>CM062818.1:256296074-256829291 GCA_031772625.1 Pinus tabuliformis | reverse complement strand
CACTTTCAAAACATGACCACCCTTTGACTCCATCCTGAATCATCAATTGCAAACCTGCTGACTGCCAGCTGATCATAAACCTTCGGGATGCGGAACCTTCGGGATTGGGTATACGAAAAACCTTTGGATGCAGGACGTGGAACCTCCAGGATGTGGGATTTGGAACCTCTGAGATGCAGGATATGGAACCTCTGGGATGCCAAATGTAGAACCTCCCAAATGCATGATATAGAACCTTCGTGTTATCGGGAAAACTAGTGTCTATTCAGAGCTGCTAGTCCCACTAAGATGGGTAGCTATCTTAGAAACAAACAAACTAAAGTCACTTGTGTTTTCCTTTACAAGAGATAGATGAGAAAGAAGTAGAGAGTACCAACCTCAGTCTTTCGCTTGGCTACTTGCTTGTTCCCTTTCCCCTTTGACAGAATCTCGCCACTCCTTCCTTACTTGTCCCGCTTCAAAGAGCACCTGTAGAATCAAAGTAGCATAATACCATCAAAGCATAGAGTTATATCATTGTAAACAATATAGGATCAGATATATATTGACCATACAAATGCATATATCAACACCATATCCAGAGATACACAAGAATATGGAGGAAAACTCAAATAGCTTTATTGATAGAAGTAGTAGAAGAGAGAATTACAACCACTTGGTCTGACCTAGTGCCATCCTCCCAGCATGAAAGCCCTCTTCACCTCATACAAAGCAAGATCACCCAACAATGTCTTCAAAGAGAAACAACAGCACTTTCTTGCAAATTACAAAATTACAGCCTCTAGATCTCTGGGATGAGGGATCCATATATAGATGTTTGCAGTGGGGTGAGTCAGCTTCTAGGATTTTGATTAGTTTCATCTCTCTGATAGTTCTTGGTTCCACTTGGAGATTTCATGATCTCTTACTCATCCTTGGGCGAATTCAGAGAGGCAAGTGTCAAATGAGCAGCTTCTAGAAGATTCTTAGGGTCTCCACCTAGAAAACTGCTTGTGCTATTTGTTTGCTCTCGCTCATCGAACCCTACAGAAGGGCTTTCCAGTATGCATCACACTTTTTGCATGTGGCAGGTGAGATGCATCACACCCTTAGCACTGGGCAGTCTGTATGGTCCTACTTTGACAAGTTCTGAGTAGTTTTTCATGGAGAACTTCCAGGAGATGATGTAATCAGCTGACCTTCCTCCTTTAGGGTATGAAACAACACTTTTAGGGAGTTAGAATCCTTGGTATATGGACATATATGATTGGGGTTGCAATGCCCAAATATGTCTATAACAGTTGCCCCCTAAAGCATGAGGTTGTAAATCTTTTGATGTCGGGTGAAATGCTTTATTATGAGGATCCGAGGTTTTTCGAACTGGAAGGTGACCTGTAATAAGATACAATACAATACAATACATTATCTTCATAATATTTTCATGATCTAGCTGAGGCAGGCATTCCCATGCTCAGCTTTATAAATTCATTTTCATGTACATAGGATAGACAACCGTCTATGTGGCAGACTGATGATTCTGGTAGAGCCATCATCCCTTAGTTTGGATGATTATCTGTGCAACAATGATGTACATTTGATGTCTTTATTTTCCTGAATATATCGCAGCCCAGATGGATGAAACTAGATCCAGGGTCTTCAAAACTCATTCATTCTTTGCTCGAAAGTACAAGTCGGTCCATGTGAAAAGATGTTCTGATGTCGAACATGGAAAGACATTGCCTGATTACCAGCCAATGATGCAAGCTGTTAACAGGCGCGAGAGGAATCACCGATGATGATGATGACCCTCAAGTTACTGCAGTACAATTCACGTGGTGTGAATACATGAATTGATGTCGAACACCCCACAAAATCTTTCAGTTGGAGGCCATTAATGTAAACCTGTCGCCAACAGTGAGAAACTTGCCATTGAGGCATGCAAGCTTCAAAGTACAGAAAGGGTTGTTCCTAGGTCGACTTCTTGGATAATGAGTTGATTTCAACAAAAAGCGACCCATCGTAGGAGGGCATTAATGAATCCCACATCTAAGACATAGAATGAAGTAAATGATTTTGTGGAGGTGAAAACGATTTGATGATACAAGGTTCAGCATGGCGGTCATGAAAGAATGAAGCGTGAAGGTATTGCAGCGGATGAGACATAAGCTGGGTAGATGAATTCTTTGAGCAACATCTCTTGAACATATCAGCGACACTGAAATGGATTTGTAGCATTAACCCCAAAAGTGGATGGTACGATGGACCAATGGTGATATGACCGGTGAATGGAATATCCCAACCCGACTCAATGATGGTGATGGAGTGAAAGTGTCATGTTCAAGAGCGACCTACTACCAATAAAGTTTCTTCAAGTTTTCTTCCCAATTTTCCCTAGTCATTTCTAACTAGTACCTCTTTATTTTTGTCAAGCATTAGGAGGATAACATATGCTTGTTCTATAATTTTCCCTTCGGGAAAACCTGTCGCTATGTTTTAATGAGCCTAGCAACAGTGAGACTTGCTCTTGTCTGAATGGACAAGTTTGTTGCTATTGTTTTAACGAGTTTAACAACAAGGATAACTTAATTCTTTTTGATTTTAGAGAGTTTGAAAAGAGACGGAAAGGAAACTCCAATATTCCTTTTTCGTAATATAATCCCTTAAGTCCGAAAAGGTATAAAACAATGCAAAATGGATGACTTTTCTATAGTTTTAACGAGCCGAAAAAGACAAATTCTTGATCTTTTTGTGTAATAATCCCTCAGGTCCAAAAATATTAAAATCTAGAGGAGGGATGACACTTCCAATCACTTTAACGAGCTGGAGAGGCCAATTTCTCGACAATCTTTTCATATTTTACGACTTAGATGAAAAGATCTTAAAGGAGACTCGTTTTTTGAGGAATGAGTGATGTTTTCGGATAGCAGCTGATTCTAGGTAATGTTTGGAACTTTTCAATCATGGCAGTGTAAAGAAGGTGGCTAATGGGATCACTCATCGCAGTTGTTCCTCAAAAGGGGTAAACAAACAAACGAAGGTATATTATTGGCTAAAAAAGAGTGGAGGTGGTGGTAAGAACATGACCAAGGCTCAAAAGCTAATAATAATGCGATCGTACTGGTTATTTACCGAAGGTGAGTTCATTTTTTAACGAGCTTACACTTTGGTGGAACATATGCTCATTGCTAGGTTTATTTTTTAACGAGCTTGAACTTCACATAAAACTACTCGTGATGGTGGTAATTGATATTTGATTCACCGTTAACACTATGTTCTTTTGATGGTTGCACTACCTGTTCAATTGCTCCATCAAACTGATTAGAAATGAGGACATATGCTTGAAAAATGTGTTTAAAAACTAATACCCTACTTAAATTACGTGAAAGGTAACTTAAAAATAGTTTTTTACCCCTCATTTTACCATTTCATTTGGAGTTGTGATTGTTGGAGCACTGGAGGTGTTTTCCCCCTTGATTTTCATCAGCTGATTCTGGGAGATTCTGTGGACAATTTTTGGCGCCATCTGGACCAAGTAGGAGCTAAACCTGAGCTCTTCAATTGCATTCTTTCCCTTTTGAATTTAGAGCATGTTTTCCTGCTTTTCTGCGCCCCTGGGGTTTGAACACTTTGCTCTGCCCCCATCGCACCTAGTATACATCGAAAGGTGCGATGCATCCTAGGCTAGCCATTGGCTAGTCAGTATGCATCTCACCTAGTACATAGCTAGGGTGCGATGGGCGCAAGGAGGAAAACTTTTGTACTGATTTTTCATGGAAATTTTGCCTGTTTTTTGCCAAATCAGGATCCTAATTCTTCTCTTGTTTGTTTTTTGGAGATTCTTCGGGGCGAAAATGGTTGTTACATGGCATGAACATGAGCATGAAGAAGAGGACATGGTTTCCCTACATGATCCAGGTACGGTAACTGCATTGCAGAACTATGGCTTGCTCAAGTTCTTCGACATATCTAGCATGAGGCAACAAATCAACTTGTTGCAATATTTCCTCGATGCTTGGGATCCTACCAACCAAGTGTTCTAGATAAGAGGCAAATCCATCCCCATGACTGTTGAGGACATCTACTTTTTGACCAGTTTATCGAGGCTTGGTGCCCCTCTCTCATTATCAAGTTCTGCCCATGGGGGTGAATTTGTGAGGGATTATATTTGTCGATACTGTAGAGAAGGATCTCAGTCGAGCAGGGACGACAAGATCAGTATCCGAGATGTCACAAATCAGTCCTTGAGGACTATTTTATTCACCTTTGCTAGATTGGCTGGTAGCGTGACCCTTCACTTGGCCAACAGGTCCTATATGCAGTACGCCTTGGAATGCCTCAAACCCAAGGTATTCAACTGGTGTGATGCAGTACTTCCAGTGATCAAAAAACAGCTTACCAAGGTGAAAAATGAAAGATCCAAGAACTTTGGCTATGGTTCTATTCTAACCGCTTTCGCCTTGGCAAGGATCCCACTGATGCAGCCACAGTACATCTCACTTGGCCTACCACTACCGACTGAGCCACGGATGCAGAGATGGGTTCAACTTATGGCCAGACATGCTGGTCAATCGTAAGTTTCATTCTATGATGCTTTCTTCAAGTGGTTCAACCGTCAGCAGATGGTTTATGCCGAGCATCCATATGCCGGGATGGATTTCGGGGGTGACCCAGATTTGGTGCTGCTAGTTGCCGAGCAGTGGGGTGTCATAGGTAACAATCTCTAACCATATCTCTATTTATTTCTTTTATAATGTTCTTGTGCTTTTCAAATGTTTATCAAGACTAATCAAAACTCATGTTCTTATACAAATATCGGGCCTGTGTGACTAGTAGTGCACCCGCGAGAAGCAGCTGCCATTCCAGCAGGAGAGGCTGTAGGGAGGGCCATTCTTTGTGACCTAGATGTATCCAAGACCCTTGCAGTGTTGTAGGATCAAATCGAGGGTCTTACCCTCGGTATTCTAGATGTGAGGACCGATGAGCTGCCTCTGAGATTACAGCACCATACCACTGGCGTGCCGAGCCGATGGACTAGGCTCTTGTGCATGATTGCATAGGCAGTGACTAGCTATCACCAGCACCATTAGATTAGGGTGCCCCCTTGCATTTTGAGTTTTTGGGTCATATGACCGATTTTGTCCTGGACATAGAACATTATGTACAAACTATAAACAGTTATATATATTTTTGATTTTCGGAGCTTTATTTTGGTTAAGTTATATGATCTTGATGCAGTTATTGATGAAATGCTTTTCTTTTACAAATGTTGCAAATGTCTATCTAACACATAATTTGCTAATGAATCGGTTAATGTGTTTAAGTTTCTGGAAATATGTTGATATTGAATAGAATCGAACTACCTTTCCAAAATCTTGACCCTTAGGAACATACGATAGATAGCTGGATTCTGAATGGAATAGATGCCGGTAAGCTGTAGAATGACGAGCTGTGAGTCTAGCCTGATGACAAGTTGGCATATGCCATGCGCGATGGCATCAGAGAGGAGCTTAATCAACGCGCTATATTCAGCGATGTTGTTCATTTATTGACCAATACACACCCCTCTGAAACTCACTAACTTGCTGCTTGGATCAAACATGGCCCAAGCTGCAGAAGATAGGTTCCGCATACTACGACTCGCCCCGTCAGTGTATCCAACAAATGATTCCAATAGGTTCGACATCTGCAACAAAATACAAAAGTGGATTACCTAACCAAAATGATCACTCTTAATGAAAACAAAAATGTAACAAAAGCATACGAAGAGGTTACCATGCCAAGTCAAGCATAGTAACGTTTAAGGTACAACCCATTTCGGGGTTGTGACGATGGAATCCTGTCGTAATATACTAGCTCATAGGCTCCTTTTGCTAATACACGCTTAACAATATAGGGACCCATCCACAAAGACTGGAACTTACCTGCTTCGAATTTATCAGATTCCTGATCGTAAAGCAAGACCATGTTGCCTTTCGAGAAAACGCGGGGTTTGACATTCTTGTCAAATTGTGCTTTGACTCATTTCTTATGTGCTTTGTTAGCTAAGGCAGCGTCACGACGGGTTTCATCCAGCTGGATTAACTCTAAGAAATGAGCTTCTTCCTCTGAAGTTCCAGGGAGGTGGTCAACTGTGAGCTTGAGAGATGAAATTTTGCACTGAACCGATAAGATCGATTATAGGCCATACACCAGCTAAAAGGGCGTAAACCCAGTCGCATTTCTCACCGATGTCCGGTATGCCCACAAGGCTGAGTATAGGATTAGGTGCCAACTCTGTTTATGGACTCCAATCATCCTTTGCAGCATGCATTTCAGGACTTTGTTGATCGCCTCAACTTGCCCGTTCACTTGGGGATAATACGGAGTAGAGATGTCGTGGGACAGTCCTAATTTGGCGGCCAATTCAACCATCATGTGATTGCAGAAATGCAATCCATGATCTGTGAATATAGCTTGTGAAATGCCGAACCTGGAGACTACATGATTGAAAAAGAAAAGAGTGGTCGTTTCACTGCTATTGTTTAATGTAGGCACCGCCTCGGCCCATTTCGTAAAATAGTCAACTACGGCTATGATATACCCATGCCCCCCGGCGAGGTGGGGTTACATTGCATGAAATCTATGCCCCATTTGATGAATGGCCCAACAAAATACTGGCTACAGAGGTGCGGGTGCTATTTGGTTTTACGGTCGAAGATTTTACAAGCATGGCAACTTTTGATTATGGTTATGCAATCTTTGAACATCGTTGGCCAGAAGTATCCCGCTCGTAAAATCATTTGTGCCGTAGCATAACTAGATTGATGCCCCCACATGCGCCTAAATGACAATCATTCAGGACTTTTTCGGCCTCCTCATGGGTGAGTCACCTTCGCAGAACTGTATTGACACAACGACAATAAAGTGTATCACCGACGATCATGTAGTATTTTGCTTGGTATTGAGTACATCGTTGTTCTGAGCGAGAGGTATTGGACCTATATGTTTGGGTTTGGAGATAAATGATTATATCTCCATACCACGGATCGCTTGAAGATATCAGAAACAAAGATTCATCCACGATTGTTGCTTTGGATGTTGAATCGTTGGACAATGATGGGAAATCACATAGTAACTCCGTGAAAACTAGAGCTCTCTTTGATTTGGATTTTACGAGTTCCAGATCAAACTCTTGCAAAATTGTTATCCACTCTGAATATTTTCCCCCAAGAAACTGTCGCGACAAGATGTAAGTCATGGGGTTGCAGTCTGACAAAACAGTAGTTTTTCGAAAGAGAACATAGTGTCGAAATCTCTGTATTGCTTGAACAGCTGCGAGAGCCAGCTTTTCAACATAGGAGTATTTTCTTTCTGTATCATTTAAGTTTCGACTTAAATAATAAATAGGGTGTTCGATTCCATTGTCTTCTTGAACTAAAACCATTGTGATGGTTGTATCTGCTGCAGCCAGATACAGGTTAAAGTCTCTTTGATAATCAGGAGCGTACATTAATGATGATTTTATTAGGGATTCCTTTAGAGCATCAAAGAAAGCTTATGCGACCTGATCCTAGTTGAAGGGTACTTCTTTTTTCATTAGACGCGTATAACCTTTAGCAAGTTTGTCATAATCTGGAATGAACCTCCTCAGAAAGTTTGCTTTCCCTTGGAGTTTCTGAATCTGAAGCAAATTTGAAGGTGGAGGAAAATCGATGATTGCCTGAACCTTGCATGGGTCGAGATGAATTCCGTCCTTTGAAACTACAAAGCCAAGTAAATGACCAGAACCAACATAAAACACACACTTGTGTGGATTGAGTCTTATTTTGTAGTGTCGGCAACGTAGAAATATTGCTCTCAAATGTTGTGGATGATCAGTCCGCTTTCGCGAATGAGCAGGAAGATCGTCGAGGTATGGTTGAACAATGTTCTTGATGTCGTGGAAGGCATAATTCATTGCCCTCTGAAAAGTTTCCCCTGCGTTCTTTAAACCAAAAGGTAGCTTACGGTACGCGAATGTGCCCCATAGACAAATAAATGCAGTCTTTGACTAGTCTTGTGGGCAGATATTTATTTGATTATACCTGGAAAATCCATCCATAAACATAAAGATTTCGCATCCGACGCATTCATCAATTATCTGGTCGATGAAGGGTGTAGGGTAGTTGTCCTTTGGACAAGCTTGATTTACATTCTTGTAATAGACACACACTTTAATTGTTCCCTGCTTTTTCATCACAGGAACAATGTTTGATACCTAATCAGTTAGAGGAACCGGGTAAATGAAACCATCATGGAGAAGTTTTTCAACTTCTGCCTTGATGGCAGCGGCTTTCTTTGGGTACACCTGCTGAAGCCGTTGTCTTATTGGTTTGACATCTAGATGCATCTTAATTTCATGTTCAACTATGATGGAGTCAATGCCTAGCATTTCTTCATATGACCATGCAAAGACATCTCTAAACTAGCGAAAGAGAGCGTAATATAATTTCAGTTCTGAAGAAGAACAAGATTTGCTGACATGAATATTCTCTACAACATTTGGTTTGGTCGAGATATTTATGGCGATAGTCTCTTCAATATTGGACAGATTTCAGTCGGAAACCCAGTATTTACAGTATTTGATAGAAAATCAAAAACTTATGGTTTATTAAGGTCGCTAGAGTAATATTCGTTGTAATCCGAAAGATGGGAACGATGGTGGTAATCTTCCCATGGTGCCCCCTCTATGATCATTGACTGAACAATTCCTTCATCTGTAGGATGTACATGCGACCAAGGATCCGAAGAGATACCATACTCTTTTGACCTATCTACCCAAACGATTGATAAGCGTTCATTTGGATTGGCCTGCCATGCCGAGAACATTGATTGCTATAATATTTCTATTGGGCTTGCAGGCAATACTTGGTGATGATCCATGTTAACATCATGTTCGGACATCTTCTAAATGGAAGATACCATATTGTTGGTTCCCACTATGGCCACTTCCACCAGGTTGTTTGGAGGCGGTAGGGCAAAAGTACCCATCAATGTAGGGTCTTTTAGTAGGCCTACTCCGATATTTTGAAGCAACTGAGAGCTTCCGTGGATCATCGGGATGCTTCCCGTAACTTGTGAACTGTTGGGGAGAAAAGTTTGCTGGTCAACGATTGTAATTCCTCCTTGAAAAGGAAATGCAATCCAAGGCCTTCCTAGTAGGATGTTATAATCGAGATTTCCATCAATAACTTCAACATCAATTTCTACTGTTTTGCCCCCTAGTTCAATTTGTAAGTTACTCAAAATCCCGTATGGAGTGTATGTTCATCCATCGAATGCTTTTAACGTCGTTGACGATCGCGACAAGGGTGGTGATCCTAATGTTTTCCAGCAACTCATTGACATAATACATGTAGATACCCCCTCACCAATAATTGTTTGGTGAATAGTTTTGTTGAGGGCTTTCACTTGAATGAGGAAAGCGAGTTGAGCTGGTAACTGAGGTTCATATCCTTTATGATTAAAGGCCAAAAGATTGGAATCTACTAGGTCAATCCCACCTATTGCTGATAATAGAGCCTGCTTTTGGGAGGGGCAATTTTGCAGTACTTCAAGTGTCGACATAGCGGACGGTGATTGGGCCAGGTCCTCTACTATATTATAATACTGTGCCACTCTAGCATGAGGATTAAATGTCAATTTGTGTACTACTCCCTTTGGAAACTTTATCATTAGCTCAAGAATGATGGGTGGCACAACGTCAGTTGAAGTTGTTGTCGAACTACTAGGTTGATCAGTAGCCTTGTTGTTCGACAGCTGTGGATTCTCGTAATATTTATTCCTTGTCGATACTAAAGCATCATTTTGCTATTTTTAAATGGACAACATAAGCACTTGGGATGGGGAAGCATTATCGCTAGCAACCAGATTGGTTCCTAGGTTCAGAAATGGGTCAGTCAATACTATTGAAGTTCTTGAATTCTTAAAGATTTTCTTAACTTCCACTTTATATGGACAATCTCTCGTCCAATGATCCTCATTGCATATGAGGCACAACTAACTAGGTTTCTTTTGCCCAGAAGGGTTTGCAGAAGATTTTTCAGGAGACGAATCATCATGTTTCTTCTTTTTGCTCTTCCCTTTCTTCTTGCCCCATGGTTGCTTCAATTCTTTGCCTTTGTCGATGGACACAGCATTAACTTCTGAGGGTAGAAGTTCTTCATTTGCATTTTGACCAGAAACCTTCTGGGCTTTCTTAGATGTAACCTTTGTCGATTTCGTGCTTGTCATACCTATCATGCCATCGCCAACATGAGAGTCCTTGTTTGATTTAGGAGGAGGAGGAACGGAAAATTCTGGTCTAGGTGCATCAGGGATCTTGTCATAGAGCATGCTAGACTAAGTATAAATCAAGTCTAGATATTGCGCACGAACAATGACTTGCTCTTCGGTGACGACTCCTCCTTTTGCCACATCTTCTATAATAGAAGGTAATAATGACTTAATAAACCATTCAGCTAGTAGTTGATCAGGAACATATGCTTTTACCATTCTATGATGACTTTTCCACTCATGAATATGATCAGATATGTGAGTGGCCGTCGTCTGCTTGAAATTGGTAAGAAGCTCTGTTCCTATTTCGTACCTTATTGGTAACTGAAAATGGGTTAAAAAGGTGGTGGCAAGGGCACCAAAGTTATCAAACGAAGCTCTAGGAAATTTGATCTACCATTTTTCTGCTACACCAGTTAACATTCGCTGAAAAAGGCGAAGCCTAATCGAATCATCATTTAGAGTGTTGGAGGAACACCATAGATGAAAGGTCATCACATGATTTGACGGATCTTCACCGAATTTCCATTAAATTTAGGAATATCTAATGGAAGTTTATGAGGAATCGCCGGCCACCAAGGGGCATAAGCAATTGGATCATTTGTTAGCCAATTTAGATCTGGTAATTCTAAAGTCGCCACGAAGGGCAACTGTTGATTCAGGTTTGACAAAGCATACCCAGGATAAGATGGGATTGCCTTAGCAGTGGGTCTTTGCATACCAGCATAATGCATTTGATGCTGATAACTTTGATAGGGTTGATGGGCATAACCACTTTGGGATGATTGATCATAACCATTTTGAATATACGACTGCCCATTACTTGCAAAGTTTTGTTGCTCAGGTCCTTGGTACACTTGCTGGAATTGCGGTTGTTGATGTTGCACCAGCCATGGTTGTGAAACCATTTGTTGTTGCCCAATACTAGATGTTTGACCAAGATGAGGGGTAATAGTACCCATTTGAGCCTGAGTCGCTCCAGTTAAGGAGCCACTAACTGATGATTTCAGTTGCATCATGGAGACAAGAGGCTGTTGTATTATGACCTGAAAAACTTGACGCTGGCATACAACAGGCAATTCTTGTACTTGTGGCATTGTCACAATAGCTGGTGTAGTGGGGATATTTGACACAGGTAGACTCGATTACATTGAGTATACAACTCTTGGTTGTTGAGGTAGTATTGGAACCCAACCACTGGATGTGATTCCATTTTGACCCGAATTCAGTTCAGAACTTTCATATGGTTGTTCTCCCAGAGGGAACAATGAAAGGGCATACTGCCCCCCATATGGCGGCAATCTAGTGCTCACAAGAAAGATTGGCCTTTGGAGACGGACTGCCCAAATTGATGCTATAGTGAAGGATCAATTTGCTGAGACTCAGCATAAGAAATTCTAGATATCATTCTGGACAAACAAATGGGAACAAACCATACTGTCGAAACAGTCCCTGGGTGGACTCCATCTAGTGTTTGAGAGCTAGTTGGGATAGATGGTATGCCAATGAACATCATCGGAGTGGTGGCAGGAGGTTCTGCTACTGCTGTATCAGATGACACAGTCCTAGATGTCGATGGTTGTCCAGACATATCGAGTCTATCCAAAAGACTTCCTAGTGATTCTACAGGAACTTGCGATGAAGGGGTATTAACTTATGAAGCAGAAGGATATAGGTGGATCCCAGTTCCAAAATGTAATGGAGTACTGGATGGGAGATCCTCGTAATCTTTTCCATAGCAATCAATCCAGGTGGAAGAGGTAGACCGTCAGGTCTGTAAAATATTTCTGGTGCCGAAGAAGGTATAGATTCTGCAACGACAGATGCTGGAGGGGTAGCACCTTCCGAATCAACTCTAGATGGAGCTAGTTCAGGAATAGAAGTGTTTACTATTACAATAGGATCAGTTCTAATGTCCTCTTGTAACTGCGGAACTTCTTCTGTAGCGGTAGGGATACTAGAAATGGTTGGAGTAACTAGAGTCTCAGAGGATGGTTTCATTTCCAGAGTCAAAGATGGTTGACTCATCAGTCTCCACGAACGACGAGGTTTTGATTGACTTTCTTCCACGATTGCGGATTATTTGATCAACTCAAAATAGGAGGGGAAAATGTTATTCCAAATTAAATGAATTTTAGATGCTTTGACACAACTTTCTTTTTCAATTTTTAAGAGTCGAGAAAAAGCTAAAGATGACTCTAGTCGCCTTCGATTTTTAATGAGCCTGAAGTGACAAGTGCTCAGATGGACCTTTTCCTTTAACGAGTCTAAAAAGGAACGAAAGAGACTACTCTGGAAATCTAGATAGAGGGATTACCAAACCAATCACAAAACTACAGAATATTTTTACGGTACAGAATTCAATCTTCCCGAATGCTGTGTTTAGTGCATTGCGATCGATAGGGCGGCAGACATGGCTTCCTAAGGATAAAGGATATAGCCTATTGTGGTCTCCAAATATATACTCGACAGTACATGGGAGAAAAAATCAAAGAAGAGGAATCACCCAACCTACGATGAAAGTGATAGTTACCAGGCTTTATGACGCTAGAATATGTCTCTAGCCTAGACTTATAGATGTTGTGCGTTAGGTTCCAAAGCAGTTTTATGTTCATTGAATTTATTTTACAGTTGATCTTTTTTAAGAAGTTTGCCTTTAAGGTTCACCACGTGATGTAGATATACAACTCCTAAATATGCAATCTAAGATGATAAACAGTCGTTTAGTCTTCTTTTTGCAATGAAAATCCTAGCTATTAAGGAAAGAGAAGCGAGATCCTTTCAACATAGAGCAGAGAGCACACACTAGATGCACTGTCCTAAATCAAAATCAACAAGCTGCCTAAATGCAAATGAACATGCATGTGTTTGTTTTCTGCTTTCTTGATGTGTGAATGACAAAAATAATACTAAATACAAATCTGAATTATTTCTTCTTTCAAAGCGACAGTACTAATGATTTTCTTTTCAAAAAGACGAAAGGAAGACAAGACGAAACTTTGCGATTTTGAATCAAAAACTACTTTCGACACTTGAAATACTACAAATTCAGATCAAATACAAGAGTAACAGTGTAATCAATTATCAACAAGAGGAGGATTCTTTTCTTTGACTGAAAACGACACTTGCAACACTTTCTAATCAAAATACGACAGTTCGATTAAGTTACTATTTTGTAAAGGAGAACTGTAAATGGTGAAAAATACATAAAAACATTCACAATTCTTTTTATACTGTAGGCTGAATAATGAAAAGGAAGGGGGTTTCCACAGTGTTCTACTAATCACAGACAACAAAACTCTTGAATAAAGCTGAAGACAGTGAAGAAAAAACCAAAATATGGAGGCAGAAATAGTCTTACCTGATCATCGCACCTGTAACACAGGGAAACAGGGATGCATCCCACCTACTGCACATGGGAGGTGCGATGCATCCAGTCTGCCAAAAGGAGACAGTGCGATGGTCCAGGAATGAGACTTTAACTTGGTTTTTGGTCACAGTTTGCAGCTTAGTTCAGGGATTTAGGCCAAGCTAATGATAGTCAGTAAATACAAAGTATAGGGGCTGATCTAATGAGGTTACTTGAGCTACCTCTAGGGCACTTAGGATGTTTGCAAGTCAGTTGTTTAGTTCATAAACAAACCCAGAGATTGACTAAAGCAGCGTTGATCTACTTCGTACTTGCATAGCAAATGCAGTTCGAAGGCTAGCTGGCTTAACTTCAGGCTCTGTCTGTAGTTTATGAAGAAAAAAAATAGAGACAAGCAATCAAACTATTCGCTTCGCCAATGGAGTCGCCATTTTGTTATCGGGAAAACTAGTGTCTATTCAAAGTTGCTAGTCCCACTAAGACATGTAGCTATCTTAGAAACAAACAAACTAAAGTCACTTGTGTTTTCCTTTACAAGAGATAGATGAGAAAGAAGCAGAGAGTACCAACCTCAGTCTTTCACTTGGCTCCTTGCTTGTTCCCTTTCCCCTTGACAAAATCTCCCCACTCCTTCCTTACTTGTCACGCTTCAAAGAGCACTTGTTGAGCCAAAGCAGCATAATACCATCAAAGCATAGAGATATATCACTGTAAACAATATAGGATCAGATATATATTGACCATACAAATGCATATATCAACACGATATTCAGAGATACACAAGAATATGGAGGAAAACTCAAATAGCTTTATTGATAGAAGTAATAGAAGAGAGGATTACAACCACTTGGTCTGACCTAGCACCATCCTCCCAGCATGAAAGCCCTCTTCACCTTATACAAAGCAAGATCACCAACAATGTCTTCAAAGAGAAACCAACAACACTTCCTTGCAAATTACAAAATTCCAGCCTCTGGATCTCTGGGATGAGGGATCCATATATAGATGTTTGCAAGGGGGTGAGTCAGCTTCTGGGATTTTGATTAGTGTCATCTCTCTGATAGTTCTTGGTTCCACTTGGAGATTTCATGATCTCTTACTCATCCTTGGGCGAATTCAAAGAGGCAAGTGTCAAATGAGCAGCTTCTAGAATATTCTCAGGGTCTCCACCTAGCAAATTTCTTGTGCCATTTGTCTGCTCTCGCTCATCGCACCCTACAGAAGGGATTTCCAGTATGCATCGCACTTTTTGCATGTGGCAGGTGAGATGCATTACACCCTTAGCACTAGGCAGTCTTTATGGTCCTTCTTTGACCAGTTCTGAGTAGTTTTTCATGGAGAACTTCTGGGAGATGATGTAATCAGCTGACCTTGCTCCTTTAGGGTATGAAACCACACTTTTAGGGACTTAGAAGCCCTTGGTTTATGGACATATATGGTTGGGGTTGCAGTGCCCAAATATGTCTATAACACTTCAGGATGTGGGACCTTCAATACTTAGGCATTTTCACTTGTTTCTATTTTTCGAAGGGGAACTTCAATTTTCTCTACCTTTTGACTCTGAGATCCATTTGGGGAGCTATATATCTTGTTGGAAAGGTAATGCAGAGATTGATCTCATGATTTCACTTGCAAGATCAACTGAACCAAGTATCATAGATAATAAACCCTCCCAACTTTGGACTAACTAGCCTTCTCACACCAGTGAATAATTTGACTTGAAAAACCTTTAATCATTGGCACACACTGATCAGTGGGCTATTCTGACATTAAATTTCATGGTAAGATGCTAAACGCTAGATTCCTAACATGGAATCTAGCAAGAGAATTGAAAGTGTGACAAGGACAAAGTGTTTTAGAATAAGTTTAGAGTATGATTTGTAGGAGGCAAGCATACATTTGTGACAGGGTATGCTAGGCAGTGCTAAGGCATGCTAGAGGTGAGGGTGGCATGCCAAGATGTGCTAGCTGTTAGGGTTGCCAACAAATGCTAGGGAGTGCTAGGGAAACACACGAAAGAACTAGGTCAAAATCCATGGAAATGATTAAATATGAGTGTGTGATAGGGAGTGTAAATGAGTTATAGATATGTTAAGGAGAGAGTGACAAGGTATGCTAGGTAGTGCCAAGGAATTATATAGTTGTAGGGAGACATGAAAATATGTACGAGGTGCTAAAGTGTGCCAATGTGTGTTATGGAGTGTTAGAGAGTGTTAGTGAAACATAAGGGAGCACAATGTCAAAATACATGGAAATGAATGAATAAGGGTGTGTGACAGGGAGTGTTAGTGAGTTCTAGGTGTGTTAAGGAGGGAGTGACAAGGTTATATGCTAGGTAGTTCAAGGGTATGATAGAGTCCCAAGGCATGTCAGGGAGTGCTCGGGTGTGCTAAGGAGTTTTAAATCATGCCAAGGAATGCAGGGGATGCTAAGTACATGTGCCACATAGTACCAACGAATTCTAAGATGTGTTAGGTGCTATGGCATGTCAAGATGTAAACTATGTTGCTTAGTTGTTTTATGGCCATGGTTGGACTTGAGCCTTATCTTGGTAACCTATTAAGTGGGATGAGTTGAGATTCAAATGAGCAAAGAAGAGTTTATGATAGGAATTGTTAGTGAGTTCAAGTTGTGATGAGTCAATCATGACAACGTATGTTAGGTAGTGCTAAGGAATGTTAGAGGCTAAAGAAACATGTCAAGATGCGCCAGTTGCTAGGGTGTGCCAATGCATGCCATGGAGTGTTATAGAGTTCCATGGAAACAAAAGGGAGCATTATTTTAAAAAGAAAGGAAATGAATGAATAAGAGTGCATGATAGGGAGTGTTAGTGAGTTCTATGTGTGCTAAGGAGGGAGTGACAAGGTATGTTAGGTAGTGCCAAGGAATAATAGAGTGTCACGGAGTGCCACAAAAACACAACAAAGAACTAGTTCAAAATGCATTGAAATGAATGGATAAGAGTGTGTGATAGGGAGGGTCAGAGAATTCCAAGTGTGCCGAGGGAGTGACAAGGTTATATGCTAGGAAGTGCCAAGGAAGGCTAGATTGCCAGGACATGTTAGGGAGTGCTATGACATGCTAGAGAGTACCAAATCATGCCAAGGAATGTAGGGGATCCTAATATGTACCATATACTACCATGGGATTATTAGACGTGCCAGATGTTATGGCATGCCAAAATGTAAACTATATTTCTTAGTTGTTTTATGGCCAGAGTTGAATGTGAGCCTTGACATAGTAACTTGTTAAGTAGGATCAATTGAGATTGGGCATGAGTATCCTAAAATGAGTTATAGTTAGTTCTTAGGTGAAAGAGGCATAATATAGTTGTAGAACTATAACTTGGTCAAGTTCTTATAGTTGAGGAAGGAATTGGTTGGGTTCCCAAGTCTAAAAAAATGTAAGGGTAGTTGTGAAGGCATGATAGCTAAGGAGTTCTAGTGCATGCCAAGTAATGAAAAGGCATGCTAACACATGTTTGATAGCGTCAATGCATGATGAGGAGTGTTAGGGAGTTATAGGGGAACACAAGGGAGAACTAGGTCAAAATCCTTGGAAATGAACAAATAATAGTGTGTGCCAATGACTATCAGTGAATTCTAGGTGTTCCAAGGATGAAGTGTTTGAGGAGAAGTTCATAATAGGACTTGCAGGAGGAAATCTTATGATTGTGATAAAACGTGGACTAAGCTAGTTTAGAGAAAGGGAGAATTTAGGTTGGGCACAACACTGTTTTTCCAATGACTTGGGTAGGTTCCAAATTTGCAAAAAAGGTAAGGCTATTTATGAGGGCATGACAGCTATGGAGTGCCAAGGTGTTCCAGGGAATGCCAGGAAGTAATAACACATTTTACATAGTTCGAAGGCATGTTAGGCATGCCAAGATATGCCAAGTGTAATGCATGCCAAGATGTGCCAGGCGCTAGGGTGTGGTGCCAATGCATTCTAGGGTGTGTTAGGACTAAGTGCCATGGAAACACAAGGGAGCACTAGTTTCAAATGAATGGAAAGGAATGAATAAGAGTGTGATGGGGAGTGTCATTGAGTTCCAGGTGTGCTAGGTGCCAGAAAGTGCTAGGATTTGCTAGGGAGTGCCAAAGCATGACAAGGAATGCAGGGGAGGCTAACACATGCCACATAGTACCAAGGGATTATTAGATGTGCCAAGTGTTATGTCATGTCAATATGTAAACTATGGAAATTATTTGTTTTACGACCATGGTTGGATGTGATCCTTGCCTTCGTAACTTGTTAAGTTCTGTGACTTGATATGCAACATGAGTAGCCTAAGATGAGTTATGAGAACTTCTTACGTGAACAAAGAATAGTTTAGTTGTACTAACTGTAACTTGGTCAAGCTACTATAGTAGAGGCAGGATTTATATGGGTTCCCAAGTTGGAAAAAAAGTAAGGGTAGTTTTGACGGCATGATAGATAAGGAGTGTCAAGGCATGCTAGGGAATGAAATTGTGTGCTAATATTTTTTAGATAATTTCAGTGCATGTCAAGGAGCGTTGGGGAGTGTGAGGGCATCGCAAGGCAGTACTAGGTTAAAATGCATGTAAATGACCAAATAGGAGTGTGTGTTAGGGAGTGTTAGCAAATTCTAGGTGTCCCAAGGATGAAGTGTGTTAGGAGATTTTTAGAATAGGATTTGTAGGAGGCAAGCCTATGATTTTGATAAGGGGTTAGACAAAGAAGTTTTAGACAAAGGGAGATTTTGGGCTAGGCACAACACTATTTTTTTAATGTCTTGGTTGGGTTCCTAAGTCGCAAAAAAAGTAAGGTTATCTATAAGGGCATGATAACTAGGGAGTTCCCAGGTGTTCCATGGAATGAAAAAAGGTGCTAACACATTGTAGATAGTTCCAATGCATGTTAGGCATACCAAGACATGACAGGTGATAAGGCATTCCAAGATGTTCCAAGTGCTAAGGTGTGGAACCAACACATGTTAGGGAGTTTTAGTGAGTTTCAGGTGTTCTAAGGAGGGAGTGAAAAAGTTGTATGCTAGGATTTCTAAGGCATGCTAGAGTGTGAGGGCATGTCAGGGAGTGGTAATGTTCACTACAGAGTACCAAAGCATGCCAAGAAATCTAGTGGATGCTAACACATGCCAGATAGTGCCAAGGAATTATAATACATTCCAGGTGATATGGCATGTGAAGATGTAAACTATGTTTCTTAGTTGTTTTACTACCATGGTTGGATGTGATCCTTGTCTTGGTAACTTGTTAAGTGGGATGAGTTGAGATTGGACATGAGTAGCCTAGGATGAGTTATAGGTAGTTCTTAGGTGAAAAATCCATATGCTGAATTTCCACGACACATGAGAATCTAGGTTTGGTCTTAGAACCTTTGATGTATACACACTCAAGTGCCACAACACATCTACTTTAATGCACAATGAAATATACACACATAAGGGAATAAACTAGTGCGCATGACAATTTTTAACTCATTCAAACTCTTCATCATTATATTACAAACTATAATATAACATGCTAGAGCTCTCAAACCAAGGGTCGTGACCCTTTACAATCAAATTGATACAAGGAATATAACTAGGGCTTGTAATTAGTGATTTGACAACCAATCTATCCTAACAAAGTCAACAATTGACTTACTTTCTTATGGTGGCCACACACAATTCTTTCATTCTATGTGTCCTGAACACATATGGGAGGTCCTCTTGCCTCCCATCCTGAAACTTGTTAATCTTCCTCTATCAATAAGCTAAACTCCTTTAGGTTATTGAAATTGACTCAACAAAATCTGCTCTCTAGCTACCTCCTTTGTCCTTCAAGGTCTACAACACTTAGGGTCTTCGATCAGCTACACACAACTCTATTTGTGAAAAAATATTTGGTTTTCCCAATTTTTCAATACTAGTGCTCCAAGATGGAAAGTCTAGGGCTATGGAGGCTACCCTTCTTCTCACTGAATCAATATTCTGCAGTACAATGAATTAGGGCTAGTTGGTTAGCCCACTTGGCTGCTACTTTAGTCTTGCAAATTCTGCACATCCTTAGGCCCAATACACCTACTCTTCTACTAGTCTTGTTGTCCTTAAAAGGTATATGACTTAGGGATATTCTTTGAAAATCACCTAACAACCCTCCAACTATACTTGCATTGCCATCAATTTTCCCAACCATAGTCAATTATTTGTTGTCAAATCTGTGAACAGATCTGAACTACTCTTCTTATCATTCTTCTAATAATTTGTAGATGATTGAACTAGGGTCACAAATCAACCTCCAAAATTCCATTGACTAATTTCTTATAGGTTGTTTTAAATATCTATCCAAAACTCTATGGATAGTCCACATAAATAAACTCCTCTTCATGTCAATCCATTTTTCATATGGAACCTTTCTTCTGCTCAATTTTTTGCTCAGGTAACACTCTCCCTTCGATATTTTATCTCCACACATACTGCAAACCATCTTCCACATCTATAGTCTATATTGCAGAGATAAACCTCACTCTAAGGGTCACAACCCCTCTTCTTCTATGCAGATTTGTCACAGTCTTAAGGTCATACCTTATGGACTAAACATGATAGGAAACCACCCTAACTAGGGAATTATACTTCTATTCTAATTTCTTTAGAACAAACCCTATCCACCCATAGAAAAGACAAAAACACTTGCCTCCATAAGAGACTCGGCCTAGCTCATATGGATCCATAGATTTTTGGCATTTCTTTGACTGAATTGTGACATTAACTTCATATCTCTATGACCCTCAAACTAGGGTTACCTCAATCCATATTACGCATGCAAATACTTTTATTCTAGCCCTAAATTCCAGTGCATTCCCTCCTCCTTTTGTGTTGGTCTTTATCACAAACCTTGCAGCCTAGTAATCACCACAAGAAAGGGTCTCAACCCTCTCTACTATTTTAGAATTTGATGTGGCCTTGACATAGAGAGACCACTGAAATCACATGCCCACATTCTCATGAGCAACCTATCTTGATCTCAATCTGTTAGAAGAGAACCAACAATATTCCATCCTACTTTGTAGATCAAACCCATTAAGGTATGCAGCATTCTTGTGAACCCTCACATGATGACCTTTATCTAGGTGGATGATCATGAACTCCCTTTAGGATACCTTACCCATCCTTGTAACTCAACCTACTTTAGTACTACATCTCCCTTGACCTCCTTGATCAAATGAGATCTTTCTCACTTTATGTTCTTTCCATCATCCTAAGGCCTCCTTAAATAGATTTTCCTAGGCCTCTTAGGAACCCTCTAGAACTTATGGGTTTTATTCACTTAGACCTTAAGAAATATTAATTTTCATTTTTAATTTTCTTTTATATTTTAAACCCCACCTTGGGTCCAAAACCCCTTCTCTTGGGTTATTTTCCCACAAAACCTTTTGTGACCAACCTCACACAGACCCATTTCACTAGGCTTGTGTAGTAGCTCCCAAGCTACACAATTCAAAAACATATTCTATTCGTAGTAATTGTAACTTGGTCAAGCTCTTGCAGTCAAGCGAGGATTTTGTTGGGTTTCCAAGTTGCAAATTATGGGTAGTTGTGAGGGAATGATAGCTATGGACAGCCGGGGAATGCCAAGGAATCGAAACATGCACTAACACATGCCATAAAATGTCAATGAATGCTTAGGAGTGTTAGGGAGTGTCGGGGCATCACAACAGAGAACTAGGTCAAAATGCATGGAAAGAAAGGAATGAGAGTGTGTGCCAAGGAGTTTCAGTGAATCCAAGGATGTCAAGTATGAAGTGTGCTAAGAGAAGTTCCGAATAGGATTTGAAGGAGGCAATCCTATAGTTGGAATAAGAGGATTGACATAGTTGTTTTAGAAAAATGAAGAGTTTGTGTTGAGCATGACATTTTTTTTCCTTTAACTATGACTTTTATATGTGAAGTGGCACACTTTGGCCTCATGCTCATGTTTTAAACTATTCTAGATAATTGCATAGTGTATAAGTTTTATGGCACTCAGCTTGTGTCAGTGTATATCTTGTGTGTCTTGTGCATCAAATGATTCATGCAAACTCTTAGTTAATGCTATACTATTTATGTGAGCTAGACATATATTTGAAATATTGCCTATGTAAGCTATGTTTCTTAGTTTTTTTTTGGCCATGGCTAGATGTGATCCTTGTCTTGGTAAGTATTTTAGTGGGACAAGTTGAGCTTGGACATGATTGGCCTAACATGAGTTATAGTCGGGTCATAGGTGAACAAGGCACACTCTACTTTTAGTAGGAGCAATTAGTCAGGTTGTCGTGGCTGAAGTAGGCCAATGTCACATAAACTGCATTAGCGAAGGACTTCATTGTGTTCCCATGTCATGAAAAAATGTAAGGCTAGATGTGAGGGCATGAGTTCCAAGGCGTGATAGGGAATGCTAGGTAGTTCTAACATGTACTATATAGTGCAAAGGCATGTCAAACATTCTAAGATATGCCAAGTTCTAAAGCATGCGAAGATGTGCAAGGGTGTCACAATGTGTGCGAGGGACTATCAAGGAAAAAAAAGGGAGAAGCAAGTTAAAATACAAGGAAATGATCACATAAGAGGGTTAATAAGTCACAAATTAAACCTTTCCAAGAGGGACATGATAGGCACACCAACACTAAGTTCCAATATGTGCCAAGTCTTATTTCATTCTAAGTGCCAAACCTTCCTATGTTTCTTCTATTCTACTTTCCAATAATTGATCTCAAATAAATTTAATAATAAACCATGCCAAAGCATCCTAATGCCTCTCAACTCATGCCAAACATGCTAAGACTTGCCAAGCGCCAACATGTGCCAAGTGCCAATGTGTGTCAGAGAGTGTTATGCATGCAATGAAGTGGCAGGGCATGTCGAAGTGTGCTAAAGCATGCTAGAGTGTCAATGCACTCGTTGACACATATTGGCATACCCAGCTCACACCCTATACATCCTAGCATGCCTTAGCACCTGACATGTCTTGCCATGCCTTGGAACTATTTGGAACGTGTTAGCACACACTATTTGGTGTGCTAGAGAGTGTGTCAAGGTGTTCTAACATGTGCCAATTAGTGCCAAGGCATGCCAAGACATGTTAGGTGCTAAGACATGCCAATACATGTCAGGTGCTAAGGCATGCTAGGATGTGTAGGGTGCTAGCTGGGTATGCCAATATGTGTCAATAAGTGTCAAGGAAAAAGGGAAGAACCAAGTTAACATTCAAGGAAATGAACACACAAGAGGTTTAATAAGTTGGTACTTTGGCTAGGCACAAGAATAACAGGTTCCAATGCATGCCAAGTGTTAATGTGTGCCAAGTTCTAATGTATGTCAATGGATTCCAAGGTTTTCTAGGGTATGCTAGGAACTATAGGGCATGCCAACATATGCTTTGAGAGTGCTATATTATTCTAGGGCATGAAAACATGTGCTTGGGTGTCCTAGTCATGGAAATATGTTCTAGGTACAAAGATGCGCCAAAACATGTGAGGTGCCAAGGTATGTTAGTGTGTGCCAAAACATGTTAAGGTGTGTCAAGAATGTTGAGGAGTGTTAGGCATTTCTCATTAATAGAATTGACAGAGCTTAATTATTTTTTAAATAATATAGTTCCCACACATGCTAGTGGAACTTTATCTAAAGGGAATTTGCTAGATAATAAACCTAACAGAGATGAATCATGTGTTGACTCATAGGAAAATTATATTCTCATTATTTGAGGGAAATGAGACATATTAATTTACTTATTAACAAATTGACTGACTCTAAACGCTATGGCCTTGGACACATAATGAAAAAGACTCCACAAGAATGGTCTTAAATCATTATCTTTTAACAAAAAATATAGTAATAGGAACATGGCATCATCAAAAACTCATTGGAATGATCAATGATGACAAACATTTTTTTACCATCACCGAAAGAAACCAAAAAGAGCATTGGTGAGGGTGAATAAATGATCATCACTAGAAGTGTCACCAAAGAGAGAATTAGTGACGAGCCTTTAACGACCCTCACCCAAAGTGTCATTGAAAATGGATTTGATGACAAACATTAAAGGACCATCACTATATATACTTACAACAATGTTTTTTAAGGACTGTCACCATATACGACATTGGTGACAGACCTTAAAGGTCCGTCACAGGCATGACCCTCACCAATGATATTTTTTGTTTTAGTGTCAACTCCTCTTCTAGGGGGTGAAGTTCTTACCAACATATTCTTCATGATTTCTATTTCAAAGTCTTCTAGATTGGGGGGCATGCTGGTCTCTTTGAGTGTACCCCCTCTAAGTTCTAGGAGTGTTTCCTTTGATTGGCATAACATTGTTGAGCCTCATCTTCCTTCCGCTTCACCTTTCTAAATAAGGGTTAAAGTGAATTCCATAAATTTATATTGATGTATAGTGGATGAAGGATGCTTCGCAAGTATTATATCCTCCTCGGCTTGGAAATATTTGGATTCTCCAAAGTTGTTGGCAGATAACAGTTAGTTGTTAGCCTATGATAGAAGACATGGTGAGTCTTTTGGTGTTCTTCTTTAATTGCCTATCACATTAGGTGGCAAGACTATCTTAGTCAACATGGCGGTGTTTGATCACCCTTTAGACTTTAATATGCTCCTTGGGTGAGATTATGTCTATCCTATGAATTTTTTTATGTCTTCACTCTTTCTTGTGATGTATTTCTCTCACAACGGAATTATTGTAACTAATGATAAAATTTCATTTGATAATCACCATCCCAATTTGAACTTAGTTCAAAGTACCCCTTGGTATGTTCCAAGTGTTCAAGTCGACTCTACCCTGTCACGAGTGAACTATGTGGCATTATATCCTTAATGCTCAATTGCTTCTGAGAAGGGTCCTTTGAACTATTATTTTCCTTCTCGGGATTTGATCCTTATAGTTGATCAAGTGATTTCTCCTATGGGGGAATGGGACCCCTCGCTTCCCTCTTTTGATTCTTCTAGTCCTCATGATTTGTTTGATGTTGAGTTTCCTTCATAGGAGAAGCCTTTTTAAGCCATGAGATTTAACTACCAAAGGAGTCCTTAGCTTGAGTCTCACAAGGGGCTAGTCTTGAAGACCAATTATATGTAAGCCACAAGGCTGTGTGGTTCCCTATAACATATTATATATAAGTTACACATTTTCAAGTTTTGTATTTTATAACATAAGCTTTTATCTGAAGTTTATATATGGGATATATTAACTTCCTTCCTCATGTTCCTAATTATGTCTACAAAACTTTGAAGGCTTCTCCTTTGGATATTTAAATTGTTGATCTTCTTTGACTGATATTGGATCTCAAAAATGCCATATAGGTTAGGTTCTCCACCTGCATTGTGCATCGTCAATTCCTTTTCCATTTTGGCCTTAGGATCAACCCCACCAAGCTCTAACACATAACCTTCTCACTTCTTAGAAGTATCATGACTTGTGTGGTAGAATCCTACCTTATCATGGGCGTCCTACTCATAATATCCAAACCACTTCTCTCTTAAGATGTCTTAGACATTGTTCTACAATCAACCCAAAGTTTGTCTCTAGGAAGATTTCTATATCTCCTCAAGCACTTGTGTTAGAGGAGATAGAAAAAGCAACAACATCTTTCTAGCATCATTGCCGGGGAATGAATTATAATATTTTTCCCTAGGTACGACAAATATTTACATTCCCTCCCTTGGATGAGCAGGGAAAGTGTGGGTTGAAGATCTCTCATCTTGGCGACTCCACTCTTTCAATTTTTTGGTAAAAATCCTAGGGACTTCACTATCTATATCTCTATTTGATCATCCCAACATTCGAGTAGCCTCATACTCTCTCTGATGCTAAAGAAGTTGAAAACTTTCCCTACCTTTTAACCTGAGATCACTCACCTAAGAAGGTTTATAAATGGCCATCCTTTCATTCCTCGGTAGCAAATTTTCCCCACTAGATTTTTCTTCTATTCTCTGTTATCCTAATCATGTCCCTTCATTTCATGAATGGAATACCTATTTTCCTAGATGTAGTGGAAACATAGATAGAAGGTTGATCCAAAAGCTTAAGAATTTTCATGAATGCATGGTACAACAAGGTATTATTTTAAAAGATACAAAAATGAAATTGTTCCTTTACTCTTTTGAAGGTGACGTTAGAATTTAGTACAGAAAAATACCTCGTGGTGGCATATCTTCCTTAAAGAGTTTTCACATAGCATTCAATCATTATTGCAAAAACTTATATCCTCCTGATGATCTGCTTGAATATTTTTTTGCATATTATAATGATGAAAATATTCTCGAGGTTAATGACCCTGCTGAAGATGTTTGTGGAGCCCCGCTCCAAGAAAACATATATTCACATCAGGAAGCACCACCCATTGACCAAGAAAGAGAACAAGAGACATCATAGAGCTGCAAATAAACCCTCAGAGCTCCCATTTAGCCAAAATTGATGATTCTCCTTCTTATGATGTATATGACTCTAATGGAGAGTCAAGTGATGTAGAGCCACAACAATTGCAGTCATGGGAAACTACACAAGAAGAGAAGGCCCACCAAGAGGTCAATAAAGAGGCTCAAGTCAATGATTCACATCATTTGCCTACAAAACAAGTTTAAGAACCTCCTCCAATTTATGATTCATAAGAAATTTGAGATGGTTACAGATGTTCAAAGCGATTGGTTTACTAGCAAGTGGGGAGATGGATTCTATCAACAATATTTTCTTAAAAAATCTAACGTTGAGGAGATGAACAATATTTGTGGCTACCCTAACCAAGAAGATATTGGTCAATAGGTGTTTCAGGAAAATAAGGTAGCTGCAACTTTTTATTGTCAATTCTATGACCCTATAGCTGATTACATGAGCACATTCTTTGGTTAGCAGAAGAGGTTGTTTCTCGAGTATGCATCAAGTTTTTTGTTTGAATATTTGATCCAAAATGGATCTAGAATAGACTTCTAAGTCTAAAATGTTCCTCACATAGGAAAATTAAAGTCAAGGGTAGCTCCTGGAAATGCTCCCATTGCATATATCTTTCCATTATGAATCTGATGCAATTCGAATGGACTAAAACAGACTTCGGATGATGAAGTTATCGCAAAAGGAAGATTACCTTTGTCCTTTGAAAAATGAGGCATTTCTTCTAAAAATGGCATAAAAGGCCTTAATGGGAAATCGCATCACAAAAGGTTCAAAGGGTGGACTTAAGGCCAAGGCAGAAGGGACCCTTGATCAATGATCCTTGACATATCACAATCAGGGGCAGGATGTATGCGATATCGGAACCCCAAACTATGTGACATTACAATTGCCGATTATCGGATCGGTAGATTGGTGTTGGCATGGTCCATGGCATATGGAAAGACCCCCGGGGCCATTACAATAGCGACATGCGATGTATGATGTTGACCGTCAAATCGAGGAGCGAGATCAACAGTCCAGATTTAATCGGTGATCGAGAGATTGGTGATTCCTGATACAAAGGGCCGTTGACACAATGCGATTACGATAAGCGATAAGGGTCGGACCTGATGGGATTATGGATGTGATCATATAAATTTTTAGTTCTGATAAAAAAGTTTTTTCGGACTTTTTCCGTGTATTAGCGCATTTCCGTTATAAAACCAAAATACAAAGGAAATGACCTGAAGCGATAAAGCCAGACCCAAAAGGTTTATAGATGAGGCTTTGTGTTATTTGAGTTTCGTGGTAAGTGGGACTTTGGGTGGGCCTCAGGTGGTAAGTGGTATTGGACGGGCTCCACCCAATCCCATACACTGGTCGACACATGGCATGGTGCAAGAGAGAGAAAACCACCTTTTCGGGCGGGCAATCTCCGTGCACATAAGCCACCGGAAATGGATGTCCACAATTAGATCAGAGATCAGCCAGATCAATGGTGTGAAATACAAAGGTGCTTGTGACATCCATAAAAGGCGGAACCAATAGGAATTTTGAGCGCGACTTCATAGAATTTTAAGCCCGGTATTTTTTGCCCGATAGTGTATTTCTGGTAAATCTCTGTGCATTGGAATTTTGTTCTATTTTTGGGTTTTCGCCTGAAGGAAGGCCTCGATTCCTTTGAAACTGCCCCTGATCATTGTGCCACGCTACAAGCAGGTGTTTTATACCAATGATGCATTTGTAACGCGCCGAGCCATAGAGCCAGAAGCCGGAGGGCCAGCTAAAGAGATAAAGGAATGATCACATGTAGAGAAATGGACAGGAAGCTATAGAGCTAGAAAGATGCCTTACAAAAAGCTAGAGAGCATGATTGAGAGGCAACACAGAGAGTTCTGGAGTTACTTGGAGGTCAAGCAAACTATAGAGGCACGCAGAGGCTAAGAGAAGCTTAGAACCGAAGAGCCAGAGCTAGAGCCGAGGAGCCAGAGCTATAGCCAAGAGCCAGAGCCAGAGCCAAGAGCCAGAGCCAAGAGCTAGAGCTAGAGCCAGAACTGAGAGCCAAAGTTAGAGCTATAGCCAGAGCTGAGCTAGAGCCGACCTAGAGCCAGAAAGCCTGAGAGCTTTAGAGCCAGGGATAAGATGGTGTTCTAAGCCCATTGTTTCTGTGTAATCCAATGGAGTTGAGCATGGAGCTTGTAAAAGAACTTATTCCATAATCCCAGAGAGCATACTCGAGTTGACTAGAGCTCAAGGAGACATAGCCCAAGAGTTTTGGGTGAACTCCATATTAATATTGTTGTTATGTGTGTTTGTTTATTTGTTGCATTATTTAATGTCACATGTATTTCAATATCAACATAAGCAACATAACTTAAAGCACTTAATAGTTAAAGGAAAACATAAGCATACACCTATTTTCAAGCACTTTTAATTCCGCAATTGGTTAATCACTAGATCTTGGGAATATATATAAGCTTTGGAGTGGGAGAGGTTCTTGTAAGTTAAAAAAGAAGCCTTTAGTGCACCATTTTCAGATCAAGTGGTATCGGAGCTTAAAATTTGATTAACCCACCTTCAAAAAAGGTTATATCAGAATTGGTTATACCATGAAGTAGGTGGTATCATGATGCAAGTGGTATCAGATCAAAATGCTTGATTGATAGAGCAAAGATTGCTTGTTTGAAAGGTGTTTGGGAAGTCAAGGATTGATTGTCTGATTGATTGTATGCTTGTTTGCAGACTGACTATTGTTTGAGTTTGCAGAGGTGAAGGGAAATTTTTTGATAGCTAAGTCCAGGAGAGGACGAGAAGGAAGAAGGGCTGAAGGAATTCTTGTTATCCCAAAGGACCTCAAAGAAATCCTTGAAGCACAAGAGGTTTGTTGCAAAAGGTTGCTTGAATAAGCTCTTTGTTAGTCTTGTTTGAAGTTGTTTTGTTCATTTTGATAATGACAACTTGTACAAGTGAGTCCTCAAATTCCTCCTTCATCACAAGATTCTTTAATGGAGACATGAGGCAAGACTTGTTCATCATGATGGACAAGGTGAGAGAAATGTATGAGGATGGAAGGAAGAGTAGCATACTTAGAAAGCAGTTGAATTCCATGGAGGAAGAGAAGCAGTTGCTTTCTGAAAAATTGGAGGAAATGGAGAGGCAACTTCATATTGCAAAGCTGAAACTGAAAAGGATGCATGATTTGGAGACACAACTCTTTGCTGCCAAAGAAGCCTTAGTCAAGTATCAGCTTGAAGAAGAGGTAAACAATTCTTGTTTGTCTTCAAATTCTTCTAAGACTGCTTATATTGGTTCTTCTGAAAAACATACCAGAGGCATAGGTTCCAAGTTAATGTCCAAGATGGGCTATGAAGGAAAGGGCTTGGGAAAACATGCACAAGGTATTGTTGAGCCAATAATGGTTGAGGAAAGGCCTAAGTATTTGGGCCTTGGCTATGGAAAAGCTTATGGAGAAAGTTCCAAGGCTGCCATGAAGACCATTGAAACAACTCCAAGAAGGAGCTTCATTTCAAGTCTTCTACCTCAAGATTGTGAAGATTGTATTCTTGGGGAATGGAATGGTGTGAAGCATACCTTGTAGAAAGAAGGTGTATATCAGCATACACTTGAACTAGAGAGTTGTGAAAACTCTGACAGCATGGAAGAGATTGATGGTGTTCCAAAGGGAGCCACTTCTTCATTCAATTCACCTCCTCAAGAAGGCAATAAAGGTGGAAGAGAAAGGTATAAATCTGGTTCTAATCTTATTCCTTTTGATTATGTTCAGCATGGTATATTTCCATATATGTATGGGAAAATAATTGCAGGTTCCTTTTGTGGTTTGGATAACCATCATGTTTCTAGATGTGGAAGAGAATGGCCACATACAGGAAACTTTTGAAGGAAAAGAAGCAAGAAGCCAAAGGTCCATTGGACATGGCAAATCATGCTGTCAAGAGGATGCACATGTGTTGCACCTACTGCCATAAGCAAGGACACATTACTGAAAAGTGTTGGACTCTGAATCCAACAATGCTTCCACAAAAGTTGAAGAAGGTGGAAAGAGAAAATGGTTGAAATGGAAAGGAAGTTTCCATGAATGATGTGTTTCAGGATGATTCACATGTTGATGTTGATGCACAGACAAAGGTAGCACCTTTGAAATGGATTGGTAAGAAATGGTTAGAGTTCTTATCCAATTAAGATTGCATGTCTTTTTATTTGATGCATCTATTTGCATTTCTTTGTTGATGGAATGCAAGTTGCAGGATTTTACCAAGAAGGTGAATGGAAAAAGTTGAGTAGGAGACTCACTTTGTTGTTGCAACATTATGTTCATTTTAGCTTCAAAAATACAGTGTACTTAAGTGAAAGTTGAAGGATGAAATGCATGCATAAGCATGATGTGAATCAACACAGGGATGTTGATGTTTCCTTGTATTTTAACATGTATGTGTAATTAACTTGCAGGGTTGATTGCTTTGTTGTAAACATGCATGTAATATTGACTTGAGAAAGGTTGATTTGGTCTCCAAATTGGAGATAATGATGAAGTGTTTCATCTTTGAAAAAGCATGTAGAAATGATGTAAAGAAATGCTTGGCTTGAAGGGTCATTTGTTTTAAAGGCATGATTTTTGGGCTTGTTATCTAGTCCATCATTTGTATGTAGATGTAAAGACATGGAGGTGTTCAAAATATGTGAAAATTTGTTTCTTTTGTTGAAGCAAGAGTTTATGCCATCTAGTTGTTGTCTGTATTTCTGTTGTTGTTAATAGTTGTTGTTGACAGCTTTTCGAACAGGTATAAATGAAAATTTTGTGAAACAGATGTAACTTCACATTGGTTTGGGCCACCTTAGATCAATGATCAAGGAAGAGAAGTTCAAACTAACTTTTGTAACCTTCTCAGCAAGAGTTCTACAGGAAGTCAAGGAGGAGGACCAGCACTTCCAGGAAGGAGAGTGGTGAAAGGCTTTGGTTTAGAGGCAGTATGCAAGGCAAGTGTATGGAGGCTGAAAGAAGAGGGTGTTGTTACTCTCATTTAATGTTTAGATCAGTATATCAGTCTTTTAGAGACCAAAAGTTCTTTTAGTGGGAAGGTGTGATCCAAAATAGATCTAGAATAGACTTCTAAGTCTAAAATGTTCCTCACAGGGGAAAATGAAAGTCTAGGGATGCCCCTCAAAATAGTCCCATTGCATAGATCTTTTCATTCTGAATCTGATGTAATTTGAATGGGCTAAAATGGACTTTGGATGAAGAAGTTATCGCAGAAAGAAGATTGCCTTTGTCCTTTGAAAAAAGAGGCATTTCTTCTGAAAATGGCATAAAAGGGCTCCTTAAGGAAATAACATTGCAAATATGAAAAGGGGTGGACTTCAGGCAAAGGCAGAAGGACTCTCCTGATTGCGACCTCTGACTTATCACATCGCAGATAGGCTGTATGCGATATCGGGACCCCAGGCACTATGATATGCCGATTGAGATTTGCGATTGGAGCCGATAGTGATGATCGGAGATATCGGCAATCGACGAATTGGATTGGCGGATCGGCATCGGCGTGCTCCATGGCATATGGAAAGACCTCAGGGGCCATTGCAATAGCGACATGCGATGTGCGATGTTGACCATCGGATTGAGGAGTGGGATCAACGGTCCAGATTTAATCGGTGATCAGGAGATCGGTGATCCCCGATACAAATGACCATTGACACAGCGCAATTGCGATAAGCAATAAGGGCCGGATCCAATAGGATTATGGATGTGATCATATAAATTTTGAGTTCCAATATAAAAGTGCTTTTGGGCTTTTTCTGTGTATTAGCACATTTCCATTATAAAACCAAAGTACAAAGGAAATGACCTAAAGCGATAAAGCCGGACCCGAAAGGTTTATAGATGCGGATTTGTGTTATTTGAGTTCCATCGTAAGCGGGATTTAGGGCGGGCCTTAGGTGGTAAGTGGTATTGGATGGGCTCCACCCGATCTCATACACTAGCTGACAAGTGGCATGGCGCAGGAGAGAGAAAACTAACTTTTCAGGCAGGTAATCTCTATGCACATAAGCCACCCGAAATGGATGTCCACCATTGGATTAGAGATCAGGCAGATCAATGGTGTGAAATACAAAGGGGCTTGCGATAGCCATAAAAGGCTGACCCAATAGGGGTTATGAGCATCACTTCATAGAATTTGAAGTTCAAGATTTTGCCCCTGATAGTGTATTTCTGGTAAATCTCTGTATATTGGAATTTTGTTCTATTTTCAGGTTTTCGCCTGAACGAAGTCCTCAATTCCTTTGCAACTACCCTTGATAACTATGCCACACTACAAGCAAGCGTTTTGTACCAATGATGCATTTGCAACATGCAGAGCCACAGAGTCAGAAGTTAGAGGGCCATCTGAAGAGACAGAGGAATGATCACACGTGGAGAAATGGAGACGAAGCCGTAGAGCCAAAAGGATGCCCCACAAAAAGCCAGAGAGAATGATTGAGAGGTAGCGCAAAGTGTTTTGGAGTCATTTGGAGGTCAAGTGAACTACAGAGGCACGCGAAGGTCGAGAGAAGCTCAGAGATGAAGAGCTAGGGCCAGAGCTGAAGAGCCAGAGCGAGAGCCAAGAGCCAAAGCCAGATCCAAGAGCTAGAGCCAAGAGCCAGAGACAGAGCCAGAGCCGAGAGCCAGAGCCTGAGCTAGAGCCAGAAAGCCTGAGAGCTTCAAAGCCAGGGATAATATGGTGTTCTAAGCCCATTGTTTCTGTGTAATCCAATGGAGTTGAGCATGGAACTTGTAAAAGAACTTATGCCATAATCCCGGAGAGCCTAGTCGAGTTGACTAGAGATGAAGGAGATGTAGCCCAAGATTTTTGGGTGAACTCCATATTAATATTGTTGTTATGTGTGTTTGTTTATTTACTCATTATTTACTGTCACATGTATTTAAATATCAGCATAAGCAACAAAACTTAAAGCACTTAATAGTTAAAGGAAAACATAAGCATACACCAATTTTCAAGCACTTTTAATTCTGCAATTGGTTAATCAATAGATCTTGGGGATATATACAAGCTTTGAAGTGGGAGAGATTCGTGTAAGTTAGACAAGAAACCTTTAGTGCCCCAATTTCAGATCAATACTTTTCATGGTGCACGTTTATTTTAATTTTTAAATTTCAGTAGTAGGCACACATTAGGTCCAACACAAAAGATTGGAGGGTTGAACTCACTTATTGGAATTGATGCCCTATACATAACTAGGAGTTGTATATAAATAAGCTAACTAGTTGAGCATTTAATTTCCAGTTGTTAGAGTTTATATTTCAGCATTTCAGTTTGATGAGGAAAGGACTCCCTGCAAGCAAATTTCCATGGAGATTTTCTGGTTTTTTAGGCTCATTATAATTTTTTACTTTATTCCAAATGGTGAAGGCTCTTGGTCTACAGGTTATCAACAGGTTTCCAACAAGGCATTGTTCCCAATTGGAACCAATCTTGTCACTCACTGCAAAAAAAAATTTCAGCTAACCAAAGTATGAAAGAACAAAAGAGATTTCAGCCATATCCCAAGCCAAAAAATCCCTTAAAGCTAAATCAGACCCCATCCAATGGTTAGTGCTTGGAATTATCTTTCTAATGGAATACGGAACACCTAAAATGGACTTTAGAATCAAAAGTGAGAGAAGATTGAAGGTACCCTTAAAAAACCAGAAGACAAGGAGAAAGTGACTAAGGGTGAAATCCAAGGTCCTGACATATCGACAATCCCGCAAATTGGAGGTCCCAACAATATTTAAATGACCATTATAAAGAAATTTCGGGGAAAGAGGGCCCACAGTGTAAAACGATGGGGAATGCCTCTAAAAACATGACAAAGAAAATCAACGAAAAACCAAGGGCAGGATTAGACCTTTTATCTCTCCTCCAATGGGATGTGTGGCTACATAAGATTGGCTTTGATACATGAGCTAGCCCTCAATCACATAAATATCTAGGGAACCAAGGGATAACCACATAAGGTGTCTGATGATTTATGATCGACGAAACCTAATATCGCATCACATCAAGTTAAATTCTTGATTTGAAAACTCCAACTGAGGATCTCAGATATGCAGACTAGCACATGATCGAGAAGGAATTAATGAATGAGGGATGGGGAATAGTTTAAAAAGGAATGATAGCCCCGACGAGAGTCTAAAGGCCATAGCCCCTTAAGGCTAAGCTCCTTGTCATCACCCCCGGTCATAAGATGAGAATTGCAATAAGGCACTAAACCAAAGTGGGCCAAGGGACATTAGAGCTCACTGTTTTGTAATGTTTTAAGACTAAAAGTCTCAATGCAGTGATGTTACCATAGTATGGTATAGAGATTTGAAGGCATATGGGTCAGCAGCTAAGGCATTGAATGAAGGCATGGAGTAGTGGCAAATCAATATGGGTTGATCCTATGGTAGCTTCTATAACAAGAAACCTAGGACAACAATAGCCACATGAATGAATTTTAGTGCTTCACTTTCATGAATTCAGACAGTAAATGGAGATATGGGACTTGGAATGACTTAATGTCTCATCATGGAGCTCCACTCAGTCATACTATGAAGGATTTCTAGGATAATCTCCACTCCTACTCTGTAACAAGAAAACACAGTTGATCGCTACTAACACCAGAGAGTGGTGAGGTCATGGAGTTAAGGAAAAAGCGACATGAACTGGATGAGTAGGAGGAGAAGTACACCAAGTCAAAGACATGGCCTGATCAGGAAAAATTTAAGAAATGGCATAGGGATACTTCCTCCATCATCTTTTTGTTTTCCTTTTTCTATTATTCTATAAATTCTATGTATTTTCAAGAAAGGAATCAAATCCATGCAATCATTTTGGGCCATAGAGATATCGCATGACAAGACAGCTTGTCAATTGGAAAACTTGCCCTTGGCTGAGATATTTGTAACTGTTGATTCAAATATGACCCTCTCCTTATAAATAGGGGGAAGAAATAGTTAATATAGGTTTCAGACTTCTGCACCCGATGTGCTCCAAATTCCGTGATTCCACTTTTGGTTCTACTTGCCTCTTCATGGGGAACTTTAGAAATATATTTCTAAATGTAATGGACTGGTGATTTGGACTCAAGAATTAATTAAACTATTATGTTGATTCCTATATGAGGAATGTCTAGTATGTTTTCTCCTTTGTTTATCATTTCATGTATGTTTTTCTCCCTTTGAAATAGTGTAATGAAGCTGTAGGTTTCACCCTTGTTCATGGTTGTATATTTGTTACTAAGTAGTAATAGTACTTGTCTTAGCTACAAATTTATTATGTACCTGTAATGTGTACAAATTTACTTAATTTTATTTGGTGATAAATGCATCCATGATTAGCGCTCCATTGTTTCTTCCATTCCACCTCTTCAATCTTCCATACCTTTTCAAAACATTGTTGCTTAGGATTATGTTTTGTTTACTTCCCTATGCATTGAATTCACTCCTTTCTTTCCTCCTCTTCATGTTGCTACAATGCCAATATTAGGCTTCCTATTGTTGTTAGTCGGCAACCAGAATCAATCATTTATGTTTGAGATGAACTAGATCTACTCACTGTGCATTTAGATCCATGTATATTGTGTTTGAGTCTACTGTAATGAAAGACTATTGAGCCAAGCCCCCTTTATTCTCTTTTTCCAATTACGTGAAAATGGGAGTTCACCAGAAATCCCTACTCATAATATCCAAATCACTCATCTCTTAGGTTGTCCTAGGCACTGGTCTATAATCAACCCATAGGCTATCTCTAGGAAGCTTTCTATTTCTCCTGAACCACTTGTGCTACAGGTGCTAGAAAAAGTGACAACATGTTCCATGATATCTTAGGTTTCCTCTAAATAAACCTTCAATATTTAGACCTTCTGACATCCTGAGATTCTGACCCTCCAAAGTCCCAAGACTCTAACCCTCCGATGTTCCAAAATTCTAAAATTCAGTGTTCTGATATTTAGCCTGCTTCCCTCATTCCCAGGTTTTGAAATCTGGCTTGCTCCTAAGGACTTCAAAATCCTTACATCAGGTATCAATAAATTTTGATCTCAAGATCCATTTAAGTACTTCCACATACCGTTGGAAACATTTTTCAAAGAATTTTCAAGCAGAGAGGTTCTGATGTAGCCCTTGAGCCCATTTTCTACCTAAAACATGGTTGCAAACACTATGCCATTCTTTGTACCTTGAATCTTCTTCTTATTCCTGCAATCATGGACTCCCTGGCCAACACAATAATATTTTTATGGCTTTTAATTAGGCCTTCTACTATGATTATTGTCTACCAAACACTGCATTAACCATGGGACTCCCCGTGCAACAAACATGCTCACATAAATGCTAAAATTTCCTTCTTTTGACCTCAATGCTAGTTTGGTTGATATCAATGCCAACATACCAAGTTCCAATAATCACTCATACAATGTTAATTTTCCAACATATCCCCCTTTGGCATTGATCGCAACAACATAAGACCCCCTGAAACCAGGCATGGTATTCTTCATTGTTATTCTTCTCCGATGCACCAGTAGTATTCTCTCCATTTGGCATCAATGACAAATAATTCTATTAGAAACTCCACCTAAAACATTGCAACCTACTCTTCAATTGATCCCACATGTCGAGTAGCTGCTAGAAAACATTATAATTGAGTAATTTTGGAGGAGAAGTCACAACCCCTATCTGCCGCATGATATATTCAAAGCATTCTCTTGTGAGTGGATTAGTAAATATTTTTGTAAGTTGGTCTTTAGTGGCCACATATTCATGTTAAACAATGCTAGCTGCAAACTACTCTCTTAAGAAATGGAACCTGATAGGGATGTACTTCATATTTGAGTGCATCACAAGATTGTTAGAGATACTGATGACACTAGTATTATCACACATGATTGAAATTGGATCATTCAACTCTACCCTAATTTCCTTCAAGGTATGCTTCATCCATGTAATTTGCAAGAAACAAGTGGTAGATTCAATATACTTTGCTTCAACAGTTGATAAAGAAATGGAGTATTGTTTCTTGCTAACCCTGGACACTAAGCAGTTTCCCAAAATGATCGTTGCACTAGAGGTACTCTTCCTATCATCAATATTGTCTTCCCAATCCGCATCAATATATGCCTTCATCTTAAAATATCTTCTTTTAGAATGCCACAATCCATAATCAAATGTTCCTTGAATATATTTGAAAATCCTTTTGACAACGATGAGATGAATTTCATGAGGGAAAGCTTGAAATATAGCCATAAGACCCACTTCATGCATGATGTCTGGTGTCAAAGATGTGAGATACAACAAGATTCTTATAATTGATCTATACTCAGTTTGATTTACTAACAGTGTCTCATCTTATTTGGGCAATTTGAGGCCTGTAAGCATAGGTGTTCTAACTGTTTTGCAATCTTCCAGCCCAAACATATTTAGAGTTTCTCATAGGTACTTTGATTGGGATATAAATAACCCATTTTTTTACTGAGAAATTAGAAATCCCAATAAGAGGGACAATTATTCGATCGTGGACATCTCAAACTCTGTCTGCATACAGTTTGTGAAATTATGTCCCAATTATTTGAGGACGCTGCCAAAGATTATGTCATCCACATACACTACTACAATTAGTATATGATCATATTTAAGCTTTATGTATATATTTTTGTATATACTACCTTTCTTAAAGCCTTGTTGTTGATGGTATTGATCAAGTCTTGCGTACCAGGTTCTGGGAGCCTGTTTGAGTCCATATAAGGCCTTTTTCAGTTTTCACACAAACCCTTCATTTTTAGTGAGCATGAATCCTTCTGGATCCTCAATATAAACATCTTCTTCCAGATCTCCATTGAGAAATTAATACTTCACATCCATCTGATATACCTTGATGTTTTTACAATTGGAAAAGGAAGGGAACATTTTGATAGCTTCCATTCTAGCTACTAGTGTAAAGGTTTCCTTAAAATGTGTCTCCTCTATCTGGGCATACCCTTTGCAAACTGATCAAGCCTTGTTCCTAATTACTTGACCCTGTTCATTTAGCTTATTTTTGAAAACCCATTTTATACCTATGGCTTTTTAAGCTCCCAAGTGTCATTTTGCTCAATTTGGTCAAGTTCTCATTTTCATAGCTCTGACCTAGAACTTGTCCTCACTTGCTTGCATTACATTTTTAGGCTCAACTTGAGATAACAGAGAAATATTTTCACAACTTTAACTTCCAAAAAATTTCCTCCTAGTTTGAATACCAAGCCTTTGATATGAAATAATTTGACTCTCTGCATCTTCTTTCTATACATACCTGCAAGGTGTTTTGGGCCTTGGAGTTGTGCTCGTTTCCACGTCTACATTATCTGAATATTTTTCATCTTGATCTGAGGGCCTAATGTATGAACTCTTTTCTCCATATGAGTTGATGTTTCCTTTGGAGGAATCAGGTTGTGAAGCTATTTCATCTACTACTACATCCATGCAATCCTCAACCCTCTTTGTTTATCTATTGTAACACTGCTATCCTATACTTTGAGCAGAGTACCTGAGTAATATACCCTCATCAACACGTGATTCAAAATTTCTGGGACTTTTATCATTCCTTTTGATAAAGCATTTTCTCCCAAACACCTTGTACTGCTTAACTGATCCATGTCTTCCCTTCCACAACTCATAGAGAGGTTTATCACTATTAGGCATGAGTTATGTTTTGTTTGATAGGTACATTGCTGCCTGTATTGCTTCTCCCCAAAAGATGTGAGGTACATATGCTTCATCCATCATAACTCTGGCCATTTCCTAGATTGTTATGTTCTTTCTCTCAACTACTCCATTTTGTTGTGGAGTTCTAGCCATAGAATATTTCCTTCTTATGCCATGCTCTTCATAGAAATCTTCAAAATATCTTATGTGTATTTTCCTCCTCTGTCTCATCTTAAGCATTTGATATTTAGATATTTCTCATTTTCTACTTGAGCTTTAAACTTTTTAAAATGATAAAATCTTATGATTTTTCCTTTAAGAGAGTAATCCTAAACTTTTTAAAATGTTAAAATATTTTGATTTTTCCTTTAAGAGCACGATCATAAAAATTTTAAATGTTAAAATCCTTTGATTTTTCCTTTAAGAGCACAATCGAAGTGGCCTTGGTAAAATAATCAATAAGCAACATAAAATACCTTTCTCCTCTCACACTTTTTTCTCTAGTTGGGTTGAAAATATCTGTGAATTAGCTCCAGTTATCTAGATGAAGATAAATCTTTTTTCTTGAAATGAGTCCTAGTTTTCTTACCAAATTGACATGAATTTAAAATTTAATTATCAAGCCTTGATAGTCTTGAAAAAAATCTTACAACTCCCAACCTGCTAACTCTTATTAGACTATAAAAATTCATATGACAAAGTCTCCTGTGCCATAATGGAGCTTCACTTGACTTGCTCAAATAGAAGCTTACTCTAGAGTCATCAAACACATATACATTATTGTGAGTGTTGAATGCTTTTTCCACCAATTTTCCATTCTCTTCATCTCAGATCTTATAGTCCTTAGATAGAAACATCACACTATAGCCATTATCACACATATGACTTACACGAAGCAAGGTGTTCTTGATACCTTCTACATACAACAATTTTTTGTCTTTAGTATTTTCATGAAGACTGACTCTGCCCTTATGCTTAATTCTTTCTAGAGCATTATTGTCGAAAGTGACATTGTTCCCTTTGTCCCTTTATTTTAGCAACAAAAAATTGCTATTAACTCTAGTCATATGCTTTGGACAAACACTATCAACATACAATATGTTTTCCTGATTATCTGATGATAGCGAAAGTCCACGTTCCATGCTTTTTATAGTTTTTTCATTTACAATTCTCCTTATATTTTCGAAAAGTTGGTTGCCAAGTGTTCTGAGACTTAGATGGGTGCTCAAACCCGCTTCTGCACTCAATTTCCTTATTCCCAAAATTATTACATTTGAAACATTCAACATCACTCATTAGGGGAGAGAAGGCATTTCGATTTCTGAGAGGAGTGTTTTGAGATATAAAATTTTGATACTTATAGTATCTGAAATTTTCATCTCTTTCAATGTCAATCCTTCTATAATCAACAACCTTATGCCTGAATATGTGACATTTATGACAATGACCATAAAATAAATGAGATTACTTGAAGTTTGAAATTTCATGAGTTTGTGTATGAAGGTACCTCTATTGTCTGGCTAATACATTCATTCTCCACTGGTATGATTCCTTGGGGTAAATGGAGTTATTATTATACTGATGGGCTCCTCTCTAGCTTGCTACATTTTTTTCTTCATTGATTCTTTCTTGATACATCTTTTCATAGCTCTGAGGTTCCTCAAATCCTATGGACCTGAAGTTCATCTTTCCCATAGAATATTCATGTGGTTTGGAGTATTACAGGCTTTTTTTGTTTCCTACAGACCTTTAAATATTTAGAATTTGATCTAGCTTTCTTGTTCCTTCTGAAATTTTTTCATTTATACCTTTCTCGATCTTCATTTTTTCAAGATCCATTCTCAGAGAGACAACCTCTGTCTTGAGACTCTAGCATTTCTCTTCCATTTCATGGATCAAATCTTGAATAACTTCTTCCTTTAGTTTATCTTATTCTAATTCGACTGTCAAGGACAAAATTTCATATTTACATGTTTTCAATATTATTTCCTTCTTTACCTTGGACAAATCATGTTTTAAATGCTTGTTCCTTTCTTCTAGTTTCTCACATGCTCCTTGTTTTTCTTCTAGTAGAAAGGCTAAACTATCTTTTCTTTTAATGGCTTCTTCTAGTTTTTCTTTTAGATAAACAAACTCCACGTTATTGGAGTTATACATACATTCTTCAACATGCTCTAGTTGTTCTTTTAGTAGCTTGTTCTTTCCCCTTACCTTATTTACCTCATCAAGAAAACTGATGAGTTCCCCTTGAAAGTCCTGTACTGCTACTTCTTCTTCTTCCTCTTCATATTCAGTAACATTTTTTTTCTTGGAGTCTACTCCAAATTCTATGACTAAATACTTATCTAAATCATCTTCTGAAGACTTTTCATTGTTATAATCTGGTGTTGAGATATCCTCTTTGGAGTAGAGCCCCTTTTTCTTTCTAAACTTCTTCCTATAATTTTTTGAGATTTGTTTCTAAATTTTTTATCATCTTCCTTTTTTGTCCTTTCTTTGTAAAGAAACTTGGATGAAAAATGTCCAACTCTTCCACAGTCAAATCATTTAAAGGGAAACTTCCCTTTATATTTTCCTAGGCTACGCTTTAGTTTCCTGGAAAATTGAGCTAGTGCCTGATCAGATGCACTATTGGAGCAACCTTGAAGATATTTGTGCTCCTTTCCCTTCTTGGACTCATTGAAAGATGCCTCCTTGGGTTGATAATTCTCTCTTTCTACTCTCATCTCATGGGTTGTGAGAGTACCAATAAATTGATCCATATTCAGATTGTTTAAATTAGCCATTTCGTCAATAGTAGAGGGTTTGGCATTAAATATCATCGGTAGAGATCTTAATACCTTTTCAACAATAATATCTTCCATGACTTATTCACCAAATATCCTACTCATATTGGTTACTTCATCAATGCTAAGGAAGTATTTTGCTATTCTTTCTTCTTCACTCATTTTTAAGCTTTCAAACCTCATTCTAAACGTTTGAATTTTGGCATGCTTGACTTTTTCATCTCCTTCATGACTTTGATTGAGCTTCACCCACACTTCCTTGGCAGACTTACAATGCATAAGCTTTATGAGTTCATATTGAGTAAGGCCAAAGATAATGGAAATTTTTTCTTTATAATTAGTTCCATACAATTTTTTACCATGTGATTCATTGGGAGGGACATAAGGGACATCATAATCTACTAGTACATAGCTCCAAACATCTACTCTTAGCGACATAAGATAAGATTCCATCCTAACTTTCCAGAAGGCATAGTTTGTCCCATCAAAGACTGATAGCTTGTTTTAGTAAGCATCTTTATTATCTTGCCTAGACATAATTCCTTATGGATCTACTTTCTAATGGTTAGACTATTCCTAAAGGAACTTGGGTGTGATACCAATTGTTGACAAAAGGAGTTAATGAGACAGCAGGTGAATTAGTAATAGTGAGGTTCTTTACAATTTTAAGTATAAGTCTTTGAATCTTTTCACTACAGACAATTACTTATGATAGCTTTCATATGAAATACAAATGACCAGCAAGATAAGGCATTCGCATGTATATACAGTCCATCACATGAGAAGCATACACATATTGACATAGGTATTTATACGTGGAAACCCAAAGGGATAAAAGCACCAATTTGCTTGTCGTTATGATGTAAATTAAGAACCTACTTAATTACATCAATTTTTTTGTGAGCATCCACTCACAGGAGACCCCAAACCCCTTAATATAGAAAGCCACTACTTGATAAGAGGTACCCACCTCTTACGAATGCCTCTTAGCAAATAGTGGGTGAAAAATACAAACAATACAAAAATACAAATACAAATATGATTCACTGAAAATATAATTTTCAAACTGAAAGCAAGGGCAAATACATATATAGAAAAATACAAATATGATTCACTGCAATATCACCCTCTTCCCTTTAACACTACGGATCTCCTCTGAACTATGCTCATTGCTGCTCCTTCATCTCTAATCACAATCCTCTGCAACACTACATCTCAGTTTAACACTTGGGCACTTGCATAACTTTCACATACTCCCCTCTACACTAATCATCTCTCACACAAATATTGTATTCCCTTAAATTTACTCTTCCTCAATGATAGGTTTTGTTTCCCTGTTGTAGAGTGAATGATGTAGTCCATGAAAACCATTGACCTACTATACATGCAGCCTGAGTGTGTACTCTAAATATGACTCTCCATAATGTTGTGTTGTCTGACTTATTTCTACTGCAATCATATTAAACATGGACCATGGGCTTCTGAGCATTTTCTCCTACTCAACTACTCAACAATTGCAATTGTAGTATAATCAATTCAGAGAATGAGTGATTGTGTGATTCTTGATACTAAGAATTAAATCTCAGTAAGTCTGTACTCCCAGTAGGTTCTTCCATGCTTATTAATTTGTCACAAAACTTGAAATGTATTTCAACATGGATTCTCTAAATTCTGATTATACCTCTAGTCCCTGAGGATATGTTTTTCATTTAATTCAAGAAAGTGTGCATGGGAGATCAAAGATAGCTTATTTTAACTCAAGACAGGACCAGCACTCTTCTATGAAAATTATGGTCCTCATCACCCTTGACTCGGTGATATTGGCAATCATTATTTATTCCACTGACCAACTCTTCTGTGCACATTTACTCTTAGCTTTTGACTCATTCATCCTTCATAGACCTCTTTGTTGCAATCTCTAAGCCCCACATTTCCTAACTTTATTAAAGTGATAGTACGAGATCATGAGATTCTGACATTGGCCTTTAGCCCCTTTTACTTCACCTCTTATTGTTTTCCACCATAGGATCAGTCGTTATCAACGTCAACATACTACTTAGGTGCTAAACCGTTCAGGATTTGTTATAGAATCACTGAGCACTCCTAAAGACTTGATTCTCGTATATGGCCATCGACAGCATTTTCCCATGCAAACTTGCTCTTATATTAAAAATAAATATTTCAAATTCCATACGGGAACATAATCAAACGTAGGACCTCCAGGTATGTTTCCAAGTACACATTTATTAATTCATATGTTTGACATGCTTGCTTGACTTCTCTTTATTCACCATCTTATTCTTCTTTGTTGAGGTTGTCAATCCTTACCTTAGGTAACTTTTCCTAGTAACAAAATTGGTGAATCCACTAGGGAATACCATCAAGTATTGCTTAAAAGGGTTGTTATTCTTGGATCTCGGTTATGGTATGTTGTTTCCTGACTTTTCCAATCATTTTGACTCTTAAGAAATCTGGTCATTCATCCTAATCTCTTGGATCATGAATGTGTTCTTTATTTTTTCCTAGTTTTCCACTTATATGCACTCTTTATTGTAGACAGTAGCATATATATGATTTTTATTTGAAATAAACCCACGTATACATTAGTTTCTTCAGCTACAGTCACACACATACACGGTTTTGGAGTCAGACAACCTAGTACAGATCTAAAAATTTGATTTTTTTCATTTGTGGCTTTTGTTGGGGGTTTGACCATGTTTTTTTTGTATCTCTTTGGTTTGAATGAGGCTTGGAATTATTTTTTTATAAGTTGTTGTCAGTTTATTCCATCCCTTTTGTAAAAATGCTATGTCGACCTAGGGTTTGTAGTTTTTGAATATTTTTATATCTAAAATTGGGTTTCATACATTCTTTAAGAAGTTTTTGGAAGTTCTTTTCTCTTGGGACAGTTGGTTGTTTACAACTTGTTTATAACCCAGTCTTGTTGACTTCTTATTTTACATTCTTGAAGTTGGCTTGTTTTTTCATTTTCATTCTTTGTTTGAGAAAGGTGTTTGCAATTCTTGGGTAAATGAGCGATTTCAGTTCTCTGGAATCTTTTTGATTTCCAAAATCCTTTTTATCTTCCTGACCAAAACATTCAAGGTGTTTTAGTGTCTTATTCACATTATTATTTTAATCTTTAGGATCATTGATGACTAGTGGGATTTGAGTCTATTTCTTGTTGTTGGTATTAAATTTAATGACTACTTTCAATTTCTGAAATTTTCAGTATTTAAATATTTTAAAGATAAATAAAAAAATGTGTGCTTGGTTTCTTTTCTTTGGATTTTTTAATTTTGGATCTTTTGATTTTTTGACAAAGGTGTGAATTCTTGCTTTAGGGCTAAGAGTCTTTTTGCTTTAAGGAGTGTTTCTTCTTTGATATTTGCTTCGCGTTGCTTGATAAACTGGCTTTTTCTTTTGAGTTCACCTTTGTCTGTTTTTTATTTTTACTTGAATCTTGCATTTTCATTTTAGTGTGCATTAGGGTAAGTTACATTTTAGGTCTCATTTAGGTTTTTTTCATTATGTGTTGAATTTATGAGTGATTAAAAATAAAAATAAAGTGAGGTTTGCTTTCTTAGCTTTCTGGTAGAATCTGTGTAGAAATCGCTTTCATTGAAGAGAAAGAAGTGTTGCATTTGCATGTAGCCTAGGTTTTCTATTGATTTCTTGTGTGTCATAACATCATCAATTTCGCTTCCGCATCCCTTGTCCTAAATAACAACTAATTAAAATAAGAGCTTAGTTAAAATGAACTAGACTTTTTATTTTTGTCATACCAACATCAACTAGTCTAGGGCATTAGGCACTTGGAATAAGTGTGTGGAGAGTAGAATATCCAAGGCTACTTGAACTGAAATTATAGAAGTTTAATGAAGAGTGGAAATCAGGTATTGTTAAGCTGTTTGGGAAAGATCTTCTAAGACATGAGTTAAGCATGAGGATGTGTGAATATAAGGAAACAAATATCCCTGCTCTCCTACTTGTTAGATCACATGCCCACGAATGTTACACCTGGCTTCTGATTACGAACTGGTTACCTTTGCTTCCTTTCCTAGGGACCACACAGGTGACTACAGGGGGGAATTCCCATGGTACCTAAGGCAGTTGTTGCATCACTTTCATAGTACTTCTGGATGGTGCCCTTGTGAAGCTTGGGTACTTTCACCGACAGAGGCTATTGTCTAGAGGCCAGCATAGCCACTTATGATATAGTTTTTTTTAGGCTTGGGCCCTCACTATCCCAAACTACATTCGAGAGATCCTTATCTGCACTTTGTATTTTGGTGTCCCGTCCTATTAACCCGGAGCAGAAATACCTGCAAGTTATTTTCTTGGTTATATTTTAGTGAGGGATATGTGATCCTAGATAGCCATAGGTGTCTTGAGTGTTTAAATTTTCTTAATATATAGTAGTGATTCAGCGACCGATTCATCAGTCTAGAAGGCTCCCTGGGATTTGACCTATGAGAGTCGATCCTTCACATAGAAGGTGTAGGGGTAATTTTGTGGGTGATTTTCAACCAGTGTTAGCTAATGCAATGGATAGAGATCCTTCTCTGAGGGATCTTATTTCAAAGGGTGACCCTATTCTAGTACATAATCTGGATGGAAACGCTCTGGTGCTTTCTAGAGTACTTTTCCAATCCTAAGACAAAGTAGAAATTGAAGACTTTTCAGAGCCTCCTGAGACTCCTACGAAACCTCTTCCTTCTCATCTTCCTTACATCGTTTCATACGTGGGTACGTTGACTCATAGGCCAACTAACCTTATTCACTCTCCTTCTTCCTTCCCAATTTCCAATCTTAGTGGCTTTGTCGATACTACTGGTGTACATACCCCTTCCTCAGTTGTGGGAGGAGGTATTATTCGTATATCTACTATTACAACTAGTAAGGTAGTTGTTGGCTCTAACTACATCCTAATTCTGAGTGGGGACACCCAGCCTTTAGCTCCTTTCATGAGAGCTTATCCTTTTAGAATTACATTTTGTAGGATTCCCTTAGTGTCCTCAAATTTATCCTCTGCTGCTTCTACATCTATGACTTCGATGGTTACTGGTTTAGTGCCTTTACAAGGTTTTCAATTTTTAAGTGGAAATATTCCTCTTTCCAATCCATCGTTAAATTTAGGATGAATGTCTTTATCTGGTAATGCTCAAAACATTAATCCTTTTCAAACGAACAAGGGCTCGACACATCCTTCTGTGAGTGGTTTTAGGTAAGGGAATATTTCCCATTTTATTTGTTCAACCAGGGAGTATTCCCTTCCCTAGTGTCGGTAACTTGCAAGTGTTTCCTCCTTTCGCTAGTGCTTGGAATCCTTATCAGGGGTGTTCCATTTCATATACTGTTCCACTAAGAGGAAGTTTTCCTATGACAAATAACCCTGCAGTAGTGGGTGGATACCCTCTGTATACACCTAGACTACAAGGTTTTCCTTATGGTTCAGGTGTTTTTACAAGTAACCCATGGAAGCCTAGTGCCACTCAAAATATAGGATAATATTTTTCGAATGTTGGAAATTCCACTTGGAATTATCCTGTTCCTCCATGCTTACCATTCCTGACAACACTTAATTTTCCAAATATTTTGAAATTTACAAATAATCTGATCTGTTATGATCCAACTTAGCCTTTGGTACCTACTAAACTTCCGTATGATATTCCCAAATTCGAAGGGAAGTCTAGTGAGGATCCAGCCAACTATATAACCACTTTCCATTTATGGTGCTCCTCAAACACCGTGATTGATGATTCTATTAGGTTGAGACTATTCAAACTCATTTTAACTAGAAACTTGGCTAAATGATACATCAAGTTAAGGGGGTAAGTTTTCTACATTTGGTGATTTAGCCACAACGTTTCTAAACCATTTTTAGTTTCCTCTCTGTTACGACACCAAAACTAAGCTTCTGGTCAAGCTTGAGCAAGATAAGACTGCACATATTTCTGACCACATTCAAGGGTGGTGCAAAAGGAAGAGAATGATCAAGGCCTATATCCATGATGAGTTTCTTTTGGAATGGTTTTTGAAATCACTGAAACTAGATATTTCTAAGGATGTATCACTTTACAAGGTATTCACTGAAGAACAACATATCTTCAGAGCCCAAAAATTAGATATCATATATTCCTAGTCAAGATTTATTTATAATATTTCTCCTAATTCTCCTAGATAGAAAATTGATCTCGCCAAGTCAAAATAGGGTCCCCATATTGACAGAGTTATATGATTGATTGATAGCAATGCATCTAGTTTATTAAATCAATTACAACAATTGTCATTACAATTTGCTTCTACAACACACACTACACCATCTGTGTCTGCTCCTTTTTAACCTTTAGCAGTTAACATTGTCTAGTCCTCAAATCCCAAAGGAAATCAATAATCCGATGGGAAGAAGAAGGGATGTGGGAAGAAAAAAGATAATGGAGCGAAGGGAAATGCTAATAAACCCAATGATGACACTGGTAACGGTAAAAGGGAATCTAAAAATAAGGTTAAGTTCCCATGCAATTTACGTACTGGGGATCACCTTACCCATATTTTCCCCAAGATTCAGGATGCTTAGCGCTTGTTAGCTCAACTTGGTTCTTCTAGTTCCTGGACTGTGCTTACGAACCATTTTCCCCAATGGCAGTAATTATTTGCTGGCGCAAATGCTAGTGCTAGAATCCCTATAAGGGGAAACCACAATGGGGAATCTACATCAAATATATATATGGTTAAGTATCATGTTGATATTTTAACAAGAGCTCATGATTATGGAGAGGTAGAGCCTTCAAAAGCTAAAACGACTTTTGATACCCCAAAACCTCTTCATATTGAGAGGCCCGCAGCAGAGCCTATACATCGGATGTTGAAAGGCTACTCAAAAAGTTCGACTTATAATACCAATGTGATGGCTACTTAGAACTACTCTATTTTCGAATATTTAGGTCAGAGCCCTTATGCCAGTCAGGCATTACAGGTACTCCAACCATTTCCTGCATAGCGGGGTTGTTTTCTCATTCCGATCAGAGCAATAGACCCAAATAATTCTATGGTAATTACATTTGATTTGTCAAATGTTAAGACTAGACTCCCTCATCACATGGCTTTCCAGATTAAATTGACATATCAGAATAAGACCATCTTCTAAACTATATTTGATGAAGGGACTTTCACATGCTTCATGTCTATATCATGTTGGAAGGCTATTGGGTCACCTGAAGTTGTTCCCTCTCCTACTCTCTTACCTGCATTCGATGGCCATTCTCCTAGGCCTCATGGGGTTCTACCTACCTTCCCTATTTGTGTAGGGGGCAAGGTAACTAATGTGGAAGTAGAGATAGTTTATGCTACTCTCGATTATAATCTTTTGTTGGGTCACAACCGAGTTTATGCAATGGATTCCATTGCCTCATCTTTATTTCACATCATATGCTTCCCTCATGAAGGGAGAATTGTTATGGTTGATCACTTAGCTTATTATCCTAATGACCCCAATGCATCTACTGACTCCACCATTCCCCTGGTAAAGAATACGAAGCAACTTGTCTAGAATTTAGGAGTTGGAATGTATTCTACTTTGATGGGTACTTTTGATATTCCATCTCTTATTTCTCATGTCAATGCCATTTCATCCTCTAGGATCATTCCTGGGAAATGTTCTTTTACAACTAATTAGTTTTCTAATCCTTAGCCCTTTCCCCCTCCTACTGCCACGTAAGAAAATGTGCAAGTAGGTGGAATGGCTTATCCAATATCTACAACGAAAATTTCATATCAATCTGTTGTGAAATCTGTAGAGATTTCTCCCATCCCTCTCCAGTCAGAGGATGTAGATGTGGATGTGGCACTGGTCTGGATAATTGATTCCACTTCGACTGTGGATTGCCTTGATATTATTTTTCCATCACACGAGAAAATTCTAGAAGCAATGACTGGTGTAGAAATACCACGGGAGGGCTTGCATCATCAGTCCTATTTTCTCCCTGATTTGGGTGAAGTTGAATAAAACTTGTCTAGTCCTTCCTCTAGTTGAAATGTTCATAACCATTTGGCTCCATCACATATTTACAATGAAGCTAACATGTCTAATATTTCAAAAACCATTCCAGTGAACATTTCCAGGAATCCCAATGTTATTGAGAATATTTTCATTGGAGCTAAGTGTTCCCCTGAAGAAATCAAAATATATATCAATATCTTTAGTGGCTTTCGAGATGTATTCGCTTGGTCTTATGAAGAAATTCCAGGAATCGATCCTCCAATAGTCCAGCATGAGATCAACACCTACGAAACTACAAAGCCTTTACGGGAAATTCTTTGACCGGTTAATACTAGGAAAGTTCCAACTATTAAGGTTGAGGGAGAGAAGCTTCTTAGGGAACGCTTCATCTGAATTGTTCCTTTGAATGAATGAGTTTCAAATCAAGTCTTTGTTGATAAAAGAGCAAGGAAAAATCCACATGTGCATCGATTTTAGGGACTTGAATAAGGCTTGTCCTAACGAAAATTTCCCCACTCCATTTATTGATTATAGTATTGATGAGTGTGCTAGAAATGGAATATTTTCCTTCATGGAAGGATTCTCTGGATACAATCAAATAATAATTCATCTTGAGGACCAACATAAGAAAGCATTTATTTCCCCCTAGTGTACATTGCATACAGGAAAATTCCTTTTGGACTTAAAAATGTTGGGGCTACCTTTTAGTGGGCAACGTCCTATGATTTCGATGACATCAAGCATATAATTGAAGCATATTTGGATGATTTATATGACTTCTCTCATAAGAGAGTAGAACATCCAAAACACATTCATTTAGTCTTTAAAAGATGTCATTACTACAAAATATGGTTGAACCCTAATAAGTGCATTTTCACGGTTACATTTGGTCGGTTATTGGGATCCATCATGTCTAACGAAGGAATTCATGTAGACACCTTCAAGGTTGAGGCAATACTTTAGTTTCCTCCCCCTTCGAGTATCCATCAACTTCAATGTCTCCAAGGAAATTTTTTAATGATATTTATCGTAAATTATGTTGAGATCACAAAACGATTTATGAGTTTACTCAATAAAGGAGTTACATTTATTTGGGATGTCTTTTCTGAATTCTCATTCAATGCTTTGTAAAAGGCATTGACCTTTGCTCCTCTTCTAACTCCACCTAATTATAGTAGAGATTTCCTCTTGTATCTTGTAGGAGCATAATCAACCATTGGTATGGTTCTAGTTCACGAAGACAATTCCCTTAGGGAGCATGTCATTTATTATCTAATACATGGCTTAGTTGGACCTGAAATTAGGTACCCTCATGCTGGTAAATTGGCTTTGGAAGTTGTTTATGCTATACATTGAATTTTTCATTACATTCTCCTTAGAAAAACCTTTGTATTGGCTGACATAAACCCATTTCAATTTGTTCTCAATAGCAGAGTGATTGTGGGAAAATATGATAAATGGATTTTCATTTTGCAAGAGTTTGATCTCGCATTTATGTCAGCTAAGTCGAAGAAATATTTGTTTTCTGCAGAATTGATTTTGAAATTTCCTTGTGAAGAATATGTTGTTTATGAAGAATTATTTCAAGATGAGCATATTTTTCTCATCTCATCACAATATCCTTGGTTTGGAGATATCATTATATATCTATAGACTTCAATGTTCCAGATATCATTATATATTTTTCTAAGGATAAACTACAGAAATTGCATCACCTAACTAAAATTTATCTTATCATTGCTTATACTCTATATCATCAGGGGATTTAATGAATCCTTAGATGTTGTTTAACCTTAGAAGACGTTGATTTAGTTATGAATTAATTCCATAGTGGAGCCTATGGAGGTCATATATCTGGGCTTTCTACAACCCAAAAAATCTTGAGTGCAAGTTATTTTTGGCCCTTGATTTTCAAGCATTGTATTGAAGCGGTTAAGAAATACCATCCTTGCCAAGTTCAAAGTCCCTATGAAGACTTCAATCCTATGCCTCTCTCGAATATGATTTACCCTTATACCCAATTTTTGGAAGTCCTCAATGTGCTCTGCCATTGAACCATTTTGTCTGAGATTTCTCAATTGGCTAAAGAAGATGTTTCTCTTTGTATCCTCATAATGTGCTATCATTTCCTTCGTAAAAATTGAACAGGTAACAAGTGGATTATGAGAAAAAATCACTTTATACCATACAAATTGATTCATTTGTAAATATAAAGATACAATATGTACCTTTTGTAACAGTTACACATAATGTAGATCAAAGTATTGCTCCATCTATAGTATCCAAGTTATCGGATCCTTACCATCAAACTTCCTCATATCCATCTTTGGAATATGGTGGGTCTTCAATCCAATGTTAGATTCGATGAAATAATGATTAAAATTTCTTTTTTTCTCGTCATGAGTTTCCTCTACTGCCTTTTCACCATCGGGAAGCCTTTCTTGTGGCAAATCTGTCCCACCTTCCTTCAAACCTTTCACGTCTTTCTTCAAATATTCCATGTTGCCTTTAAATTTTTCATCTAAACCATCAATCTTAGCTTCCATGCCATAAATGAAGACATTTATCCTAGCTTCAATCGTAGTATTCAAAGCATCCATCCAATCTTGCTTACTAGATGTTTCTATTTTCTTGATTTGAGTCATTCTTTTTGTTGCTTTTAAGAGATCGAATTTGAAACAATTGTAACTCTGTAATTTTAGATCTCTAATTTCTGAAATTTTGTCCTATGGTATCCCTCTGAGTCCTCTTTCTGAGCCAACAAGTATGATTGAGATTGTATTCTCTAGGAAAGAGTCATGCCTAATCTCTCACAATGACCTAAGTATAGATAGGTTCAGTAGGTCGCACTTTTACGAAGTGTCATGAGTCACGTTTTCCACCTTTGTCCCTTGAGGAGGTTTTGTGATCTTGAATGCAATAGATTTGAATTATTCTTGAGGATATTTGAGACTATCATTCATCTTGTAGTAGTGGCATCACCTAAATCATGTAGCATCACAGAGGCATCACTGAGATCAAGTAGTAGTATGGAACATCACTCTGAGCCCGAGACATAAAGAATCACTGAGATTATGTCTTATCACTGAGCACTGAGATCATGTAGAATTAATGTGTAGAACCACTTGTTGTAACGCTGAGTCATGCATCACTATAAGAACCGAGATTGTGGAAAAGCGGCACCGATACTGTGGAATATATCTAAGAATTGCAGACCCGAGATTGCAGAGGTGATCTGAACTACAATCTTGTAATAGACCTAAAATCATAGACCTAAGAATTATAGGACTGTAATTGCACCGATGTAGAGGATGATCGATCTATGGTTTTGTAATATCATTATTACTTCAGCATTTGTGATATGACATAGATTGAGACAATGAGAGGCATGATAGAAAGAAACCTGAGACTGTTGCCTTGAGAACTCTAAGTATGTCAAGGGTTGTATAATGAGACCAAATCCAGAAGTCCTGAACTGGTCATGTGTTAAGGTCTGAGGGTGGCACTAAGTTAGTATATGTTACTGGACTAAGGTAATACTTCGCCAACAATGTAGATTAATCCAAGACTAAGGATAGCCTTTAAACTGAATAAGTGTCACCTAAATTCCCTTGACTAAACCATAGCTCTAATACCATGTTGAAGAATCTAGGGCAATTTAAAAATAATGATTCTTCACTTTCTATTGATAAATTCTTGTGATTTCTTCTCTTTAATTTAACGTCTTTATGTTAGCGTGTTCTTCAATCATAAAAAAGTTATCAAAAGTAGGAGATCAATTAAAATGGAAGTACACAAGATTTAGGCTCCAAGCCATGGAAAAACCTCTCATCTTGAGAGGAAAACCCTTCAATCTCTTCTTATAGATGTTTAATTAATGAATACCATGACCCTTGAAAAAATTACATGACCTAGGATTACCTCCAAGATACTTGTCACTATCCCCTACACTCTTCGACCTTCAGATCATAGTCTTCTATATTCATATTGTCTTCATGTCACTGTACTACTTCATATTTTGGTCTCCTTATACCTTCGTTGTCTAGGTACTATCCTCAGATTCTATAATTCTTCTCTTCCTCGCCTTCCACAGTTCTTCGCTTAACAATGAATGTCTTACTTCACTGTTGTGACACTGCCTTGTGACAGTTCTTCAATCCTTCACTGAGATGACAATGATGGGAAAAAATTCACCTGAGAGCTTTGAGATATATTTATGATCAGACAGACTTCACTAAGAGCTTCCTAACATATATGTCACCCTTTACATTCGCAGTATTGCGTCCTTACTTCTTTGCTGAATGCTCAAAATAATCTGAAGCGTTGTTTCTTATGAGGTGAAGTCACTCCATATATATAGTGACCAACATTTTCTTTCTAGGCCAGAGAACCTCGAACTAGGCTGGCGTTTCATTGAGGAGATCATTGTCTTATTTTAGCTCACTCCAAGAGGGATAGTGGCATTTGATTAGAGCGTAAATATTTGACATTATGACTTCTGTATAATACTTATGTTAAGAAAATAAATCCTAAAGAAATCAAGAAGAAGTATTTGACCTATGGTAAGAACATCTTGCTGATGAAACCCATGATGCAAGGAATAATAATTTGTTTTTTTCTTCTTTACATAATATTATAATTACAAGTCATAATGAAAACTGAACCTAGTTACATTTTCTTCAACACTCCCTCATAACTAGGGAGGTATTCATTAAATGGTACATGAATATTCTTAATAATAAAGATATCTCATAAGAAGAGTCAGACTAGTAATACATCTGTAGAGGATCATTTTAACCAACATTGTCACATACCAAGGCATTCACTAACAACTCTATCTCTCAATAGATTAGAGAACAATGTTGGCAAGACCAATGATTAGTGACACCTTCAACATTGTCTCTCAAGGTACATACCCACCTGGGTGTTCACTAAGTATGACCTTCCGGTCAATTCTTATCTTGGGTTCCCAGTCATCAAAGACTATTGGTATTCTTTACTACTCTTATCTTGGATGCCCTACACATCCTCAAAGAGCATCGGATGCCAGATGATTACCCAATCCTCTATTCTTTCTTCCAAGTGAAGATAGGAATGTTGTGTCTATCTCTCCCTCTCAATTAGGGAGGATACATCAATAGTGTGTCTACATTTCTCTTCGTGGACTTCAATAAGACTTTCAACTATTAGTCCTGGTCTAATGCATGACACATGAAATAGGAAAACACAACTTTCACTCCCTTTTAATCAGGCGTGACCCAATCTAAGTTCCTTCGTAATCAGGGACTTGTATTTTCATCAAAAGCTTCTTCGTCGTGGTTCCTTCAACTACATGATCAACTTCCTTCCTTGACGTCATGAAATTCAATTGAGATTCTTCCCTGTAGGCTATCATCCATCAATCACTTTCCTTATTGGTTCGTCATGTCATTCCTTTCTTAATGAAAAGTGGCCTTCTTCATATCTGGAACATTAGCCATATGGCTACTTCTTCCTCTTCATGTTTCTTTCAAAAGTTTCCATTTACCACATGAATGCTAGTTGTACTTGTACTTTCAATTCTTGATCTAGTAGCCCTACATGAACTCATCTAGATATTGTTCAAGAAATCATAACATTAAATAAAATTTTACCTTTCAATATGGCTCTTCATCATGACATATTTCTGTAGGTATAAGCACCATGCATACATGTTGACACATCTTCCCAAATATATCCATTGTCGAGGGTCTCCATCCTTTTCAGACTTTCATTAGAGTCTTCATATCTTTCTAAGAGATTTCCTAGTCAACTCTTATAGATATTTTGGATGTTGATTGTGCCCATCATGGTTTCATATCTCTCGATATATTCCTTCCTCACCCATTCCATTCCCAGGGGTTTCTAATGAAAGTTTTATAATTGTACTCAACCACTTCATACTTCATATAAGGACATATTATGTTTCGTTCATCCAGTGTGACTTATGCCTTCTTGTATCCCTTTAGAGGAGGATATCCATTTCCCTTGATCATGATTCTTAAGATAAAAGTATTGATTCATATTACTTGCAACCATATGATCTGTCAATATAAAAATTAAATACAAGCATACATACCTAATTTTACCTTAGGTTATCCATGCTTCTTTCAACAGCTTCCTTGATTGAAATATCTTCAACCCCTTGAACTGCTCTTACGTCATCATATCATCATCCATGAATTCCACAAGTTGGAGTTTCTATTGAAACACTATCTTCATCCCTGGATCCGTGAATCTTTTAGCGAAGATTCCATCAAAGAATATTTAGGATCTTAAAGATCCTTATCTGGTAGATGTTTCCCTTTTGTTGTATGATGAGCCTTCTTTAAATTTTTGAGTTCCGCAAATTTATTCCTTCAACTTGCCTTATTTCATGGAAACACTAAGTTTTTGAATGAGGTACCTTACTTATCCTATGAAATTAGTTACCCTCGTGATGATGTCACGAGTTCTTGCTTCTAATACTTCCATGATGTCACACTGCATTTTATTATATATTTATAGACATACTTTATGCAGGATCTAGGAGCCCAAAAAAAAGGTTATAGTGAGAGAAATTAACTTAAATATTTCTACTCCCTCTTATCATGGAATTCATTGAGTGCCTTCCATCCTAGCGAGTAACATCACTTTTCTTTTTCTCATATTTTTGATATTGTCTTTTAAGGACCATCTATTCTTCTTCCAACTTCTTTTATGTCTCCAATGTTGTCTACGTGAGAGAACTTTAAAAGTTTCTTCTCAGTAATTCAAAGGAGACCTATTTCAGTAGCTTCACCTATCTATGAGGATTGAGACTATCCTCCTTATTCACGGAGCAACGTATCGATTTCCTTGTAAAACAAAGTCATTTAAAGCAAAGGTAGATCATAAACATGAAAGATACATACTTGGAACATGAAGAGGAGATCCTTACCTTGATGCTTATTTGAATGAGATTCTTTCTAGAGAATTATTGAAAACCTTTTACCAAGACTTCTTGCATTGTCCACCACCAAGCATGACAAAAACTGCTCTGGACTATATGTTATTATGATATTCGAAACTGCTTCATCATATTAACTCCTAAGGTACTTTGACTCCTTATCAGGATTTTATCATTATTGATATACTTGACATGGTATTGTATTTCAAATACATAAGTAGACTATGGAGCATTAGCAGTAGTGTGTAGATACTGATCATCCCTTTATGGCACTAAGACCTAGCACGACTTGCCTAGAATAGAGGAGCTAACATTGGGACACTTCTTTAGAGAAGGCCCAAGAATATTTATCCTAGTTATTCCTAACAACATTATCTCCAAATTTTGACTTTAACAAAGTAGTATGCAACACTTATCATTCTGTGATGTCACCCGGACTTCATACTGCAAAACCATGATATATTGTGAAATATTTGTATTGAGGAGGTTTTGTGATCTTGAATGTCATCTATTTGAATTCTTCTTGAGGAGATCCAAAACTATCACTGATCTTGCAGTAGTGGCATCGCCTAAATCATGTAGAATCATCGTGGCATCACTAAGATCAAGTAGTAGTATGGAACATCACTGTGAGGCTGAGACATAAAGCATCACAAAGATTATGTCTTATCACTAAGAACTGAGATCAAGTAGAATTATTGTGTAGCATCACTTGATTTAACGCCAAGTCATGCATCAATGTAAGCACCAATACTATGGAAAAGTGGAAACGAGACTGAGGATTATATTCAAGAATTGCAAACCTGAGATTTTAGAGGTGATCTGAACTGCAATCTTCTAATAGACCTGAAATCATAGCCCCAAGAATTACAAGGTTGTAATTTCATCTAATGCAGAAGATGATTGATCTGTGGTTTTGTAATGTCATTGTTACTTCAACATTTGTGATATGACAAATATTGAGACAGTGATAGGCACCATATAATGGAACCTGAGACTGATGTCTTGAGAACTGTAGGTATGTCGAGGTTGTATAATGAGACCAATTCCAGAATTCCTGAACTGATCATGTGTTAAGGTTGGAGGGTGGCACTAAGTTAGTATATGTTACTGGAATGACGTAATACTTCACCAACAATGTAGATGAATCCAAGGTTGAGGATAACCTTTAAACTAAATAAGTGTCACTTAAATGCCCTAAACAAAACCATAGCTCTGATACCATGTTTAAGAATATAGGGAAATTCAATATTAATGATTCTTCATTGTCTTCTCTTTAATTTAACTTATTTATGTTAGAGTGTTCTTCAATCATCAAACGATGATCAAAACTAGAATATGAACAAAAATGCAAGTACACAAGATGTAGGCTCCAAGCTAGGGAAAAGCCTCTCCTATTAAGAGGTAAACCCTTAAATATCTTCATATAGATATTTAATTGATGAATGCCAAGGCCAGTGGAAAAAATGCTTCACTTAGGATTACCTCCAAGAAACTTGTCACTATCCCCTACACTCTTCAGCCTTCAAGTCGCAGTCTTTGATATTCACACTATCTTCATATCACTGTACTACTTTAGATTTAGGTATTCTTATATCTTCAATGTCTAGGCATAAACCTCAGCTTCTATAGTTCTTCTCTTCCTTAAATTCCACAATTATTCGCTTAAAAATGAATGTACTACTTCAGTATTGTGGCACTACATTGTGACAGTTATTCAATCCTTCACATAGATGACCATGATGGGACAGACTTCACCCGCAAGCTTTGAGATATATATATGATGACCCAGACTTCACCAAGAGCTTCTTGAGATATATTTCACCCTTTACATTCACTATATTGTGTTCTTACTTCTTCGCTAAATGAACAGAGTAATTTGAAGTGTTGTTTCTTATGAGGTGAAGTCACTCCATATATATAGTGACTAGCGTTTTCTTTTTAGGCCGACATGAGAACCTAGAACTAGGACGACGTTTCATTGAGGATATCACTATCTTATTTTAGCCAACTATAAGAGGGATAATGAAATTCGATTGGAACATAGATCTTTCACATTATGACTTCTCTATAATACTTGTGTTAAGAGAATAAATCAAAAATACATCAAGAAGAAGTATTTTACCTATGGTAAATAGATCTTGCTCATGAAACCCATGATGGAAGGAATAATAATTCGTTTTTTTCTTCTTTACATAATATTATAATTATGAGTCATAATGAAAATTGAACCTAGTTACATTTTCTTCAACAATCCCTCTTAACTAGGGAGGTATTCATTATATGGTACACGACTATTCTCAATACTAAAGAGATCTCATAAGAATAGTTGGATTAGTAATCCATCTGTATAGCATCATTATAGCCAACATTGTCACATAGCAAGGCCTTGAATAATGGCTCTATCTATCAATAGATCAGAGCACAATTTTTGTCAGACCAATGATTATAAACACCTTCATCATTGTCTCTCAAGGTACATACCCACCTAGGTGTTCACCGAGTATTACGTTCTAGGAAAATTCTTATCTTGGGTTCCTATCCCTCAAAGAATATCGGTACTCTTCCCTACTCTTATCTTGGATGACCTACACATCCTCAAAGAGGATTGGAAACTAGATGATTACCCAATCTGCCATTATTTATTCCAAGTGGATACAAGAATGTTGTGTCTAACTCTCCCTTTCAATTAGGGATGATACATCCATCATGTGTCTACATTTCTCTTCATGGCCTTCACTAAGACTTATGGCTATTAGTCATGGTCTAGTGCATGACACATGAAATAAAAGAACACAAATTTCACTCCCTTTTAATCATGGGTTACCCAATCCAAGCTCCCTCTTAATCAAGGACTTGTCTTTTCATCAACAACTCCTTCTTCGTGGGTCCTTCAGCTGCTTGATCAAATTTTTTCCTTCATGTCATGAAATTTAGTTGAGCTTCTTCCTTGTATGGTATCATCCATCAACCAATTTCCTTCTTTGTTTGTCATGTCATTCCTTTCTTCATGGAGATTTTCCTTCTTCATATCTGGAACCTTTGTCACATGGATACTTCTTCCTCATTATGTTTATTTTAGGAGTTTGTATCGACCAGATGAATGTTAGTTGTACTTGTACTTTCAATTCTTGTTCCAGTAGCCCTACATGAACTCATCCAGACATTATTCAAGAAATCATAACATTAAATCAAATTGTACCTTTCAAGATGACTCTTCATCATGACATCTTCCTATAGGTATAGGCATCCTGAATATATGTTGACACATCTTCCCCAAGATATCCATTATTGAGGGTCTCCATCGTTTTCGAACTTTCACTAGAGTCTTCATATCTTTCTGGCAGATTTCCTAGTCAACTCTTATAGATGTTTTGGATGTTGATTACATGCATCATGGTTTCATATCTCTCGATCTCTTCCTTCCTCACCCATTCCATTCCGAGGGGTTTCTAATCAGAGTTATGTAATTTTACTCAACCACTTCATACTTCATATAAGGACATATTGTGTTCATTTCATCCAGTGTGACTTATGCCTTACTATATGCTTTTAGAGGAGTAGATACTTTTCCCTTGATCATGCTTCTTAAGATAGAAGTAGTGATCCATATTACCTACAACCATATGACCTGTCAATATAAAAATTAAATACAAGCATACATACCTCATTTTACCTTTAGGTTATCGAGGCTTCCTTCAATAACTTCCTTGATTGAAATATCTTCAACCCCTTGAACTTCTCTTATTTAATCATATCATCGTCCATGAACTCCACAATTTGGAGTTTCTATTGAAACACTTGCTTCATTCCTAGATCAATGGAGCTTTTAGTGAAGATTCCATAGAGGATCTTGAGGATCTTAAAGAACTTTATCGGACAGATGTTTCCCTTTTGTTGTATGATTATCCTTCTTTAAATGTTTGAATTCCAGAAAGTTATTGCCTTCAACTTGCCTTCTTTCATGGAAACCCTAAGTTGTTTAATGAGGTATCTTACTTATCCTATGAAATTAGTTACTCTCGTGATGATGTCACGAGTTCTTGTTTCTAATACTTCCATGATGTCACATTGCATCTTATTATATATTTCTAGAAATACTTTACGTAGGATGTAGGAGCCCAAAAAGAATCTTATAGTAAGAGAGACTAACTTAAATATTTTTACTCCCTCTTATCATGGAATTCATTCAGCTCCTTCCATCCTATCCAATAACATGAATTTTCTTTTTCTCCTATTTTTGATATTTTCCTTTAAGGACCATCTTTTCTTCTTCCAACGTCTTTTATGTCTCCAATGTTGTCTACATGAGAGGACATTAAGAGTTTCTTAACATGAATTCAAAGGATACCTATTTCAATGACTTTACCTATCTATGAGGATTGATACTATCCTCTTTATGCACATACCAACATATCAATTTCCTTGTAAAATGAAGTTATTTAAACCAAAGATAGATCATAAACATGAAAGATACTTACTTGGAACATTTAGAGGAGATCCTTACCCTGATGCTTCTTTGAATGAGATTCTTGCTAGAGCATTATTGAAAACCTTTTACCAAGTATTCGTGAATTATCCAGCATCAACCATGACAAAAAATGCTCTGGACTATATGTTATTATGATATTTGAAACTGCTTCATCATCTTAACTCCTAAGGTACTTTGAATCCTTATCAGGTCTTTATGATGATTGGTATACTTGACATGCCATTGTATTGCTAATACATAAGTAGACAAAATGATAGAAAAGATAGATCAATGACTTCAAAATAAGAATCTTCGAGGGGGAAACCTCCTTTACATTACACAAATGAACAATTCTTGGATGATACAAATGACAAGGCCTCCTTTCTATATATAGGAGTCTAAGGGGTCATAATATAATTAAAGCCGACATAACAATAATATTGTACGAGCATGATAATAACAATAGTGGGCTTTTATGGGGAACAATAATAATAATATGGGGACTGCATGGGCACAAACAATATAGTAAGGGGGTTTGCACTAACAACAATAAGGGGATACACTAGTAACATAGTGAGCTAACATGCCCCTCTCCTCCAAAAAAAGTGTTTTCCTCAATGCTTGAGTAGTTCTGGATGCTTTTGCATAAAATTATCATCCTCCCATGTGGAATATTCAATGGGAAAGTTCTTTGAGTTGATGAGATACTATGAAATTGATTCATTTCATATCTATCAGGTTCTCGTTTGCATGACTGCTTCAGGTTCCATTATGATTTTTCCTTCCTCATCAAGTTCCGGCAATATTGTTTGAACTAGCATCTTGTCACCTATAACCTTATTTAAGCATGAAACATGCAGAACTGGGTGCACTCGGGATGATGCAATAAGCTCCAATTTGTATGTTGTTGGGCAGCAGATCCCCCCACAACATGTTTTTGGGGCTTAAAGCCCGAGTTTTGGTCAATGTCATGTAAAGACTCTGTGAAGTACATGCGTGGAGCACGAAAGTCTAGGATGAGTCATAAGGTTTTCCACCCTAAGAATTGTAAAATAATGTAAAGTTGTGTCGGCCTACCCATGGTCCGCGGACCATGGGATTGTATAAATAGAGTGAGGGTCTAAGTGTAAAGCAATTTTTTGGGGAAATAAGTAAGTAGATAGATGCGAAGGCATGGTTAGAGAACAGAAGCGAATCTGAAGCGTATTAGGTCATAGTAGTAGGAAGAGGCTCTGTAGCTAAGTCCTCAGAGGCCTAGTAGAGTCCGCAGCTGAGTGCGCAAACCCCTGCAGCTAAGTGCACAGGGCGGAGTTGGGTCTGTACTTCAGCTGAACTTGAAAATATCATTAAAAAAGATAAGTTGGATTCAGAATATCGTGCATCTGGTCATGGATCTATATTTTTGATATTATGCATTAAGTCTTATCTATTTATTGATATGCACGCACTTGATAAATACTTGTCAGAATATTTATGTATGAAAATATTCTAAGTAATTAGCGAACAAAACCTAATTAAGGAGTACTTGGATGAGCAACACAAGTCGCGTTGTGCTTAAAGTTGCACGAAGGCAGTAACATGGGACGTAAAACACCCACAGGTGCGCATAGCCCAGTAAACACTAAGGTTGGATCGCATCCCTATCACCGCATATCAGTCATCCCCAGGGTGTGAAAACCTGGTTCCAGCACCCTCCCATACTATTTTGGATGAGACCTCAGTCCGCGCTCCGTAGACTGTTGCCGAAAGGGCTAGTAGTACCAGGATTTTCTTGGCTAAATCATTTCTGAACCTAGGTCAGGCCCCACCAAGCCAACAAATGGTTTCATTGCCAGGACCGGGATCTACCTAAGGGATGTCTGATGTCATGCCACTGGAACCCAACAAAGAAGGAAATTGAAGAGTGGTTGGACAAGAAGATTCATGACTTCGTGACACAAGAAAATAGAACTCTGCAAGTATCTGAGAAAAAGTGGCTAGATCACTATGTGTATATAGAAATCCACGAGATTTTCTTTGCATCCTTTCCTTCTGAACTATATGAGTGGATCCCGAGGTTATCTGAGAGCTAGGGAAGGTGTAAGCTCGACAAACCAATAGTATGGACTCTGAAATGAGTGTGCAAAGTAGAGGCATCAGAAGATAAAATCACGCGAGCTGTGGACCATTGGCTCGATCAGATAATAAGGGGAATTTATCACTGAGTTTACGGTAGACACGATTGTTAGCTATAGTGAAGCAGAACAATGCTTTCTCAAAGGACTGCGGGGTAAGTATATTAAGTCTTTAAATACTTAGATTAAGATGCTATTGTGTGAAAGGAGGGTCATGAGAATACATTAATGTTTGGGACAACATGGAGCGGAAGGATCTACAAAAGCAACAAAGAATTATGAAACAGTCTCTTAATGTCACCTTCATGAGAGAGCAAGGAAGAGCTCGCTAAGGTCTCTCTAAGAAGCACGGTTAGTTTGATAAGACAACGTATTCCACAGTTACCACCTCCACCCATGACACCACTCACTTCACCTCCCTCACCCCCATCTCCAACCACTCCACCTCCACCACCTCCACAGTTTAGTATGGTGAACGCGATCAAACTACCAGTATTCAGAGGGGTAGGGAATGAAGATCCGGACCAATTCTAGTTCGTGGTAAGAGCAGTATGGGAAGCGCAAGGTGTCATGGATGACAATATTAAGAAGGCTGCATTGTTGAGTGCGCTGCAGGATCGCACGTTGACATGGTATATCAAGCACTCTAACGACCACCCAAATGAAAGAGCAACAGAAATCCAGATTGCGCTAAACAGGGAATTCAGCAGGCCAAAGTCAGAAACACAATCAATCATCAGGTTTAAATAGATCGCAATGCTTCCAGGCGAGACCCCTTACGATCTGGACCAAAGACTAAAGAGTACAATCCATGAGGCCAATATGACGCTAACGGATGCACAACATTGTGCATGGTTTGTGGCATCTCTGACACTGCACTTAAGGATGACGCTATCACAACAGAAAATTTCCACCCAGGTTGAAGCATTGGAAGTGGCCATGAGGTTTCATGAGACCCCGATATAAGACCTTAGGTTGGGAGTTCAACAAATCCATGCGCAATTGCAGAATCTATGCCTGGAAATGCAAAGTTTGAAGCAGGATAGGGCACCAAGGCCAGAGGCATGTGAGGAGGTATGGTGCATAAAATGAAAAGGCCAGGGTCATGACAAGGATCACTGTCCATTGTTCGCAAACTATTTGGCATGAGGAGGGCCAATGCCATTGAGACTAGAGGCATAGGCAGGGACGAGTGTGACACCTGCGTTATGGTGCGCGATCTATCAGATAGGAGGAAAACACACAACGGATAATTGTCATTTGTTGAAGAAGTATACACAGACTCCCCAACAGTTGTTTTGTAATTTCTGCATGTCGGTAGGACGGGACGAGTGCACTTGTCACAACTACGAGCTAATGATGGATCAAACCCCAGCCTATAGGATGCGGACAGAAATGCAAGCCCTCAACTCAGCTACGGGGATGGTGCGTGCTGGATTTCAGGGGCGAGGTCGAGGACAAGGAGGAATGGGACCAGGAAGGGGTCGCAGACAGTTAATTTGTTACAATTGCGGAGCACCAGGGCACTATGCCCGCGAATGCACCAACCCGATGAGGATCTCTTGTTCGTATTATGCTCAGTTTGATCATGAAACAATAGATTGTCCTATGTTGATCATACAGATGCGCGAAAAGGGGTATTCTAGCCTCCTCTAACTTAGAATATACAAATGATGAGGTCTGAACCATGCGAAGAAGAACCGAATGTAAACATGATTCTCAGAAGTGGTGCGACCACGGGAGAGGATAAGGGGAAGCAGCCAGAGGGAGATACATTGGTTCACAAGGCTCCTGCAAAGGAACCTGAGTTTGACTTAGAATGCGCAAAGGAGACGTTCATGGAAGCTAAGAAGAGCTTCACAGAGGTCTCCACTTTAGGTAGCAAGGATCAACCAGAGCCAAGAATGGATCCTTCAATTCTTATTACCTTTCCGGATACATGCATGAAACTACCACGCGACAACAAGGTAGTTAAGGGACTATAGGAGCTGATCACCAAGTGCGCAGGGCCAATGGAACTTCTCGTAGTCAGGAAATTAGGGAAGCATGCATTGTGCACCAGGAGGGAAATGAGATTGACTGTACAGATTGGTGAGTATGAAATGGATTAGGTAATCCTAGATCTAGGTTCGGACATGAATGTTTTACCAAAGCAAACATGGGAACACATGGGCAAGCCCACGTTACAATGGTCCCCTATTCAACTATGAATGGTGAACCAATAGAAGATTTTTCCCATGGGGAGGTTGCAAGGAGTAATAGTTGATATTGAAGGCACAAGCACACAAACGGATTTTGAGGTTATAGAGATTGTCAATGATAGCAATCCCTATCCCGCGTTGTTAGGGATAGACTGGGCCACTGATATGAATGGAGTCATCAACCTAAAGAAGCAGAAGATGATATTCAAGAAGAAGTCACTGCGCGTAGTAGTCCCGCTAGACCTAACCGAAGGAGCATGCTACACTAAACCAGTGCACGACGATGAAAGCGATGATGACCTTCATTGCATTTACAAGATAACAGCATGAGACCAGGATTGGGTGAATCTGACTACAGAAGGGAAAATCTCGTGGGACTGCGAAAGCTCCTGCACTTGGGATTCAGATGAAGAAGTAGAGCGCTGGTAGAATCGGTTGCACAAAGTGAGAACGCTAAATTGCAACATTATGATTAGATCACTACGTTTCATGACAACAAAGGCAAGAGAGCTGCTGACATACGATGGATTGACAGTGGTGGAGGAATTCTTGAGAAAATTTGAAAGCACAGTACCGGAGCAACAACGGTTTGATGCGTTGAAATGGGCACTGCGCACAATGCCCACATGATGGTGGAGTACACATCAAGGCAGGTTTGAGGACTAGCATGGATGTAAAAGGATGATATGCCTATAGTTTGCAAGCCCTTAGCCTCGAAAAAGAGTTAGTCAGCTAGGGTGGAGCAGCTTGCATGCCACCTATCGCGATGGGTACAAACATGCGCACACACACAACCAAAACTCAAGATCGAGAATAGGAACGGGGCACAACAGTAGGAAAGGCATCGCACACCACAAATGTTCCTGCAGAAGCCTTCCAGAAGGTGTGTAGGATCCTGAAAAAAGTTCACCAGGTGTGATGATATGATGGGGACCTGCACGTACCAATGGTCTGATGGGCCTATAGGGCCATGTACAAAAACCTGATCATGGAGACGATTCTGAAGCTAAAGAGCAGAGTAGATACCATAGTTTTTAAAGGAAGGAACCCTCCTGTAGTAGCTCCCACAGTTGAGACAGTAAATGAGGCCCAGGATGAAGGAATTATGCAGCCACGCGAGGACGAACATCTGCAGAGTCAGGAAGCCATCTGGCAAGGGGACCTTAGACTTCACAAACTCGAAGAAGATCGGCTGAGGAGGAAAAGCTTGTTAATGGACGTAGAAATCAACAAACTGGAAACTGAAATTGCACCAATAGGTTGCATCGTGAAACTAAGAATGATAGGATAAGATATGGTCAGCGATACTACTGCATTAGAAAATTTCTATCGAAAATTTGTGGCTCTGCTACCATGGCTGTGACCGCACCTTACCAGGGAAAGTAACCAAGGGAGCGTACTACACAAGGAAGAACGTGAAGCACTGACTGCCACGAGAGTAATTGAGGAGTGCCCACAGACTGGGCTGGAAGGTGAATTGAAGCTTCACATAGGTGATGCAACCACCTGACTATCTGTAGGAAGCACAGTATCAGTGCTCCAAGCAGTTGAAAGAGAGTGCGGGATTATAAAAGAGTCTGTCTAGGAGCTACGCGACAAGGAGGTTGCATGCTAGATCAGTATACCACAAGGGACGCGCCCATGCATAGGGTGTTGCGCTGCCACGCGGGTAGGTCAGGAAGTGACCATTGGTATCACTATTCATGACAAGATGTCCAATTTAAGGCAATGAGGAGAAAGTGGCGAGCAATTAAGACATGAAGTCAGAACTAGATTTGGGACGATCTGCTGCCAATCTCGCATTAATAAGCTGAATAACGGGGGAACGATCGAATTTGAATTCAAAAGGGCTTATAAATCACTGGTGGTTATCCAAGGAACCACCCTTGGCATTTTGAGAATTCATTTGTTGTGCTATCAATTGAGTATGAACCCTAGAAATTTAGAGGCTGTGAGAGAAAGTTCAGTGTTTGAGACATTGCCGAAGGAGACAAAGGACTTCCTAAACAGAATAATATCGACAACAAAGGGAGTCGTGCAGAGCCCTACGGCGCCGATGGGCGATGCACCGGAAATTCCAAAATCACCCTGGACACCGAGGCCCAAAAAAGATCCATAGGGAGTAGGACCAGTACGTATGTCTCCGCAGAATCCGCGGTTTGGTAAATTGTCTATGGAAGACAAGGCCAAGGCTATTAATCTTGAGATAGATGACGAGGAGGAGGATCTCCAGACGTTCATAGAAGAGATTGAGGTGGGTGAAGAAATGGAGGAAGACATTCAGCCAGTGCACACTTCAGCAAAACTGCCCAAGTATGTCCCTCCATGGAAAGGAAGAGTAAGAGTACCCAAAGATTTGGATGCCATTAGGAGTGCACTCCAAACGCCGCTCCTCCTAGAGGGAATTCTGTTTGAAGGTTCAGTTCTAGGCTACGTGCCCACAATGAAATTTGAAGATTGGGACCTCGCGGACAGTAAAAAGTTCCCACATTTGGAGACTAGCCAACTCATGAAACAGAGCAAGGAAGGGTTGGTTACATCGCTAGAGCCATGAAAATGGTTGCGCAGTGTGGAAGAGGCTAGGCTACTCCACCTTCTATGGATTCCACACTTTCACCGAGCACTGATCACCATCTTTGTCATCAGGCAACTGCTTTGCTTGGTGCACGATGGGTACTTGTGGCTGGAGGAGAATATCCCCATCATGGCGGAGCTTATTCACAAGATTTACCAACTTCCCTGTATGGGAAGGGACCCCATGGAAATAGCTGGCAAAAGCGGAGATTTGGCACTCGTAGAGGCCATGACGAAGAAATACAAGCTGGAGAAAAATCAAAGGGGTTACGTAATTACTAGCATTCAAGAAAAAGGGGTGTGGGTAGCCACCCGCCTGATCGCAGCAAAAGTGATGAGAAAATGTCATGGAAATGAGGTACCAGTGACAGCCGTTGCACTGGCCGAACAATGTGGAGAAGGGGTACAGTTCAACTGGGCGCAATTCCTTTGCAAGGAGTTTCTGATGAATTGTAGGGAGGCCTAGGAGTAGGGTAAGACCTTCCAATATGTGTGGTTGCTCTTATCCATCTTATTGGTTGTAGGGGAATTGCTTGAGGATAGTCAGTTTTCTCCTCTTGAACAGGACTTCCCAGAAGTGGTAAAATATGTGTCGCTCTAGGCAACAAAGGACACCACGAGAATCCACGAGACCAATATCTTCTAGATACTCATGGAGGCAAGTGTCTAGATGTGGATCAATAAAAGGCCCTACCTATCCCCCATGGTGTACGATAGTATGCGGAGATTTGTGGACTTTAAGGCAGATATGCACAATGTGTATATCAAGGCGTGAAAGGATCTAGAGCAGAACTGGACCCAACTCCCTTTCATCGTGATCGATGATGCTTTGTTTGCTATGCTCGACTCATGGCCACCCGAGTGGCATGCCCTAGATCTGGCGGCACACAATGAGACAATGATACAAAAACAGAAGGATGCCACCAAGTTATTGGCACAACAGAAGTGTAATGAGTAGTTCGTCGAGGAGGTAAGGGCTTCCCGCGAGGCAGTGAAGGCTGCAGCAGAACATACCAAGGCCATCAAAAAAACAGCAGTAGCACCAGCAACTGGGGCCACCATGACGCAGGAGGAAAGAGGCCCAGACCTGACCACAGGACAGGGGACAAATGACACAGTAGAAGGCGCGGACCCAAGCATGACATCTACACAACTAAAACGGCTACATGGTATGGAATGATCAAGGCCTAGAAAGAAGATCAAGGCTTCCAAACTAGATGGTGAGCCTATTACACTAATAGAGGTTGACCTATACGACATCAGTGACACCATTCACGAGGTCACCAGGGAAGCGCTCCAGGAAGCAATGATGGAGCAACAGACTGTGTTGGGGGCCCTCAGGGCGCAACTGTAGGGACTTCAGGTGCGGCCCCCACAAGAAGGAACAGTCGTTACCTATGGTGCTGCAGGTACATCAGCAATAGAGGAGTTGTTGCGAGCCAAAAAGGCTAACACCGTCGTGTTTCTTGAAGGAGCATTGACCGCAGACAGAACGGAGGATAGAGCCGTAGTGGGCCAGATCAAGCGACTTGGCCTAAACTTGGCTGTCCTTCCGTGGGATATATTATACTAGCTGCAGGATAGAGCGACAGCAGAACTTCGCGCTAGGGAAGGATGGGCAGTGCAAATATTGAGTGAACAGCGATTCAACATCGAGCAGCCTAGCCTACAATGCGATGAAGTGTTAGTGCAGAATCAACAACTGGAGCAGATAGTATAGGAAGCATGTCGCTATGCCCTAGAGCTAGAAATTGCAACAAACCTACCAATAGGAGTGTAGATTCACAAATTGGCCAGTGGATTCTGTGAGCCAAAGGAGGAAGAAACAAGGATCCAGCTAAACCTCAACCTTCCGATTGCTGAACTGCAATTAAAGATGCAATCATCCATGCCCCTGGAAGTTCAGGAACAATGCGTTAGTGCTACCCAAAAGGGGTTGGAGGAAATAGGAAAGGCAGCACAGACCTGTACCACTATGTTGGAAGAATCGTTCGGGGTCCTCAGTTCCTTACAAGAAGACCCCACCATATAATGCTTGGAAATAGAGGCACGAGAGCTTCAAATGCAATATGATAGTGGGTGTGAGATAGTGCAAATAGTATTCCTAACCCAGCGGCTCGCGAAGCTACAACAGGCGAAGGCATTGAAGGAGCAAGTGGATGCAACGTGCCAAAAAGAGGTAGTACTTAAAGAATGCATCCAACCTTGGATTGATGAGGCCTTTCTCATCACCACCGACATTGAAAGAAAGCTCGCACGGATGAAAGTAATGCATGCTTTAAGATAGGGATTTTCCTTGGCAGCGAATATTTAGCCAAGTGGGTAGAGAAGATCCAACAGACGGTAGAGCAGTGCACTGTGGACCTTCATGCAGCCCAGACACTATTGGAAGGGCTCCGTACCAAGATCGCCACATAGTGACTCGGGGCGAGTCATGGTGATTGTGTTGGGGGCCTGTTGGGAAGAGGATCCTCCCATAACATGCTTTTGGGGCTTAAAGCCCGAGTTTTGGTCAATGTCATGTAAAGACTCCATGAAGTACAGGTGCGGAGTGTGAAAGTCTAGGATGAGTCATAGCGTTGTCTGCCCTAAGAATTGTAAAATATTGTAAAGTTGTATCGGCCTACCCATGGTCTGCAGACAATGGGTTTGTATAAATAGAGCGAGGCTCTAAGTGTAAAGCACGTTTATGGGGAAATAGGTAAGTAGATAGATGCAAAGGCATGGTTAGAGAAGAGAAGTGGATATGAAGTGTATTAGGTCATAGTAGTAGGTAGAGGCTCTGCAGCTGAGTGCGAAGAGGCCTAGTAGAGTTTGCAGTTGAGTGCACGGACCCCTACAACTGAGTGGGCAAGGTAGAGTTGGGTGTATACTTGAACTGAACTTGAAAATATCATTAATAAAGATAAGTTGGATTCAGAATATCGTGCATCTCGTCATGGATCTATATTTTTGATATTATGCATTAGGTGTTATCTATTTATTTATATGCGTGCACTTGATAAATACTTGTCTAAATATTTATGTATGAAAATATTCTAAGTAATTAGTGAACAAAACCTAATTAAGGAAGACTTGGATGAGCAACATGGGTCGTGCTGTGGTTAGAGCTACACAAAGGTAGTAACACAGGACGTAACACGCCCTCAGGTGCGCGTAGCCCAGTAAGAACTAAGGTTGGATCGTGTCCCTATCACTACATATCAGACATCCCCAGGGTGTGGAAACCTAGTTCCAGCACCCTCCCATACTACTTCGGGTGAGACCTCAGTCCGCGCTCCACAGACTGTTGTTGAAAGGGCCAGTAGTACCGGGATTTGCTTGGCTAAATCACTTCTAAACCTCGGTCAGACCCCACCAAGCCAACATATGTCATAATACAAATATTTTGTGACACCTTGTAAGGACCATAGTACTTTGTTTATAATTTTTTATTCTTCCTATCTTGCTTGAGGGTCGTTTGTTTGTATGGTTGTAGTCGTAAAAATACCTAGTAGCCTAGATCTAAATTATTTCGCTGCGATGTTGATCTGTGTGTTGTTTCGTTCAATTCTACACTAAAGTGAGGTTATCCTTTAAGAGTTGGAGAACTTGTTGTTGATGATCGATGTGGTCTTCCACTACTTGAACCTTAGAATTATTGTCCAATACTTTTTGGAGATCTTTAGAAATAGATGATTTCATTGTTTGAAGCTCTAGTGATCATAATTATGCAATTACACCCTGTTGTTATTTCTTTATAAGATTTTTCATGTGATTAGAGCTAATTATATTTCTCGGTTTCCCTGCGATACCGCTTAATTCAACTTCCTTTCCTTCCTAAAAAAAATCAAGAAAGGTTCTTGAAAATTAAATGTTATCGTACCCAAATATTGTAACCATTGGACTCTTAATACAACATTAGCACCATCAATTGGAATGGAAAGCATTGGAATATTCAATACATATTATCACATGGATAACTTTATATTATGGCACTTCCTAGATAAATCTACGACTCCTCCATTTGCAACCATCACTTGAGACTCTGGTGTTGGATATAGGAAGCAATTCAATTCCTTGGCTATCTTACAATGAATACAATTATGGGTACTACCCGAATCAGTCAACACTATTACCTTTTCCTTCTTGATATGCCCTTCTATATTTGGAGTTTGAGGAGTGGTTACTCTTGTCAATGCGTTACAAGATATGGTCAGATTCATTTCTTCTTTCTTCATGGTTAGTTTTTGGTGTATATCGTCTTGTTTAACGTTTCTTTTTCATTTTCTTCCTCCTCTTCACAATTTATCTAAAATAATTTATTCTAAGCACACTTATGAGATTTAGTGTATTTTCTATCACAACTATAACAAAGCTGTTTTTATATTTTTTCCTCAAACTATTGTGGTGTAAACCTTGTAGGTTGTGGAAGGCTAGGAGCAGCAATACTTTGATCTTTGGAGTTATGAGTGGTAGACTACCCTGTTGCCATAATTTTTCTTTCCACCTTTTTGGCCGCCTTGAATGCCTTCTCCAATGAATCATGTTCCCAAAGGCAAACCTAATGCTCAATGTTATCCTTTAACATCCATATGAATACTTCAATCCTATGCTTCTATGGAATATCATTTACACTTATATTCAATTTTTGGAAGTCCTCAATGTGCTCTGTCATTGAACCCTTTTGTTTGAGATTTATCAATTGGCTAAAGAAGGTGTTTCTCTTTGTATCCTCATAATGTGTTATCATTTCCTCCATAAAAATTGACTACGTAACAAGTGGTTTATGAGAAAAAATCCGTTTATACCATATAAACTAATTTGGTTCTAAACATAAATATGCAATACGTAGCTTTTGTAATGGTTTCACATTATGTAGACCAAAATATTGCCCCATATGTAGTATCCAAGTTATCAGATCCTTTCCATCAAACTTGCTCATATCCATGTTTGGAATATGGTGGCTCTTCAATCCAATGTTATATTCTATGAAATCATGATTAAAATTTCTTTTGTTCTTATGATGAGTTTCCTCTACTACCTTTTCACCATTAGGAAGCCTTTCTTGTAGCAACTTTGTCTCACCTTCCTTCAAACCTTCCATGTCTTTCTTCAAATATTCCATGTTGCCTTCAAATTTTGTTTCTAAGCCATCGATATTAGCTTCCATGCCATAGATAAAGACATTTATTGTAGCTTTGATCACATTATTCAAATCATCCATCCAATATTACTTATTAGATGTTTCTATTTTCTTGATTCGAGTCATTCTTTTTCTTGATTTTAAGAGCTCGATATTGAAATGATTGTAACTCTGTAATTTTAGATCTCCAAGTTTTGAAGTTTCATACTATGGTATCCCTCTAAGTACTCTTTCCATATCCACAAGTATTATCAAGATTGTATTCTCCAAGCAATAGTTATGCCTAATCTCTCACACTGGCATAATTATAGACAAGTTCAATAGACCGCGATTGTATGAAGGGTCATATGTCATGGTTTCCACCTTAGACCCTACAAATAAAACCCAAAAAACTACAATCCATGTCATTTCTATCCCTTCTTAAAATATTTCAATACGATGCTGAGAGAGAGAGTTATGAAGCGTTTTCCAAGGTAACCAGTTTGTGATGGAATTCGGGAGCCTGCAAAAACCCTAACTGCTTTGGATCCGATGTCTGAAAATATAACGAACCAAGATCAAAAGTGTTTACACAAGGTTCAATACGATTTTTTCTGAAATAGGTTTTAATTTATGCTCCCGAAGTTTCATATAAAAACAATTATGGAGAAAATTCCACGATGACCTATTTGGGATGGAATTCTAGAGCTTACAAAAACCCTAACTTCCCCAGCGAAGATATCTGTAACTATAAAGATACAAGATATAAAATTTGGACATGAGGTTAAGAAATATTGTTGCTCAAATGGGTTTTACTTTCTTCTTCTGAAACATCGTAGAAAAAACGTTACACTGAAAATTCCACAATGCCCTGTTTGAAGCAGCAAAACCGTAGAATCGAAAGCTCTGATACCAAATGTTATGCAACCAGCTCACAAAAAGATATAAAAGATAGATCAACGACTTCAAAATAATCATATTAAAGGGGGAACCTCCTTTACATTACACAAATGAACAATTCTTGGATGATACAAATTAGAAGACCTCCTTTCTATATATAGGAGTCTAAGGGGTCATAATATAATCAGAGCCGACATAATAATAATATTGTAAGGGAACAAAAATAACAATAGTGGGCTTCTATGGGGCACAACAATAATAATATTGGGACTACATGCACATAAAAATATAGTAAGGGGGTTCTACTAATAACGATAAGGGGCTACACTAGTAGTATAGGGACCTAACATAGGCAAACATTTCATTGAGGAGATCACTGTCTTATTTTAGCCAACTGCAAGAGGGAGAATGACATTCGATTGGAGAAGAGATCTTTGAAATTATTAATTCTCTATAATACTTATGTTAAGAGAATAAATCCTAAAGAGATAAAGAAGTCTTTGACCTATGGTAAACACATCTTGCTCGTGAAACCCATGATGCAAGGAATAATAATTGGTTTGTTTCTTCTTTACATAATAGTATAATTACAAGTGATAATGAAAACTGAACCTAGTTACATTTTCTTCAACATTATGGACAAGCATGATTGTTGGGTATGCTTGTTGTGTAAACATGGAAGACACACACCATGTTTTTGATGAAATACCTAAACAGAATGTATTTTTATGGAATGCAATGCTAGCACGATATGCACAAAATGGGCTAGTTGAAGAGGCTCTACAATTATGGTGTCAAATGCAAAGAATTGATACTGAGATAGAAAATGTTACCTTTGTCATTGTTCTATGTCCTTGTGCTAGCTTGGAAGCTTCTGAGAAGTTTAAGCAGGTTCATGACCACGTCATTAGAACTGGATTTGAGTCAGATGGCCTTTTAGGGAGTGTTCTTCTTGACATGTATGCAAAATGTGGTAGTATAGAGAATGCCAACCAAGACTTTGAGAATATGCGAAAACGAGATGTGGTATCATGGAACACTATGATCACAACTTATGCCTAGAATGGTTACGAAAAGGAATCCCTTCATATATTTATAAGAATGTTACATGTAGGAATAAAGGAAAACCACATTACCTTCATTGGTGTCCTTTCTAGATACAACCATGCCGACCTAGTTGATGAGGGTTGTCATTACTTTGATTCAATGAGGAAATATCATGCAATTGCACCAATAATTACCACTATTATTACATTCAGCTCTTGGCATTGACCAAACCTCTCTTTTGAATGGATTTGTTGTGTCTGCCTTATGCACGTATTAGCAATGGATTTTGACTAGTGTCCACTAAATTATAAGGCTTAACATATTTCTTTAAAAAGGTCCAAATAGGCAGGACTATGTATTGGAATAATAAATATCATAATGTAGGTTCACATATCACCTAACATGTCCTGAGTCATGTTTTCCACCACCAATGGATATTTTTATTTTATGAAGGTGAAGGTTGCTACATGCCATCTATCCTATAGCACCCTATTTTACATTTTGTTTCTTATATCATTCCTCTTTACTTTTGTATTCATTTTCACTGTGGATATTACTCTAGATCATTTTGATAACTACACTTCAGTTGGTAACAACATATAATATATCGGTTTTTGATTCATTTCTGAAAAAAAATATTTTGGATTCTTTTAATTTTTCATTTTATTTTGGATGTGAACATCCTATTTTCATAGATTTGATGTGGAATGTCTAGTAAACTTCTAGCAGCATAGTGTTTAGATAAAATCATTTGGTGAAGGTTGTGTAACATACAATTGGTTGTATTTGGGTTATTTTTATGCAGATTCTTTGTGGAGATTGGGACCAAGTATTTTGAAGAGGGAAAATGCTTCACCTATAAGTCATGTGACCTCTCTCATTCATCGATCAATCAAGTGAACCAAAGGTCTCCAATTCATAAATACATGATCGTTTGGTTTGAAAGATTATGCTTAATGTGGCTATCTTGCTTGTATTTTTGTTAATAGCTTTGACTTGATTTGGTTACCTTAAAATGATTATGTTGTTAGCTAGGTTTTAAAATCTTGTGTTGTTCCTTGTGTTTGTTCATCCTTTAGGTTTAGGGTTTAATATAGCTAGGTTCGTTGGCTTTCTAGTTTTGACCTTTTAAGTTAGCCCTAGGACTTTAATGACATGTCATACATGATGGAATAAATCTATAACTATTGAACATGTTATCCAAGTTGATGATACAAGTCAAATTCTATCAAAACTCCTCCTAAGAATCAAACTGGGTTTTGGTCAATACCTCATTTTTTCTTAATTTAGGTTAGTTTATTTTTTTGAGTGTGTGTTTCCGGACATTTTACTAGGATGATTTATTTTCGAAGTTTGTGCTCAACTAAGTTGCTAGGTCGAGTCTCCCATTTGAGTTTTTATGATTTTTGTGTAGAGATTTTGTTGAGTCAAACTCATGTGATATTGTTTTCACATTATAGTTATGGCTCTATAGAAGGGAATAATTGAATATGTTCACCCATTATGTAATGGATTATGTTACTCATTAAGGTTTTTAATTCATTGACATTTTAAGATGGAACATGCAAGGTGTAGAGAATAGCCAAAGAGATTTTTGGTGTCTTCCTTGAAACAAATAATAAATCACCCCTGAAATGAATGTTATTTTTAGAATGGTTCAACATTTATTGAGCATGAATCAGTACATGCTATTAAAATCAAGCATGCAAACATCACAAGCTTATGGGAGTTATTTTCATACAATTACAGGGAAAAATAACCTTCTTTCAAGCTTGCTCGAGTTATATCTCTTATTTCTTTACTAAAATTGAGTTGAAGGGTTTTCATTGATATTAATTGTTCAATGATAAATATAATCTGTTTGCTTTCTTCCCAACCCCACTCGACCAAAACCTGATTTAAACTAGGGGTTTTCTTGCCCCTTTGTAAATGTCGAATAATTAGAAATGATGAAAAACTAGGTATTAATGAAATTACAGTGGATCCATAATTTTAGTGGTTCATATTTGACTGGTTACCTCACTTAGGCATAGATCTCACATCCTGGTGCACTTTATACCCTTAAAGAGTTCATCAATGATTTTATTGAATACTATATAGAGTTCACTATTCGTACATGTATTTTTTGGAATTTTCCCCATCTATTCATACAAATAGAAAAGCACTACATTATTCTAGGGAATATTGATGATAGAGATGTAGAGGAAGGACAATTTACCCTAAACACATTTCTTGAGCTGCATTTGGATTTGAAACATGGAGAGAAAGGAGGCATTTTTGAGCCAACCTACATCTGGTATTGGCAAGTAGATCTGCATATGGAATTCAGGATTTGACCTACACTAGGCACCCAATGACTTATACATTGCAACCCAACCTGTAAACGAGTGATCTAATTTTGAATTTGGACCCAGTATTCTCAAGGAATGCAACCTAATGTGGAAATTCATTCTTGCAACTAGATATTACTTTTGTTCCCTACAAATTTTTTTTCCTACCCCCATAATTTTTCAATGGATCCCATAGCTTCTTAACTCATCTTTACTTGTGGTTATGTGTCTAAATTCCTTGTCTTGAATCTCTGGTATTTTGAAAATATTAATAAAGTCAAAACCTTCGTAAGCCCACAATGACCTTGATACACTGTGGAGTCTAATCACATAGAATTTTGATGGATAAAAAAGACAACTATTGAAAAGAGAAACTCTGAGGTGCACTAACATGATAGAGAATTACAAAGTTGATACAATGTTGATGCACAATTTTATTTTTTTCCCATTTGTATCCATTGTGTGGATTGACCTTATATGTTTTTGGGATGTTGAGTTCATTCTACAAATAGAACAGAGGATAAAGTTGAAATTATTTTCATTTTGAATCACAATTTCATGTCCTTCATGTGTGTCCATTGTGTGGCCTGATCGTACTTTTTGATATGTTTAGTTCATTCTATAAGGGAATGGGTGAGAGCTCTTTGCATTTGACATTATTTTAATTTAATTTTATCTTCTTATGCAGAGGAGCTTTGTTGAGAGGATGGTTGGATATTTCATATTGTGCTACCTTCTTCAAGTATATCTCTTGCATAGGATTTTTTTACCATTATTCATGTCAATATGAAGTTTACACTGGGTGATGTTTTTTATTTCTTTGTGTACAAGGATAAGATCTGGAAAATTAGAAATAAGAAAGATACAAACATTCATAAATTATGGGTATGGTCCATTCAGGATTTTAAATTCTAGAGCATTACATGTTCTTTTTCTTACTTTCCCATGCTTCTTATCTTATTTCTTCCCTATCTTCTCAAGCAGGTTGGTGTTTGTTAGCTATAAACCAACAATGATTAAATTAAATAGGGTATGGCCTTTTAGACCAAATACAAATTTCTACTACTTTCTAGCCTATCTATGTATTGGCATTTCAGGTTGTTGATAGTTTTTAAGAAAACAATTTTTGAACTCTACAACAATCTTAATGTGTGTGTGATACTAATTAATATGCTTTAAATTGACCAGTCTTAAATAGTAACGTATATGGATATAAAATAAGAGATTTTTTGAAGAATATTTCAAATGATATTAAGATGAAGATCAAAGTGACACTTTACATGCATGTGTCATGAGTAGGTGGACTCTCCAATTCGAAGAACATTGAACCCTAACTTGCATGGAAGTGGGTATGAATGATGATACAAAACCACAAGGATTTTTCAGAAGTCAGGATATGGATACGAGGAAACAACATGAAAACACCCACATATACATTATTGAAAACAATTCATGAATCAAAAACATAGAAATTTTAGATATCGAAATATATTTTGCTCCAAATTGTTCTCAACACTGAAATGTAGATTTCTATAAAGGTTCATATTTGTGTGTTTTAAAATGATAGGGGGAGTGGCTAGGTTATAGACAAGAAGTTAGGGCTTCAGGATCCCATATTTCTAGAGTTCTGAACATCTCGATAACATTCCAATTTTATCATGAAATCATGAATTTTTGGCCTAGTCAATGTTTGTCGATTTTCACCAATATTTTGGTGGTATCTCAATTTTTCTGATGTTTCTTAATTTTTATCGATATTTTTTCAATTTTTATGATATTTTGATTTTCAAAACCCTTGCTGCTTTTATCCTAGTTTCGATGTTTGTGACATTCTGTATTTTTATTTTTATGTGTTTTGAAGGATTTTCATCTTGATGTTTCCAATGGGGCTAAAATGGATCTTCAGTTGATTATTACACATTTCCAAACCCAAAATAAATGTTGCATGCTAGATAGAAAAGGTGAGATAAAGAAGAATGAAAACATTAATTTTTAGAATTTAATATTACCATTAATTATAAACGTGACAAACTTGCTAAAACTCTACCCCTTATCTTTGTTTTATCTTAAGGAGATGTTGGATAAAAAATTGGTCACCGGTGGGGGAAATTGGGACACCCAGCCAACCCATCTTTTTTGGGTTGGAGATTCCCAGTAGTCCCCATTTTCTAAGAGGGTGGAGGAGAGTTCCTCTCTTTTGGGTAGACTCATGCCCCTCGCTAGGGAAACATTTGCCCAAAATGGGGCATGGCGAAATGTTTCCCCGGGTGCCTCCCCACTCTTCGAGGATGGCCAACATGTGTCTGTGAAACACTGGTTTTTTTTATAGTGTTGTATGTTCCTTTACTGATATTATAACAATGGAAAGAGTTGGAATCATATCAGATATGGTGAGAGTCAAGGTGGTGTGAAGGAAACAATAGTAGAAAATTGACAAGAAATAATAGTTAAGGAATTGATTGGAATGTGGAGGACATAAGAGTAGTTAAGATAATATGAGAGCAAAGAAGAGTTATGACAAGCATTATCTATCATAGGAAACAAAAAATTTGTTGGCATTATGATACAGGTATGACACAAGTGTTGTCCTTAATGGCAACTCTCTCAGATGAAAGATCACAGTAGAGGCTTAAACCTATAAAAGGAGAAGAAGATCATTAGGCCAAAGCGCAAGTGTGCAAGTGATGAATATCTAATGAAGTGTGAGATCTAGTATGCAGGTTATGGGTACGTGATGCTTTGATAAGGATGCTCCTATGTGGCGAATGAAGGTTGATGGACCAGGATCATGAATAGTTCAGATCTGAATACTGACACATGTCTTATCCTTTATATCTGATGATCTGGGTATTTCTGAAGTAGAAAATTGCAGTGAAGATATAAGTAATTATTTTCAGATCTGTACACTGGTTCCCTTTGGTGAAAGGGTGTATACACGCTGGTTCCACACAACCAAGTAGCGTATACATTATGAGATTTGATATTTGAGGTTGTTGTTGGTTTTGGTGGTTGTTGTAGAGTTCTGGGTTCTACTCTATGTTTTGGTGGCTGTGTTTTGATGATAGGATTTCAGTGATTCAGTTGTTGGGTGATTCAGAGATTGGTGATGCAGATATAGTTGATGGTCGTATTGCAGTGGTGATTGATTTTGTATTGATGGATCCAGTCTGAAAATTTATGAAACATGGTCCCTGGAAGAAAAGAGAAGGTCGTAGCCTTTTGTAGGTCGGCGCCTATGTACTAGTAAATATATCGGCTAGTACAAGAGATAGGGGTTTGTAACTCCCTTCCAGTAGAAGCCGAAGAACGAGAGAAGGTTCTAGCCTTCTGCAAGTGGGTGCCTGCATACTGGTATGAGTCTGTGTCAGTAAAATATTTACAAGTTTTTTTTATCTTAAAGAAAACAACAGTAGGTGGTTTTTGTCCCACATTGGGTTTCCACCTTATATCATGGTGTTCATGTGTATCTCTTATGTGTGATGATCTATTCTATTTTTACTGCACCTGATTACTGTTTATATGGTTAATGATGTTTTGATGGATTGATTAAAGATTGACATATGATGAATTAACTGAATCATAAGTTTGCTGGATATATGCTAGTTTCATTAAACACAATTGCGTGTACACGCAAGTTTCCTTAACTGAAGTGATGTATATGAATATGATTATGGAAATGAAAAGGTTATTGATTTGCTCATATTGATTCACCCCCCCCCCCCTCTCAGTATTATTTCCAAAAACTGGTTTCACAGTAGGTCCTTTAGAAGAAGCTTGATCGCTTGAAGGAAGATCTGTCATCAAGAGTAATCAAGAAAGAGAGGGATCCATCAGACCACTAATCTTCGATGGGAGAAATTTTGTTTTCTAGAAGATAAGAACCACAACCTATCTACAATCACTTGGAATGGATATTTGGAAAATCGTGGAAGGAGGATATACATTTCCATCAACAATTCCTACAGATACGGTAGGTAGAAAGCAATATGAAATCAATGCCAAAGCTGTTACTATCTTATTGGGAAGTTTGTCAAAATCAGAGTTTGTCAAGGTCATGTAGCTCAAATCAGCCAAAGAAATATGGGACAAAATCATTCTAAGCTACAAAGGATACGCTCAAGTAAAATGCGCTAAGCTTCAAACTCTCAGAATTCAGTATGAAACTCTTAAGATGCATAGTGATGAAAGAATAGCTAATTACTTCCGACGTATAGATGAGATTGTGAATTGTATGAATAATCTTGGTGAAGAAATTAACGAAGTTGTCTTAGTTGAGAAAGTTTTGAGATCCTTGTCTGCTAAATTTGAACCCAAAGTGTCTGCCATAGAAGAAAAGCAGGATCTGCAGAATATCACTATGACGCAACTTCACAAAATCTTAACTGATTTTGAAATGAGAAAAGGAGGACCATCAGATATGAGAGAAGACGCATTTAAAGTATCAACAAAGGGAAAATAAAAACTCAATGAATCAGGATACATTTCAAAAGAAGAATATGAGGTAAATTTTCTCAAGAAGCTTCAACGGGGATCTGGAATGTTCAAAGGTAAGCTACCTTCCAAATGTTTTTCTTGTGGTAGAGTTGGTCATTACGCTACTAGATGCCCTCATAACAAAGGAAAGATGTCTGAAGAATGTAATAGAAGTTATTATACTCATGATAATAGTGATGACTCATCCAATAGTGATGAAGATAATCAAGAAATTAAACTTCTCATGGCATATGAAAATAACGACGTAGAAAAAGAAGAAGTTACCAGATTAATTTCAACTAGAGACAGTAACCAAAGTAACGAAGCAGCTGCGGGATGTAGTAAATGATCAGAGCATAACAATCCAGAGACTTGAATCTAAGATCCTCTCTCTAAAAGAAGATCTTGAAGAATCAAAGAAGCAGAATGAAGAATCTCTTGAAGAACAAGAACATGAAGTACTCGAATTAAGGCAACAAGTGGAAAAAGGAAGAAAAGTTGAAGAGAACATAAAGAAGCAATATTTGGAAAAGGAAGAACAACATATGGTTGAGGTAAATATCTTAAAAGGTAAATTAGAAGAAAAGGATAAACTCTCATGATTTCAAGTCAGTACTAAGATTTTGGATGACATTCTTAGTAGTCAAAGATCCCCTGCTATCAAAATTGGTATTGGTTTCTATGAAACTATTGGAGGTGAATCTAGCTCACAGGGTGAGGCAAGGAACTCTAATGCAAAACCTGAAATGCTCAACAAGGAGATAAGAGGTCAACCCCAGCAACAACCAAGGAAAGAAATTCTTCAAAGAAAATATTTTGCTCCTAATTGTGGAAGTGATAGATGGTTATTTCCTCTTATGAATAATGTTGAATGTTATGAATGTCATAATCTTGGACATGTTGCAGCCAAATGCAAAAGTAGAATGGTTCAAGACCATCACACAAAAATATCATCACATTCTAGGTACTTTAAGGGATATTGTTTTGCTTGCAATATTTTTGGTCACAAAGCTATTGATTGCAATAAAAGGAATATGAAACATGTAATATGTTATGGATGTAACAAGTTTTCACATAAAGTAAAGGAACGTAGGAGCAAAATTTAGACACCAAAGTAAAAGGAGCATACATCATCTCAATCCCAAGTATTGAAGAAGACAGAATTAGTGTCTGAAAGATGTGGTATAACTTAGTTAGCAGAAATAAGAGACGTAGGGGAAGCTGAAAGTGTAAACCTTCAGTATTCCAATTTGTATACGCAGCTATTATGAAGCGAAGTCGCATATATACGAGAGTTAGAGGCTGCATAGTCGTGTATATGGTGCTCTAAAGAAAAAGCAGCAGGACAAACTCAGGAAAAGAAGTATGATATGGTTGGCACAGGTACAGGGGGAGCATATGCTTCGAATAATGCATTGTTGGAATTATGGTTAGAAGTCTTTGGTGATGATGCTTATGTGGCTAAATGATACATCTTGCTACTTAATGTTGGCTGGCCAACAGAATGGTATTGCAGGTTACAGGTCTGGATGCTGGTGATAGATGCTTATGGTGCAGATCATATATGGTGTACGATAGTTACTGATGAATATCATGGTCTTGTTTAGATTGTTGGTCTTTGTTATAAAATTCATGAATATCATTTGGTGTAAAGGTCTTGCAAAGACCTAATTTGTACCCTCACTATGTATGGGAAGGATGATGTAATAATTTCTATTTTCAGTCATGTATAAACATTTGGTATACCCCCACTTGGTTGGGTGGATGAGTCAAAGTGGTGTATCCCCACTTAGTTGGGAGATTGATGTATGTATGAGTCATTGATGATAGGAAGGTCATACTGACTTAGTTGACTTATTGTTTTGAAAAATATTTTTGCAGACTCAGCATGTGCTCAGGGGGAGCATGTACGGATTGATACATCTTAGCATGTACAAAGGGGGAGCTCAATCAGAGATTTCAACATGTACTCAGGGGAGGTATGGACAACATAATGTATATCAAGGGAAAGAATATCTTGCTTTGCCCTTTGCCCTTGATGTCAAAGGGGGAGAGTGACTGGGTGTGGTTGTTGCCATCAATTCCAAAGGGGGAGATTGTTGGCATTATGATACAGGTATGACACAAGTGTTGTGCTTGATGGCAACTCTCTCAGATGAAAGATCACAGTATAGTAGGTAAATAGCAAGAATGAAGAAAGAAAGGTATACGTAGGTTCACTATACACCAAGTCATTACATGCAGGTTCACTATATGCAAAGTCACGTATACGAAAAGGTATACACAGGTTGACTATATACCAAGTCGCTTATACACGTAGGTTCAGTATATACAAAGGTGCGTATAATGTACACACTTTCATAGAAGGAAAGTCACGTACATGTAGGAAAACTATGTTTTTGTCCGTGGTATTTGGACCATGGTATTAAGAGAGGCCTAAACCTATATAAGGAGAAGAATATCATTAGGCCAAAGTGCAAGTGTGCAAGTGATGAATATCTGATGAAGTGCAAGATCTACTATGCAGGTTATGGGTATGTGATGCTTTGCTAAGGATGCACCTATGTGGCGAATGAACGTTGATGGACTGGGATAATGAATATTTCAGATCTGAATACTGATGCATGTCTTATCATTTATATCTAATGATCTGGGTATAAATGAAGTAGAAAATTGCAACGAAGGTATAAGTAATTATTTTCAGATCTGTACGATGGTTCCCTTCGGTGAAAGGGAGTATACAGGCTGGTTCGACACAGCCAAGTAGCATATACATTATGAGATTTGATATTTGAGGTTCCTGTTGGTTCTAGTGGTTGTTGCAGAGTTCTGGGTTCTGCTATGTGTTTTGGTGACTGTGTTTTGACGATAGGGTTTCAGTGATTCAGTTGTTGGGTGATTCAGAGATTGATGATGCAGATATAGTTGATGGTCGTATTGTAGTGGTGATTGATTTTGTATTGATGGATCTAGTCTGAAAATTTATGAAACGTGGTCCCTAGAAGAAAAGAGAAGGTCTAGCCTTTTGTAGGTTGGCGCCTACATACTAGTAAATATATTGGCTAGTATAAGAGCTAGGGGGTTGTAGCTCCCTTCCAGTAGAATTTGGAGAATGAGAGAAGGTTGTAGCCTTCTGCAGGTGGGTTCCTACGTACTGGTATGAGTTTGCACTAGTACAAGATTGTAAATAGTATTTTCTTATCTTAAAGAAAGCAACAGCGAGTGGTTTTTGTCCCGCATTGGGTTTCCACCTTATGTCATGGTGTTCATGTGTGTCTCTTATGTGTGATGATCTGTTCTATTTTTACTGCACCTGATTACTGTTTATATGGTTAATGATGTTCTGATGCACTGATTAAAGATCAACATATGATGAATTAACTGAATCATAACTTTGTTGGATATACGCTAGTTGCATTAAACACAGTTGCGTGTACACACAAGTTTCCTTAACTGAAGTAGCGTATATGAATCTGATTATGGAAATGAAAAATTTATTGATTTGTTAATACTGATTCACCCCCCTCTCAGTATTATTTCCAACAAAAGTGTGTAATAGTAGCACAAAAAATGAGAACAAAGGTCTGAAATAGCCACATAGCAAACAAAAAATTGGTCATAGGAGGCATGCACCCTGAGATATAAGCTTGTAATAGGTCCGAAGTTGTGCACAGATCCTGGGCATTTTGGATTGGATTTCTAAAAGAATGTGAAAATATATTTAGACATTGTATGGAACAATACATGTTGATATTTTCTATGTATAATTTCTTAAGGATACATGTAACATACATTAACTTTATCAAACAATAATTGGAAACTAATTATTAGATTAGAAGATCAGTTTTTGTTATAGAAAATTCAATATGGTATCAAAGCGTAATTGCTTGACTCCAAAGTCCATAGTTGTTCTTGAATTTGTGATAAACTTGCTTCACAAGTTGAAATTCATGCCCTGGTTCCTCATGCTCCTTATGATGTTGGTGTTGTAATGCTACAACTGTCTTGAAACAATACAAGACATGTCCACAACCTCATTATGGTTTTGCATGAGTATAAAAATATTATCAGCATGGGCCCCAATTTGGGACTCGATTCCCATGTTTATTTTTCCACATGGCTTTCCCTCCCTCCAAAATCCATCACGTTCAATGCAACTACCTTCCATGGGGTTGGAAATTGGATAGACTTGGCTTTCTCTTGGCTGATCAGTAATGGTTATCAATTTGGATTGTTTTTTCTTGCTTTTGGATGAAATGGATTTACCCCGTGTTTTCATTTGCAAATTTTTATTGCCTAGCCACAAAGTATTGTTCAAATTTGTGTTATTGTTATGACCCACAAGTTTACCAGTTGTAATTGTTTCTCCTTTCCATGTATATTTCCTTGCTCTAGTGGAGTTCAATATTAGTTTCCAAGTGACCCTTCTAGTAAGAAACAATGTATAGATTCAAGAGTTTATAATTGGTTCTCCTAATTCTTTTATTTTCAGTAATTCAATCATGCTTATGATTTACACAGTGATGTGTTGCCTTTGTAGGTTCATTATGTAGGATCAACAATCTTGATATTCCTTTGTGTAATGTTTTTGTTGAACAAAGTTTGGTTCTATTATAAAGGGTTATTGTTTAAAATCACCTTTACACAAGTAGCCACTATTTTTAATTTCCATATCAAAATTACTCTCCTCTTTGGGATGAAATTTTGAGCACCAGGTTCTATCGACACATTTCTAGTGTTTTTGTTCTTAACAAGAGGAGGGGAATTTTCCTCAGACTCTTTCCTGGGTGGGATATTTGTTTCAAATAGGGTAATTTTCCTTTTCCTTGTTCTTGGAATTTGTCTGAAGTAAAACCCTCCCAGTACCATTATTTTTTCTCTTGAGTCATATAGGTGTTATAACACCATTTACCACTCTTGGTATATATGATGCTTTATTTATGGCCTAGGGCAACCCATCCTTCCAGACTTGGTTCAAACATATAAAAAACAATGTTTTATTCCCTGTACACTACTTTCCCATGAGATAAAAGCATGTACACGTGGGTCAGTCAATACCCAACCTGCGTATATGTATTAAAACACTTAAAAAATTAAATTTCCTTAATTTTGGGCAGAGTACACGAGTTTAACTTGTTGATTACCTCTTATTTCATGTGGCCCAACTGTCTCCCAACTTAAAAACTAATTGGGAGAGGTATAAATAGACCTCTATGGGAAGGCCTTAGGGGAGGAGAGGAGATAGAGTTATTATACTGAGGTTATCCCTGACTGAGTTTGATGAATCCCTGTGCCTCATGCACTTCCCCAAGCTTCAGGAAGAAGATTGTTGGAGGCCAGGATAGGACAAATCCAAAGGACGATTCTGCTTGGAGCCAGAGAAAGACTCAGGTGAATTCTCTCCATGTTATTTATAGCTTACTCCAATAAAAGAAGTGTTGTCTTGTTTCCAAAATTAACTATGTCTATGCATCAAATTATGTTTTAATTCATATATGAATGCCATTTCGATGTATGATCAACCATTTGTTTATATGATATAAAGTCAATTTTGTGAATATGATTTACTTCTACACCTTTATGTATGTTTGAATTGAATGATTTTCAGGTTTGAAAAACATTGAGAATTGGAGAGGGTCTGAACCCTGTGGGACCTACTCGAATGAAGGAAATTCGGGTACAACCACTCTTACATAGTTTGATAATATAAGAATCTTGCCTGAGCTATTTGAGTATTTCTTGTTGTATTTTTCTTCTACTCTGCTGGGATTCTAACCTAAATACCTAGAGTGCTTTCACCCAAAACAGAATTGGCAATTCCACTAGGGATAACAATCTTGTTATTCCTAGTTTGGGTTGTTCATTCTCAATCAGGGTTCAGTCTTTGGTTTGCTTACGGTTAAAGTCTTATTTGGTCTACTAGACTCCCAGGCCTCAAGTCTGATCTTTTGGATCAAACTTTGTTTTTATTCTCTCTTGCAAAGCTTTGTATACGCTCATTACTTTTTTTACAGTCGCATATACATGCTTTTTTCTGTAAACTGAACCCATACATATGTGATTCTCCTGTGTCAGGAGCGCGTGTGCATGCCTCTGTGTTTGCACACAGTCGCGTATGCAAATTTTTACATTTCTTTTTCAAATATTTCAGCCCAGATAGATTTGTTGCCTCATCCTTTCAGTATTTATGTGGTCAATTGTTGTCAGAAGAATTTAATTATTCTACAAGCTTACTGTTTCAAAGTCTCTTCCTCATTGAAAATATTTGGCCTAGGTTTTCTTCTTTAGCAAGTTTGTAATTTGTGTTTTGGCACACGAGACTTTGTCCTGAAGTTCTTGATTATTCTGGTCCTTCAAAACGTGAGATTGTTTTTAGTTTCGCTGTCAAGCCCAGATTTCAAGTCTACTTTCTTTGCTCTCCTTCGTTTTTTGGCCTCATAGCTTTTCTTAATTTTTGAAAGTCTTTTTGACGAATTTGGAAGTATTTCTTTCATGGATTCATGGTTAGTTTGTCAAACTCTTTTCTGCTATTTGGGTCGTTTTGTATAAGTTAAAGCCTTTTTGCTCAAATTTTCATTCATTTTCAAGTTTGTAACTTGCAAAGACTCCTTGTGCTCTTTTCTCGATCTTTTGGGTTTTAATAGCATTTTAGTGATTTCAAAAAGTTGTTTTGGTTGCTTCTTTAAAAAAGAAAATATCTCAAAAAAATTTGTTTTTTTTTTTTCTTTTGCCAAGTTTGGTTTGTGGTTTCATTTTTGTTGTTGAAAGTGAATTGTGATATTTTACAATTTGTCCTTCCTGTTTGGAGAGAATTTTGTGTTCAAAATTTGTATCCTCTTCAGTACTTAAGTTTGCTCATTATTAGTTATAAACAATTTCTTTTGCTTTTCAAGTGTTATTTAGGGTCTTGCATTTCCTTACATCTTGCATTAGGGTAGTTGCATTGTTAAAGCATTCATAGACTTTTAGTTTTTGGGTGTGTGAAGTGTGTTTCAAGAAAAGAACAGAAAAAGTACTTTGGTTTGTAGAAGTTTCGTAGAACCCGTATAGAGAACTCTTTTCATCGAAGAAAAAATCACTGCATTCATGTAGTTAGTTTTTCATTGATTTCTGTTGCGTCATACAAACATCATTGATTTCACTCCCATTTTTACCCTTGACTTAAAGAAAAACCATTAAAAGAAAGTGATTAATTAAAATAAACTAGAACTTTTATGTTGTCTTCAGAATACACCAACAAGATTAGGTTTATTAGGGCCGTGGATTAGGCGAGAGGAGAGCTAACTCTCCAAGGCCGTTCAAAATTACAAAACATAGAAGTTTAATTAATGAGTGAAATCTAATAGCATTAGGGAGACTGGGAAAGCTCCATATCTACGAGTAAAGAATGAGGGAGAGTGAAGATAAGGACAAGAGATACCCCCTCTCTTACTTGTCGGATCCCGCCTCACGACTGTTCCGCCCGATTTTGATACGAGTTTCTGACCATATTTGCCTATCCTAGGGATCACACACGCTGATACAAAAGGGAATCTCATGGCACCTGAGGCTGATGTTGTGTCATGTTCAGCAATACTTCTGGAGGGTACCCTTGCGAAGCTTGGATACTTGCATTGATAAAGGATGTTGTCTAGAGGTTAGCGTAACTACCTCTGATACCTTTACTACTAGGCTTGGGGCATAATTACCCCGGTGTATTTTTGGAAGGCCCTTGTTATTAACTTTCTTGTATTTTGGTGTCCGGTCCTAATCACCTAGAGCAGAAATACTTGAGAGTTGTTTGATTGCTGATATCGTTAGGGACATTTTAGTGAGTGTTCTTTGCTCCTAGTCAGCCTAGATTTATATTTTTTTGAGTATTTAAGTAGATCTTTTAAATAATTCAAAGCGGTTGATCAACCATCTCGATGGTCTAGGAGACTTCGTGTGCTATCACCTACAAGTCCTGAGCCTTCTCCTAGAAGGCGTAGGAGCAATTCTACAAGTGGTTTTCAACCAATGGCAGTAGACACATCGAAGATTGATCCTCCGCTTGGGGTCATTAATTTGCAAGATAAACTTGGCACCAGTAGAGATTTAGAGAGGAACACATCAGTTCTTTCTCGAGTATTTTTTAGTCCAAAGATAATATCGCAATTGAAGAGCTTTCAGATTTAGTTGTAGCTCCGAATTCTCCTCTTCCTCCTGATCATCCAGATGTTCTACTGTACATCGGAACCCCAACTCATAGGACTTGGAGCCTAGATCTACACCCATCTATTCCTTCGACAACCACTGCTGGAAGCATAGCATCTACGATGAGTGTTGAGAGTGTGCAGACTCCCATATCTATACAAGGAGGAGGAACTATTTCCATCCCTTCTATTACTCATAGCACAACTATATTTGGGTCTACTTCCATTCCGTCAAGTAGTGGAAATTATCAGGCTAATGCATCTGGTTTTGGACTTATCCCTTATTGAATGCCATCTCATGGTATTCCTTCAACTTCTTTGAACATACCATCGACTGCCTCCACATCCATGATGAGTGGATCGACTTCTTTTTAGGGTTTCACATTTGGAGGTGGTCATATAGCACACTCCAATCCAACAATAGTGTCAATGCCTTTTTCCTTTATAGGTCAAGGTAACAACCCATTCTAGAGTTGGACAAACCGTGTGGTTACTAGGATATGAGTTGGGAATCAATTTTATTCTAGCCAATAAGGGAATGTGCCCTATTCTTCAATTAATTCGTTTCAGAATTTTCCACCCTTTGCTAACGCATGGAATCCTTATCAAGGGCTATTAGCTCCTTTTAACACTTCGTTAGGGGGTAAATTCACAGGTTACAAAGGATTTTCGGTAGGGGTTGGTCGAACTCCGAATTTTGGTGGACAACAAGGAGAACCTTTTGGTTTGGTAGGCTCTATGAGTTACTTCGGGAAACCTAGTGTTTTTCAAAATCCAGGTCATTCTTTTCAAACCTTTGGGAACCCCGCCTACACTGGATGGAATTCCTAAGGTCCACCACGACTCCCTTTCCTGGCCATGATGAACTTGCTAGACTTAACTAAATTGACAAATGATCCAATTCGGTACAATCTGGCTTGGCCTCCAGTCCCAACTAAACTTACCTCGGATATCTCAAAATTCAAAGGGAAGAGTGGTGAAGATCTGGGAGACCATGTAACCACATTTCACTTATGGTGCTCACCCAACTCCCTAATAGATGATTCGATCAGGTTGAGGTTATTTCAATCTACCCTAACCGAAAATGTGGCCAAATGGTATATAGTGTTGCTAGTGGGCACCTATACTTATTTTTGTGATTTGGCTAATGTCTTTTCGAACCATTTTCAGTTGCGTGTTCGATATGAAGCTGGAACTGAACTTCTGGCTAACTTTCATCAAGACACCGCAACTCACATTTTGGATCACATCCAAGAATGGAGGAGGAGGAAAAGGCTTATCAAAGGTAAAATCCTGCCAGATTTCCTTCTTGAATGGTTTCTCAAATCATTACAACCTAAGATCTTAAACGATGTGTCTCTCTCTAGTGTTTATATGGAAGAGCAGGCCATTTTCAGAGCCGAGCAATTGGAATTGATATATTATCAATCTGGAGTTCTTCAGAAAATTCTACCTGATGCTCCTAGATCTAAGGTCGATTTAGCCAAACCGAAACTGGGTCCCCATGCCGATGGTATAGTCAGAACAATTGATGTTAACGTGGTGAACCTATTGAATCACTTATAGTAGTTGTCTCTACAAACTGCTTCTTCTACCTAGGGAACACCATTTGTAACTACACCTTCCCAACTTACCTCTGTAAACACCGTCCACAACACTAACCCCAAAGGAAATCAACAATCCGATGGGAAGAGGAAGGGACAAGGTAGGAAGAAGAATTAGGAAGGAAAAGGCAATGCAAACAAACCCGACAATGATGCTAGAGAGGGTAGGAAAGAGTCCAAGGAAAAGGTAAAATTTCCATGCAAGTTATGCAATGGAGATCATCTGACTCACCTCTACCCTAAGATGCAAGACACTTAATGCTTATTAGTACAACAAGGGTCCTCTAGCTCCCAAGTTGTTCTGACTAACCCTTTTCCTCAAGGGTAGCAATTATTTGCTGGCATGAATTCTAATGCTGGTACCTCCGCCGGGGGAAACCAGGAAGGGGAAAATTCATCAAATTTTTATATCATGAGATCTCATATCAACGTCGCTATGCGAACATGTGATTATGGTGAATCAAAAACATCTAAGGCTAAATCTATTCTGGAAGCCACATAACCACTTCAAATTGAGCGGCCCTCTGTTGAGTCTATACCTCGGATACCGAAAGGCTCCGCAAAGCACTCGACTATTAACCCTAATGCTAGGGTAGCCAAAAACTACTCGATTGTAGAAGATCTGGCTCAAAGTCCTTGTGCTATGTTAGCATTGGAGGTACTCCAATCATGCCCTACTTAGAGAAGTTCTTTGCTTTTAGAAATCGGCATAGTAGACCCCAAGAATTCTTTAGTGCTCACTTTTGTTATGTTGAATGTCAAAAAGAGACTTCCTCACTGTATGGATTTCAAGATCAATTCCACATACCGAAAGACCAATATTTTTCGAACTGTTATAGATGAGGGATCTTCCACATGCTTGATGTCTATGTCATGTTGGAAGGCTATTGGATCACCTTTAGTTGTTCCTTCACCGACTCTTTTGATGGCATCTGATGAACATTCTCATAGGCCACATAGGATAATCCTGACCTTTCCTATCTATGTTGGGGTAAAGGTAGTGAATATTGAGCTAGAAATTGTTGATGCGAACCTAGATTATAACCTCCTCTTAGGCAGGAATTGGATTTACAATATGGATGCCATAGTTTCATCATTATTCAGCATCCTATGTTTTCCTCATGAGGGGAGGATTGTTAGAGTTGATCAGTTAGATTATTCTCCAAGTGACTCTCACACAACTTTCAATTCTACCATTCAATTGGTGGACAATCCCCGTCAACCTATTGACAATTTAGGCATTGGGATGTACTCTTCGTTAATGGGTATATTCGACTTCCCTTCTCCTATAGCTAGAATTAATGCAATTTCATTCTCTAGGGGACCTTCTTAGAAACAGTTCTTTCGAACTCGTTACTTTTCAGACCCTTGGCTCTTACCTTCATCTATCACCACGTTAGATGGAGGACAGTTAGGTGGAATGGAATTTTCCATGTTTACAACGAAACTCGCTTATAAATATATTGTTAACTCTATATAAAACCATCCCACTCCTTTTTCACTAGAGGAGTTAAATGGTGATGTGGCTTTGGCTTAGAACCTCAATTCTACTTCAGCTCTGGATTGCTTGGATGCAATCTTACCATTTGAAGAAGAAATTTTGGAAGCAATGATGGGTGTGGATCGACCATGGGATGATTTACATCATCATTCATATTTTCTCCCTCCATTGCATGAAGTTGAATCTAGTTTGTCCAATCTGTCTACTAGTGATGTTTATACAGTTTCAAACCCTTTGGCTCTAGTGCAATTTTCTATCGAAGGTAACATGTCGGTTATCTCACGAACTATACTTGTGAACATCTCTAGGAATCCTAACATAATTGAAAATGTCTTCATCGGATTTGACTATTCCCCTAAAGAAATTCAAATCTACAATGATCTCTTCAAAGAATTTCGAGATGTGTTCGCTTGGTCTTATGAGGAAATGCCTGGAATTGATCCATCTATAGTCTAGCATGAGATCAAGACATACGAAAATGCCAAACCTATTCATCAAAAAATTTGACCGGTCAATCTTCGAAAAGTGGCAACTATTAAAGCTGAAGTTGAAAAGCTGCTTAAGGTGGGTTTCATATACCCTATTCCTCTAACTAAGTGGGATTCCAACCCAGTCTCGGTAGTTAAGAAGCAAGGAACGATCCGAGTATATATCAACTTTAGGGATTTAAATAAAGCTTGTCAAAAAGACAATTACCCCATGCCTTTTATTGATCAAATTGTTGATGAATGTGTCGGTAATGAATTTTTTTGTTCATGGACAGATTCTCTGGTTACAATCAAATTACTATTTGTCTAGAGGATCGGCACAAGACAACCTTTATTTGTCCCTGTAGCACGCTTGCATACGAGAAGATGCCCTTTGGCCTTAAAAATGCTACAACTACTTTTCAATGGGCCATGTCTTATGCTTTGCATGACATCAAACATGGTATCGAAGCATACTTGGATGACTTAGATGCTTGTTCCCACAAGAGAATTGATCATCCCAGGTACCTTTAGTTAGTCTTTGAGAGATGTCATTTTTATAAAATCTGTTTGAATCCGAATAAGTGTGTTTTTGCAGTCACATTCAATCGGCTCTTAGGATTCATTGTATCAACTGAATGGATTCAACTTGATCCTTTCAAGGATGAGGCAATAATTTAGTTGCCTCCCCCATCTTCCATTCGTCAACTTCAAAGTATCTAAGGAAAGGAAAATTTCTTGAGGATATTTATAGCCAATTACGCTGAGATTACCAAAGGATTTATGTGTTTCCTTAAGAAATGAGTTCCATTTTTATGGGACAATTTTGCGCAATGACCTTTTGATGCTTTGAAAAAAGTGTTAACCTCTGCTCCATTATTGAGTCCACCAGATTATGGCAGAGATTTCATTTTGTATCTCACTGCGATAAAATCAACCATCGGTATGGTTCTGGTTCCGGAGGATGATTCTCTCAATGAGCATGTAATCTACTACTTGAGTCAAGGCTTAGTAGGACTTGAGCTACGCTATTCTCCCATCAAGAAATTTGTCCTTGCGGTTGCCCGTGCCATTCAACAGCTTCATCATTACATTATGCTTCACAAAACATTCGTCTTAGCAACCGTCAATCCTTTTTAGTTTTCCCTTAGTAGGCGAGTGATTGGGGACAAGTATAATCAATGGATTGTTATTTTGCAATAGTTCGATCTTGAATTCTTGTTAGCTAAATCTAAGAAGTCATTAGTTTTTCCGGAATTGATTTCAAAGTTTCCTTGTGAGGAAGCTGTTGTTTTTTAGGAAAATTTTCCCATCGAATATTTATTCCTCATTTCTTCACAGGATCCCTGGTACAGAGATATCATTATATATCTCCATACTTCGAAGTTTCCACCCACTTTCTCCAAATATGAGTGTCGAAAATTATGTCACCTTGCCAAAAACTATGTTATTATTGGTAATACATTATATCACAGAGGGTTTGACTCAATTCTTAAGTGTTGCATAACTTTGGAAGAAGCCGAGTCAGTACTTAATGATTGCCACAGTGTAGCTTGTGGCAGTCATCTATCAGAGCTTGCAACAGCCCAGAAAATTTTGGGAGCAGGCTACTTTTGGCCTTCAATTTTCAAAGACTGTATTGAAGTCGTCAGACGTTGCCATCCTTGTCAAGTTCATACTCAGAAAATGCACACACATCTAGCTCCACTTTTTCCTGTTATCACTATCGGTCCATTTACGAAGTGGGGCATTGATTTTACTACTTGTAATCCACCTTCGGCAGGGAATCACAAGTACATCATTGTTGTTGTAGACTACTTTACGAAGTGGGCTGATGCCATGCCTACTTTCAAAAATGATAGTGAGATAGCAGCCTTGATTCTCTTCAACCAGGTTATTTCGTGATTTGGTATCCCAAGAGAGATTGTCATTGACCATGGCAGTCACTTCTACAATCAACTTATGATTGAATTGGCTCTCAATTTGGGCTTCTAGAAGGAGCATTCATCTCCATATTATCCTCAGGCAAATGGGCAGGTTGAAGTCGTGAATACGTCCCTTAAGACCATCTTGTAAAGGTCAGTTGATAAAACTGGATCCAATTGGCACATCATGTTGTATCTGGCACTTTGGGCATACCGAACATCAGTTAAGACTACCACTCGTTTTACTCCTTTTCAACTAGTTTATGGGTTGGAATCTATCTTCCCTATCAAATGTGAAATTTCGTCCCTTAAGCTAGCTGTAGAACTTCTTCCAGAGACATCTAGTCTCGAAGAACACCTCGTTCATTTGGAACATCTTGAAAAGGGGTGTCATGATGCAGCCATAATAAATGAAGCCCATAATATCATAAAGTTGTCCATCCTCGCGTTTTTTCTGAAGGCGACCTTGTCTTAGTCTATGACCAAGACAAAGACGCCCTGTGGGTAGGCAAGTTCAAATCTATGTGGTATGGTCCCTTTATAGTCAAGTGTGTTTTGAAAAAAGGGGCTTATGAATTAATTGACTTTGAAGGGAACAAGCTGGTGGAGTCTAGAAATGGGCTCTACCTTAAGAAGTATTTTTCTTAGGCTTCGGCCGACTAATTGCTTGTTTATGTATATTGTATCTTTATACATATCTTTCTGGAATTTTGTGATATCGATATTTTTTTATCTGCTTTGGTAGGTATTGATGGATGATTTGATATATTTCGAATTCGCTTATGGTGCAAGTAGGCACACTTGAAGAATTGCTTCTGCAGCTTGGGCAATTTATTATCCATCTGGCTAGTTGATGGTGTTGAGGGGAGTATGTATTGGCCCTGCTTCGAACAACATTTCCGAATATACTTTCATTTTAATTTACTATCCGAAGCAATATCTTATCAGATTAATTCATTGGTAGTTTATCTAGACTCACAACTGGTGGTGTTGCAGTTAAATAACACTTATCGAGTTCGCGATCCTTATTTATTTCGCCAATTTTTGAGAGTGAGAGTGTTGCAACAACCATTTATTTATATCACATATGTTCACATTCCACAATCTGAGAATTCATTAGAAGACTCGATTGCTAATCAAGCATTGGATTGGCACATTACTCATTCATCAAATTAAATAACATTAAAAAAATCAAATTTGTATATATATCATAAAATTGCTTGTATACAGATGGAGTGTTCAAAAATAATATACAAAATTGGCACAGGATACCCTTAAAATTTGGGTTTATGCCCATAATCATGTATAGTCATACATAGATCTATCTATTGAGTTGGCTTAGGATGAGCGGTTGAAAAGTTAACCATAGCACTGGCTACACGCCAAAGTATCCGGACCTAGTCCTGCGGTAGCCCTACCACACGGCGCTGCATCTCCTCAGGCGGATCCTCTAAAGCTATCATAGGTACCTGGTGAGTTAGCCTCAACAATTTTTTGTGAAGAGCACAAAGGACTCTCTCTGTCTTGGCTATCATCTCTTCGGCCCCTCTTCCACGACGCCTATGCCTCAAAAATCCATCAAGTCCCACTGGACCCATATATGGAACATGGTCATTATATTTTGTCAGTATTTTGTGTCATCAATTTTTTTTTTTTAAGTTCACTTCCTATTAAAAAATCTAAAAAAAATTCAAAAACTCACAAAAACTTAAAAATTGTTACCTATGTCTCTCCATGCCGCATTTGGAGGTAACACTAAGTCTGGATCTCCTCGGAAATCCATGTCGGCATATGGGTAGTCATCAACTGCGATGATCTGTTGATCCCACCAAGTGAAAAACTCATCATCAAAGGTCATTTTGGGCACGTCACTGCCCCCAAGGCACTTCATTAGGTCTGCCCATTTACCCATTCATAGATCTCTAGGGTTGCTGATGGACACTAATACTTTTGTATGTAGCCCAGGTACCTTCTCGAAGAAGAATGAACACAAGATGTTTCCATATCCAAAATTCTTCATTTGACCCTTCTGTATAGAGGTCAATTGACTCTTCATGTTTGTCAGGAGAGACGTGCACCATTCAAATATTGTGGTAAGACATTCCACTGCCAAGCTCATAGATAGTCTTGACACGTGATGCAAGGAAGCTGACCCATTTACCCATGAAATGGTAAATAGAAAAATCCTCAAGGATAAACTTTCCACATGTTTGATTGAAATTTGACTCCCAATCTTTTATGGATGTCCAGGACAATATATATGGACATAGTCTTCCATCGAAAGACTACCTCTCATCCTGCCTATGAAGTGCACGACCTCCCCTCTTTGGGAGAGACCGGTAATGAAATAGATATCTTCGACCTCAATCTGTAGAGGCATCTAGTCGATCATGAAAGCATCATCCTCTGCACTCTAGTACTGGATCAAAAGTTCTAGCAAGCACGTATTGTCTTTCATATTTGGCATTTTGAAGAATTTGAGTAAGCAACAGCCTCTCAACACATCCAATTCTTTTTTATCATTCATTACCTCATTACCTATGGTGATATGTTCTCTTTCCATCCAAGTGATAGTCATCCCACAAAAAATTGAAGTTTCAACCGTTAATTTATATCTTAAAAATTTAACTCGTATACACGCGGGTTCCCTTTACACACAGTCACATGTAGGGCTGTCATATACGCGGGTTACTCACATCCAACCTGCGTGTACGTAGAGTTGAATTTTTGGTCATAGTTTCCCATGGTCAAAATTTTGAAAAAACTTTTAAAAACTATCATAAAGCATTACAAGTAGGATTTGAGGATTACCTGGAGACTTTGGGGTTATTTGAATAGTCCAATTGTTCAAAGGAAAGCTTGCTTTGTTTTTCTCTGTAGCTTTTTTCTCCCAATAGAAATGAAAAAACAGTGAGTCCAAAAGTCATTATATAACTTTGAAATTGGAAAATACTTTTTCAAACATTGATTTTTGTCTCATGGATATTTTGACCTGTGGGCTTGGATTATCGAAAGTGGGTTGTCTGTACAAGAAATTTTGGAGACTTCTTCGAGATGTTGTTTCGGTCCCATGACCACTGACCTATCATGGCAAGTATCATTCTCTCAGTGGAATTTAGGTTAGGGAAAACCATTTTCCGCTGCATCTTGCATACTAGCCTCCGTTCAGTGATACATTAGCCGTAGGGTTGACCCCATCGTATCTTGGTCAGCAAACCATTTTCACTCATCAATTTTTTTAAATCATGATGTGCTAGTAGATCCATCCTTTACATGGGAATCTTAGTTAGATCCTCACTGAAATTGGTTGCCCATGCTGCTATACTGAGTAGGATAGGGAGTCCTCTTTAGTCCCACGATGACTGACACGTTGAAGACACATTGTCCTTTCTTCCACGCTAATTTCTAGCCTTATCCCCTAGAGGCTCCTTTGTGTTGAGTTATACAACTGTGTTGCATTTTGACTATTTGCACCTTTTGGCCTTGAGCCGGCTTCACATGGACTCGTGTTTGAGCCACTTATTTGACCATGTCTTCTGCAAAGTCAACCATGTAATCACTTAGCTTCTGCAACTTGACGCATCCTTTTACCCATTGAAAGAGCATCCCTTTGAGTGTCCTTGACCAGTTTCACCACCCTAAGTTGATCATAGGAATGTTCCCCTCCCAGGAACTAGATCATCTATTTCTCTGACACTCATTCTTTCCACTATACTATACCATTATTTTATTCTTTTTCTAGCTTAAATAAAAAGACCAAAAAAATTATATATTCCAAAAAGAGTGGGAATGGGATGACATTTCCATATTTTGTTGGCAGCTAGAGTCAGTCATGTCACCCTTGAACAAAGCACTCAAAAGAAAGTATCTCCTCCATTAGGGTGGTATTTAGTTTGACTTAGGAGCATCTTAACCTTGTTATGGAGTCAGTACTCCTCCAATTGGTTACCTCTTCCAATGATATGGAGAGTTTTCTTATGCCTCTTGCATGACAAACTTATACAGAGTTATCATATGCTACCATATAGTCATCATTGAGTTATGCTTTTGTTCAAGGCAAGTAAGCCTGAGTCGGCCTCTCTGTGGTGTCCCTTAACATATTTTTCAATCGGCCATCCTTGGTTGTCAATGTCATGTTTGACATCACATCATTTATATTGGTCCTTTGCTCATGTCGGTTTGAGAAGGTTTCCATTAACTTCTTGCTAGTAGGTCTTGTCCTTATCGACTATGACAAATTGCTTTTCGGGCAAATCTAGAGCCGCACCCTGGCCCTATTTTCATTACTGATAGGTCACCTTCTGCTTAGCATCGATCACTATCATGCATTTTTTATTGAGTGGTTTCCCTTGTGTTCAACATTAGTTTTCATTATCACACACTAGGATTCGTGCAATGCCTTGGTTTCCATTTGACCCTATTGGTGGATTCCTCACCTCTGTGTCAGCTTTCATTATTGGTTGGTTCAGAGGGTTTCTATCGTGCACTAGCTACATCTTGTGTATGCCGAAAAAGTGCTTCAGCTGGGTTACTACATATGTTTCGTCTAATTCCTTCCACATTATTGGCCTACGAGTTACACTCGTGCTAGATTGATGAATGATGCCTTAATGCCTTCCTTCTAGCGGATCTTTTCCTATCGATTACAACTCATTTGCTCTGGGAAAAAGTTATAGAGTCCATTTGGAAATACCTTGGGGTTTACAGTCATCAATTACATATTCCTTCGCTATCAGCAGTGGGAAACCATCATTGTCTCCTGATTGATATATTCTTTCAAGTGTTCAACTTTAGCTCATTCATTCACACTTGTTAGATTGTACTGGGTACCTTAACTCTCATTATCATTATCGGTGAGTAGTCTTGCGTTTGTTAATGGTATAGATGAATGACCGGTAACCAAATGATTTCTCACATGGTCGACCTTAGATCATTCATTCCCATTGTGTAGAAATGTATCGCGGTGGTCGGTGAAGACCTCAGGTTGCATCAGCATGTTTTGGTTCACTTGTCAGTTGCTCCTGTTGCTGCTAGTTGACACCATCCACCTTATATGTTGCAGTTCTTCACAGCGACATCTTATATGCTGGCATCTGAGTTGCGATGTAGTATAATTTTATTCCATCATGTTCATTTGGTACTATTGGGATCAGTTTTTGACATCAGTGATCAGCTTCATCCTTCAACATCATTGATTGTCTTCTTATATGTGATATTCAGACATGTACTTTTTCGATCACGATCAGATGATCCATTATGTACTTTCAGTTCCTTTATACTAGTATACATATTGGATCCGCTTGTACTTGATATGTGGACATGCTCTACTTTCTTTGAGAATGGGTATGCCCGCCTTAGATAGCAGTTTCTTTTCTATCTCTTTTGATGGCTTGGCAGGCTGAATTCTGGTGAAGTCCTTCTCAGTCTCGGCATGATTTTTTCCATACAATCAATACATTTCGGCCACCATGTACCCCTTCTAACCTCACATATTAGGGGGCACCTACTATAGCACCATTTACCACACTTGGTATATATGATGCTCTGTTTATGGCTTAAGGTAACCCCTCCTTCCAGACTTCGTCCAAATATATAAAAAACTATGTTTTATTCCCTATACATACTTCTCCCTGAGATAAAAGTGTGTACAAGTGGGTCAGTCAATACCCAACCTGCCTATATGTATTAAAACACTTAAAAAATTAAATTTCCTTAATATTGGGTGGATTTCACGGGTTTTACCTGTTGATTACCTCCTAGTGCCTATGGTCCAACTGTTTCCCAACTAAAAAACTAATTGGATTGTGGTATAAATAGACCTTTATGGGAAGGCCTTAGGGGAGGAGAAGACATAGATTTATTATACTAAGATTATCCCTGACTGAGTCTGATGAATCCCTGTGCCTAATGCACTTCCCCAGGCTTCAGGAAACCCTTGTTTCCTTGATTATAAATATCCTTCCTTTTGCTTGAGATATCATGGTGTCGGTGATGGAAGAAGATTGTTGGAAGCTGGGATAGGATGAATTTGGAGGATGGTTCCATTTGGAGCCAGAGAAAGACTCAGGTGAATTCTCTCCATGTTATTTATAGCTTACTGCAATAAAATAAATGTTGTCTTGTTTCCGAAATTAACTATGTCTATGCATCAAATTATGTTTTAATTAATATATGAATGTCATTTTCATGTATGATCAATCATTTGTTTATATGATATAAAGTCAATTTCATGAATATTCTTTACTTCTATACTACTATGTATGTTCTAATTGAATGATTTTCAAGATTGAAAAACATCAAGAGTTGCAGAGGGTATGAACCTTGCGGGTCGTACTCGAATGAAGGAAATCTAGGTATAGTCACTCTTACGTAGTCTGATAATATAAGCACCTTGCCCGAGTTGTTTGAGTATTTCTTGTTGTAGTTTTCTTCTGCTCTGTTGGGGTTCTAACCCAAAGCCATAGGGTTCTTTCACTCAAAACAATAGGTCATTATTATGGCCAGGATATGTTCTGTTCCACGACTCGTATTATGGTTAAGATATGCTAGTATTATCTATAATTGCAAGTCTTAAAGAATATAAAAAATTTAAACACTTCTTCATCTCTTTTATATATATCCTTTTGGTCACATTAACAAGTGAATGAGGAAAATTTGAAAAATTTCTCTGTAATGCTCTCAAGGATAAACAAAAATAAACACATAAAATATCAGAGGCATAAACATGGCGAAAAAGGCCTAAGAGCCTCACAGTTTCCTCTCTTGTTCTCATTATAAAATAATGTGTGTAATACAAATATAGATATAGGAGGATATTTGTCTCAAGTTAGTGCATCGATCTTGGACAATTTCATTGAGAAAATATCTCAAGCATACACTAATCTAGGAGCCTAACTAGTTAGGGAGAATCTCTCAAACAACTAGACCTAAACTGACTCCTAACTTTGAGGAACAAACCCAATCTAGAAAGTTAGGAATTAAATCCAACTTTCATGATTTTAATTATATTTAATATTTTTTGTCTTAATGTTGTTTTTAATGTGAGAGTGAGGCTAACATTCCCCCCCCTGATGATAAATCCAAAGTAAGAACCTGGTACCATCTCCAAGTCCTCGTGTTGAAATTGTTGCTCCTCAATGAAAACCTACCTGAAAAACTACCAAAACAAGATGTTGAAAAAACTCTAATTTGAAGAGAACAGACCACAAAGCACATATTAGTTGTAAGTCTAATATATCCCTGAAAGTTGCTTGACAACTCCATCAAATGCTAAGTTACAATGCAAAAGAATCCATTTGTCCTTTGCGTGGTCCACTGATCATCAAAGTGAACAAAATAATGTACACAAATGTTCTCAATCCATTAGGGGATTTTTGAGGTATAAAATGGGCCTCCTAAGGAAATTATAAAATAATAGTAGAAATAATAAAATAAGATTAGATTACATCATCAAATTTTAGAGGGAAAAAAGACAGAAATATTTTTTTCAACTCATATTTTAAACTTCTCCTCGTATGGGTTTACTCAATTTTCGAGCGAAAACACTCAATGGATGGAGAATTTGATTCCTTATCTAAGGTGTACATATGTTACATACTTTTGATGGACCCCGCTACACAAAAACTAAGAAATACATGAAAAACATGATTCCAATCACGTTTTTTCATGTATTTCTCATTTTTCTTGTAGTAGGATCCATCGAAAGTATGAAACATGGGTACTCCTTGGATGAGGAATTAAATTTTTCATCCAAAAAGTAGTCCCACTTGAAATTTGAGTAAAAAATTAGGGAGATAAGTTGAAAATACGAGTTGAAAAAGTAGTTTTATTATTTTATTATTTTTAAATCTTTGTACTTTTTTACTCCAAAAAATGGTGAATCATCCCCCATGGTTGACATCATCATCCTAAATCCTATTGGTTCTTGTAAAGTTTATTTTGGTTGTACGTTTTTCTTCGGAGGCCCATTTTAGACCTCAAAAATCCCCTAATGAGCATCCCAATCGCTTGTCCACTAAAAAAATTTTGATGACGTTCACTAGAAAATTTGTTGATGATGCCCACTAAAGAATTTGTTGATGATGCCCATTTCTTTTGACAATGCCCACTGGATTCTTTTGATGATGATGCCCACTGGCGTCTTTTGATGATGATGCCCACTGGCTAATTTGATGATGTCCATTGGCTGCTTTTGATGATGATGCGCACTGGTTGATTTGATGATGACCACTCGCTGATTTGATGATGCCCACTAGCTTCTTTGATGTTGATATCCACTGGCTGATTTTGTTGATGTTGTCGAGACTTTCAGTCTGACAACCACATTCAACTCCATTATCATTTCCCTCCTTTGACAGCTGAAAGGAGAGACAATGATCTGTATTTGATTTTTGAACTACCCCCTTTCAGGTGTAAGAGAGTTTCACTATTGTATTCCCTCGTTCAGGTGCACAAGAGTACCATCTGGATTTGATTATTGGTTGCAAAAGGTGAGATTGAATTATGTGTTAAAACTTATACAGTTATGGATTTGAGACTTCTGCGACTTGCATTCTGTGTGGTTGCATCTTCCGGATTCATTGCATCTGTTGTTTTAGTGCATCGACGTTTCGAACCAGCTACTGTGGTTCATCATCAGTTGTTTGACTCTTGACAACCATTCCCAAGGACCAATCCAACCATAATTGATCTTCAATCTAGATGGTTGGTTTTTTTTGCAACATTTCTCTGATGAGTGATTTTGCTTGCCACAATGGTGACAAGTATGGAGATCAAAACAATGATCTTCCATATGACCTGTTCATTGACAATGTTAGCATTTGGGTTTGTCTTCAACTTTCGCATGGATTGCTGATGTTACATGATCAAGAAACCCTGCACTGATGAAATTTATTGGCTTTGAATAATATGGGATATGCAAGTTGTTGTCATGTTTGTCATATCCTAAGCCACGTCAATTTTGGTGCATTGTATTTCTTCCCATGGCTTGATGATCGCTTGGAAGAAGAAAGTTGAACTTGATCATGGACAACTTCTACACTTGAAGTTGTTTGGATGAGTAGCTTAGAATCATCTTTATCTTCATTTGTATGATTGAAGGGCTCAAAAGCATTACCATTATATTGCAACTCATCTCCTTGTAGTTGTGACTCCAATTGAAGAAACTAAATTGTCTCATGTGTCTGTTGTAGATGCATTGAAATATCAACAAGAGTTGCTTTTCTAATTTTCACCATGTCTTCGGCAATAGATAGGATCATCTTGTTAAGAACCTGTAACAACTGAATGTTTTTCTTCATGTAAACTCGCTCGCTTGAATCGACACTCGCTTGCTTCTGACACTTTTTAGATTTTTTGAGCTTGATTAAACTTATTTGCTTGATTGTCACTTTGAATTTCATGCTCGCTTTGAACGTATGTTAGCAATTGAATGATGGAACTCACGCTTGCTTGTTGTAGAGTTGAACTCACTCACTTGATTCTCTTTTTATTGTTGCTTGAATTTCACGCTTTTCTTGTTGTCTTGAACTTGTTTACTTGAACTTTGTACTCGCTTGAACTCGCTCACTTGATTGAGCTTATATGTAAAAGAAGGGTGTCGAATACTATTGAAAATTCACCCACTAAAATGCTTACAATGATTTTAATGACTACTTCAAGTGAATTTGATGACTTAGTTGAAAATAATTGACTCACTTGACCTTTTATCAATTCAAAGCTTGGGTGTTAGGTTCAACCGAGAATGCACCCTTATAATTCAACTCAATTCGATTGCAAGTTAACTTACAAAAAAAGAGATTATTTGCAGTTACAATTTTGTTTTGAGTTGACTCTTACAAAAAAGTTGCAAGTGCATCACCCAAGAGTTGATGTAGATGACAATTTCATTAACTTGATTTCCTTTATTGAATCACATTGAATTTCATGTTGATGTAGAATCATTTTGAGTGTTGATGTTGACAAATCGATATTTTTTATTACATATTGCAGCTGCTCGATTGCTTGTGCTTTTCTTACTTATGATTGATGACATGAGCTTGAATATAATTTATTATGTTCATGCAATTATTTAATTTTTTGTGTACTCCATGTGTACCATTTTATAAATATAGTGTCAAAACTAGACACAAAAAATAAGCAACATCAAGAATCTAGAAAAGCATGCACCATAAAAAATGTACTCATGGTGTACCTAAGATCCCCTTATTCAATTTCGAGCGGATCTAGGACACAATCACCAAAAAATGATATCTTTATTATGCTTGATACAATGTTCGATTCTCTTTTCAATGGCCTTTGTCATGATACATGCATTACTCTCATTTTCATACACAAGCACTTATACATCAAGGACTTCTAAATTTGTCTTAACTTTGGACAATGACTCCTTATCACTCCAAAGTAAAAAATTTAATGCACCTTATCTCTCCAAAAAACTTTAAAAACATCAACCTTATTACAAGAAATGATAATTTCAAGCTCACAACCCCCTTGAAGCATTTTGTCTTCAAAATTGAATGAACATCAACTAGTAAAAGGAATTTTCAAACCAACCTTGTCACTTTGCCTTTCGAAATTCAACTTCAATTTCTGCTCATTCTCTCTCACAACACTACTTTGAATCAAAACGATTACCTTCCTTTAAAATTCACTTATCACTCCAAAAAAATTTTACAAATTAAAAAACATACCTTACTTCTCCAATTTAAAAATCTTTAATGATCATCCTTTTTAAAGTTCCATTAAAATAAAGTCACTTTAAAAGGTGAAATAAACTTTTATGATATCACTTTTAAAAGAAATTATGTAATTGTTTCAATCTTTAAAGTTTAAGCATATAAAAACCATGCATATGTATTTAATTGGAGATACTTCCTAGATAAATTACGCACCATCATTTTTGAGAGAGACAAATCCACTCCAAAATGGATTCCAGGTTGGCCCTCAATACTGCTCTTTCTTTTCGGCTAGTTTCTCCATCATGTTGGCTCTTTTTCAACACATATCGTTGTGTGACAATTGTAGACTAGTTACAATTACTGACACATAGTGATTTTTCATGCATATGCAAGCAGGACACAAGGCACTCTTCTACACCATTTCTGTTCGTCATTTTTATTTTGTTGCGCCCCAAGCGACCAAACGTCGATTCAGCCAAGAAGCAAGCAAACTATCGCCCCTTCTCACTGCCTAGAAGCCATCCAAAATGATGCATTTACATCCATAAAATATGCTAAATAAATTTGAACTTCATCCTCTTTAACAACACGCAGTATCAATCTCAACAACTATAAAATTTTGAATGACCACAAAAGTGTATAAAATTTCAAACTCCTATCCCCTGTTACTCTATCCACTATGACTTGATACAAAATTTTGTATTCCTATCCATAATTTTCTCGGCCTTTTATTTTAAACAAGGATGCTCTTTCATATAATTTGTTGACGCTTAAGATTCAATAGATGACAAGTCCCGTTAGAATAAAAGTAGTTGAGGATTGGGGCATCATGCCAATGGCAACAAAATATCATTCCACATTATTATCAATTTCATAGAAATATACCACTATCGCATACTCAATCATGCCAACAATTGCTCGCCTTGTCCACTCCACGACGTCTACTATACATGGTAGACAATTTACTACAGTCAATGCTAGATATGGCTACGGAAGTGTTGATGATGCTGGATATGGCAGTGGATATGGTGCTGCTGATACTCGTGCTTATGTCGCTCTTGTTGGCACTAGTGTTAGTGTTGGATATCTGGGAGTTGAAGAGGATTTGAGACTAGAACTGGAGTGTTCTTCATGCTAACTTACAACAGCTACAAATCCACTAGCTCTATTACAACACATATTCAAAAATTGAAAGTTAGAAGGGTAATTTACACTTATATGGGTATTCTTCATAAATGGTCCTCCTCATCAGGGTCATAAATTGTTGTAGGTCAAACCGCACACTTATAAACCTTCTTTCAATAAATTTTTTATCAAATAGACAAAAGTGAAACTTGTTAACATAAGCCATCTAATTCAAACGAAACAGAAACACTGGATCTCTGGATCATAAATCCATTCCACCAATGCCATTGATTGCAATTTGATCATTTCATGATTGAATACTAGAAACGTGCGTCTCATTCAAGGGCTCTATCTAATTGGAAACAATAGTAAAATTCTATTTCAAGTATTGCAAACAAAAAATGTTCCCCACACAAACATCTCCACACAAGACAATGACACTGGCCACTTGAAGCTTGAAGACATTATTTCATAGTTAGCTTTCCAAATGTGACTAGATGAAACTTTTGTTGGGAATATCTGATAATTCCAAACAAAAATGAAACTGAATAGAACAGAGAATGATGCTCTATTTTTAACACAGGAAATAGAGATTTTTGAGGCACCAAAAAATAATCTTTGCATTCAATAACAAAACGGCTGTTACAAAAAAAAAATTCTTCCTCTCACAGAGGTATTACAATAGGAACCCTTCAGATGCAGTTAAAAAAAAACTTCACTGTCTCCCTGGGAAAATTACTCTATCACTGCACTGCTGTGCATTTCAAAAAAAATATGTTTCTTACTACAAAGATTTACACTGCTGTGTGTAAAAAAAATTCATTCACGCGTTGCTGCGTTTTTTCCTTTTTGCATTACATACTCAACAAAAACAGGGCATGACTTTTTGTTTCACTTGTGCCGTAAAAAAAAACAAAAAACTACTTCCGTGAGTTTAAAAAAAAATAATAAAATTAAAAGTTTTACCTACATTCAACAACTTTAGTACATTTATATTAATTACATTCATGGCGGTAAATTGATTTCTCGTCCTTCACCTCTGGTTCGAGCCGCTACCATATCGAATGGCAATATATTTTTTTTAATAACCGTAGGTCTGTCCCAAAGTTAATCGGACAACTGTTTGCAATTACCTAGAGGTCCCTTTTTGCCGAACTTTACTTGCCGGGGAAAGTTGTTTTGGCAAAGCATGTGTCAGCCGTTGTACATGCTCGCTGCCCTCGAAAGAAATACCAGCATTCGGAAAAAGCGGTGCGAGGAAGGAACTGGCAGTTTTGGCGCTTCACGGCAGTTGAAAGTAATACTTCAACACTCCCCTTTAATTTCAACTGCAAAGTTATCAATCATACCCAGACATTTCCTAAAAAACTCAACACTTTTTTGCCCCAATGGTTTGGTCAAAATATCGGCAACCTGCTCCTGAGTCCTACAGTGTTCTAAAACAATTTCTCCATTGTTTACCAATTCCCTGATGTAATGAAACTTTGTGTCAATGTGTTTCGTACTCTTATGAAACACATCATTCTTGGATAATGCAATAGCTAAACTATTGTCGCAAAAAATCACAGTTCCTTTTGTTTGTTCTTGGCATAAACTCCTTAACATCCTTCTCATCCAAATTGCTTGACACGCTGTTGCTGTAGCTGCCACATATTCTGCTTCTACTGTAGACAATGCTACAATAGGCTGTTTTTTAGAAGCCCATGAAATGGCTCCTGAACCCATGTGAGAAACATAAACAGATGTGCTTTTCCAGTCATCTACACTTCCAGCCCAATCACTATCAGTGTATCCAATTAAATCTGAACATTCTGAAGTAGTATATAAAATGCCAAACCTTTTAGTACCTTTAACATACCTCAGAATCCTTTTTGCTGCCTGCCAATGTGCTTCTTTTGGCCTCTCCATGAATCTGGAAATTAAACTAACAACATACATTATATCTGGCCTAGTTACAGTCATATACATGAGGCTGCCAACTATGCTCTTGTACAAACTAGAATCAAAATCCTTGCTGTTGTCCTCTTTTCTGAGTTTTAATCCCATCACCGTGGGAGTGATTGCTGCTTTGCACTCCTGCATATTAAATCTTTCCAATACTTCATTAACATATTTCGCTTGTGAGATAAAAATCCCATTTCCATTTTGTTCTAATTCTATTCCTAAGAAGTATCTCAGCAAACCCATGTCAGTTATTTCAAATTCTTCTTTCATGACTGTTTTGAAATTTTCAATAAGGTAATCATAATTGCCTATGAAAATAACATCATCAACATATAACACAACAATTAGTATATTACCATCCTTTTCTTTGACGTAGAGGGTGGGTTCTCCCTCACACTTTTCAAATCCATTTTCCAGTAGATAGGAATCTATCCTACTGTACCACGCTCTTGGTGTTTGCTTCAGCCCATAAAGAGCTTTTTTCAATCTGCACACTTTGTGCTCTTGGCCTTTCTTTTCATAGCCTAGAGGTTGCTCAATGTAAACCTCTTCCACTAACACTTCATTTAGGAATGCTGACTTCAAGTCCATTTGGTAAACTTTCCACTTGTTTTGTGCTGCTATGGACAACACTGCTCTCACTGTTTCCATTCTGGCAACCGGTGCAAAAGTTTCCTCATAGTATCTCCCATACTGTTGCTTATATCCTTTGACAACAAGTCTTGCCTTGTGTCTTTCTATTTTGCCTTCAGCATTACTCTTGGTCTTATAGACCCATTTAACTCCAATGACTTCCTTTCCTTTTGGTAGTTCAACTAAATCCCATGTCTTGTTTCATTCTATGGGATTGATCTCCTCATCCATAGCTTCTATCCATTTCCTATCCTTAATTGCTTCTTCGAAATGAACAAGGTCATCAACATGACAATATAAAGAAAACAAAGAGTTCATACCTTCATTTTCTGCCTCTTGTTCATAAATGTCACTTAAATTTCTGAACTTCTTACCTCTTTCATTTGGTGTACAAGTGCTTGAAGAAACACTTGAATTTCCTCCTTGTGGTGTGCTTGGAGAAGCACTTTAATTTCTCCTCAAGGGTGTCTCTTGCTGCCCTTGTGTTGGTTCTGCTGTTTGGGGATGTATTTCAGCCATCTCCTCATCATCTTCATCATGAGACAAAGAGTTTTTAAAATTCACTGTTTTCTCTATGCTTCCATCCCAAGCTTCCTCCTCAATGAACTGAACATCTCTACTCACAATAAGCTTCTTGGTGGATGGGTTATACAACTTGTAAGCTTTGGATTCCTCACTGTATCCAATGAAAATACATTTCTCCCCTTTGTTGTCCAACTTCTTCCTTAGTTGATCTGGAATGTGTGCATAAGCCACACATCCAAAAGCTTTCATGTGGGTGAATCCTTGCTTTGTCCCACTCCATGCTTCTTCCGGCGCTCTGTTCATGACTGCTTTTGTAGGGCATCTATTCAAAATGTACGCTGCCCATTGTACAGCTTCAGCCCAATAATCATTTGGCAAATGCTTTGCCTTTAACATACTCCTCACCATATCCATGATTGTCCTATTCTTCCTTTCGGCAACTCCATTTTGCTGCAGAGTGTACCTAGTGGTAAACTGCTTATGAATTCCATTTTCTCTACAAAAACGTAGAAATTCTTTGGAAATATACTCACCTCCTCTATCTGTCAGTTCTTAGAACTTTGATATGCAACCCACTTTGGTTTTCTACAAGTGCTTTAAAATTGCAAAATCTTTCAAACACTTCACTTTTGTTCTTCAGGAAATAAACCCAAGTTTTTCTAGTAAAATAATCAATAAATGTTAGTATATAGTGGCTGCCTGCAAGTGATGGAGTTTGCATCAGTCCACATAAATCTGAGTGGACAATCTCTAAGGGTGCTTTTGCCCTTATGCTTTTCCCAGATGGAAAACTTTCTCTGTGTTGTTTCCCGAAGATACAACCTTCACAAAGGTTGTCTAGTTTCTCTATCAATGGTAATCCTCTTACCATTCCTTTTCTATTCAACAAGTTAAGACCTCCAAAGTTGAGATGTCCAAATCTCAAGTGCCACAACCAATTTTCATCTTTTGGTTCGCTTTGGAAAACCTCTTGTGTCACTGTTGCTCTTTCTTCTCCATTTTTTAAATCTGCTTTCGTTCTGAGAGGGAACATCCTGTTCCTTGTCATCTTCACTTCAGCAATACATTGTTTGCTGAGTGTTTTATCCATGATGGTGCATACATCATCCACAAAGAAAACATTGTACCCATTTTGAATAAGGTGTCCAATACTTAAGAGGTTACATTTCATTCCAGGAACATAATAAACATTTGCTATGGTTTTCTTTTCACCTTTCTCTGTTAAGACATTTACTTCTCCTTTTCCCATAACAGAAACTTTATTATTAGTCCCTAGTGTGACTTGTGACTTCACACTCTGATCTAACATAGAAAACAGGGCTATGTTTCCTGTCATATGGTTACTACAACCGGAGTCTAGAAACCATACATATTCACTCTTTTCTTCAGTCATATTACAGGCTAAAAACAAATTATCTTGGCTAATATTTTCTCTAGTGAAATTTGCACTAGTTCTATTACTCATATCATGCTGCTTCTTCCTACATTCATTTGCATAATGCCCATATTATTTACAATAATGACATTGGACATTGGGTTTATGATACCTTTGTCCTTGAGCATGATGTTGTACACTTTGTTGGCTGCTGCCTTAGCCTTGGTTCTGATTTGGATTGCTACCTCTTCCTTGAGCATTTGTTGGACTGTTTCTTCCACCTCTGTTTTGGCATCTGCCTCTTCCTCTTTCAAAGAACATCTGGCTCTTAAAGGCATGCTCTAGAGATGAGTTTTCATTTCTACTCAATCTCTACTCATGTGTTATCAGTGATGCATGTAGTTCATCTACTGAGAAGTTTGTGAGATCCTTTGTCTCTTCTATGGTGGTGATAATCACATCGAACCTTGAGGGTAGGATCCTCAATAGTTTGTCCACAATCCTCCTTTCTTCAAGAATCTCTCCATGAGACCTTATCTGTGTTACCAGACCAATCACATGTGCAAAGAATGAGTCAATATTATCTGACTCCTTCATGCAAATATTCTCAAAATCTCTCCTCAGTAACTGTAGTTTTGTTGTCTTCACTTTCTCCATGCCTTGATAGGCTATCTTGAGAATTTGCCATGCTTCTTTGGATCTCTTGGCTGCTGCTATCCTTGGAAACACACTCTCATGCACTGCTTGATACAAAAAGTAGAGGGCTTTAGAATCCTTCTTCTTATTGCTCTTCAACAGATCTTTCTCTGCCTGAGTTAAATTATTAAAATCATTTTCATCTGCTGGTTCTTTAAAACCATCCTCAACAAATTCCCATAAGTCTTGGGAAGCAAGTAAAGCTTTCATAGTTATTACCCAATAGTCATAGTTTTTCCCATTAAATCGTAGGAGCTGAGTATTACAGATACCCATGCTAGTACTAGCTCCAGCCATTCTTGCATCTTAACTATGCTTCAAAATACTTGACTGTGTATTTAAAATAACAGACTGTCTTCAACAGTAACACAAAAAACTAACTTGAGAAATACCTTGGATTCTTTCTTGACTGAGTCTTCACTCTGGTGGAGAAGCTGCTACAACAAGAAATCCTTCCTTCAGCTTCTTTGACACCTTCAAAGAGCTTGGACAAGCTCTGATACCATGTTGGGAATTTCTGATAATTCCAAACAAAAATGAAACTGAACAGAACAGAGAATGATGCTCTGTTTTTAACACAGGAAATAGAGATTTTTGAGGCACCAAAAAAAAACTTTGCATTCAGTAACAAAACTGTTGTTACAAAAAAAATTTCTTCCTCTCACAGAGGTATTACATTGGGAACGCTTCAAATGCAATTAAAAAAAAACTTCACTGTCTTCGTGGGAAAATTACTCTGTCATTGCACTGTTGTGCATTTCAAAACCAAACTCTGTTTCTTACTACAGAGATTTACACTGCTGTGTGTAAAAAAAATTCATTCACGCGCTGCTGCATTTTTTCCTTTTTGCATTACATACTCAACAAAAACAGGGCATGACCTTTTGTTTCACTTGTGCCGTAAAAAAAAAAACAAAAAACTACTCCCGTGAGTTTAAAAAAAAATAATAAAATTAAAAGTTTTACCTATATTCAACAACTGTAGTAGATTTATATTAATTACATTCATGGCGGTAAATTGATTTCTCATCCTTCACCTCTGGTTTGAGCCGCTACCATATCGCACGGCAATATATTTTTTTAATAACCGTAGATCTGCCCCAAAGTTAATCGGATGGCTGTTTGCAATTACCCGGAGGTCCCTTTTTGCCGAACTTTACCTACTGGGGAAAGTTGTTTTGGCAAACCACGTGTCATCTGTTGTACATGCTCATTGCCCTCGGAGGAAATACCAGCATTTGGAAAAAGCGGTGTGGGGAAGGAACTGGCGGTTTTGGTGTTGCACGACAGTTGAAAGTAATACTTCAACAACTTCTAGTGACCTCCTTCCCCTTATAATCAAATATTGTCCAGATTTTAAGTGGGATGCCGATTTTAATTAAGGCATTGTATATGCGACAGATCGAGAGCCAAGAATTCAACACATTATCTCTTCATAATACTCGTAAATAACAAAGACATGATTTTACGTAATTTCACTTTAAAACATTGTATTTAGTAACTCATAAAGAGAAAATCAATATCGGAAGTATTGTCACTCTATTTGACCAATGTCACGATAATGAAATAACCTTCCAGACCACCAATTGAATGGAGAGAATCATCCATTATGACAAGTAGCATGACGCAAGACAACGATGAGAAAAGTCGAGATGGATAAAAAATATTTTCATTCACATAATACTTGGCCACAGTCTCATACACATTTTCTATTCCTCCAACAAAAATGCTCCAGTGCACAAGTCCTTTCACACAGGTGCACACAACCACCTTATATTGCGACCTCAAAAATAAACATTCCACACAACTTGCAATCACCAAACAACGCACACATATTGCAACATTTCTACTACAAATTTCTTAACCTAGATCTGATACCACATGAAGGATAAATAAAAATAAACACACATAAATTATCAAAGACATAAACATGGCGGAAAAGGCCTTAGAACCTCACTGTATTCCTCTCTCATTCTCATTATAAAATAATGTGTATAATACAAATATAAATACAAGAGAATATTTGTCTCAACATAGTGCATCTATCTTGGACACTTTGGTTGAGAAAATATCCCAACCATAGACTAATCTAGGAGCCTAACTAGTTGGAGAGAATCTCTCAACCAACTAGAGCTAAACTGAATGCTAACTTTGAGGAACAAACACAGTCTAGAAAGTTAGAAATAAACCTAACTTTCATGATTTTAATTATATTTAATATTTTTTGACTTATTATTGTTTTTAATGTGAGAGTGAAGCTAACATGATCTACACTTTTTTATTGTTTGTGAAGGAAAATATTGTGATATTCAATATGGAAGGGGTGCAATATTTCAATATTTGTCTAAAGATGATGTCAGAATAAGGGATCTTATTGTGAAAAACCAGTTAAAAAAAAATTATTTAAAAAATATTCAACAAGTTTAAGCTTTTAATTGTCACCAACTTATTTTGAAAGTTATATTGTCATTTTTGTGGCATAGGTTTCTTAAATAGGATAAAATAGAGAAATCTACAAGGATAAAATAGTAGCATTATCAGGCTTTCCAGTCACCACATATGACTCATCTTGGCCCTAAAACAACATAACTGAAACTTTTCTGAATCAAACTTGGGCTAACCATGTTTGACTACTAAGTACCTGTAAGTTAAGCTCCTGTTGACATGGGGCAAACTCAATCAGGTTATGTTTCATTTGTTGGGTTTCCTATAAATGCCAAAAGAATACTTTGGCAAACTCAACATCTTGTGAAACAAGGCTCTGATAGAAATGTTACAAACAATCCTATTTGATCACTATAACAACATCCAATTTAAGTAGGAGAAAATAGAAAAATATACAAGGATTAAATATTAACATTACCAGGCTCTTCAGTCTCTGAGTGTGACTCATCCTGGCCTTAAAAGAGCACAACTGAAACTTTTTTGAGTCAAACTCCTGTTGACATGAGGCAAAATTCATCAGGCTAAGTTTGATTTGTTTGGTTATCTATAGGTGCCCAAAAATCCTCTCACAAACTTGTCTTCCTGTGTTTTTTCTTGCTGCATTTTCTCCCCGAGAGTGAATGGCACAACATCATACTGAGAGGACTCGAAAACACACACATGACTAGGCAGGGCTTCAAATAGTTTAATGTTACAAATTGTTTTCATACCTAGAACGTACCCTTCCAGTGCCAGAACCAATTTGTTATTAGTCACATAGTAGATGGTAGACACTAGATCTTACTAGTGCTTAGTTTCGTTTCAAATTGTTTTTAGAATCAACTCATTTTATGCAAAGATATTTTGTACACATGATGTTTTGGAAATATACTTATATAGTGTATGGGAATATAAAAATTTGATATAAATGATTTTTTTTTACAAAAATTGAAAAATGTGTATTTTTTATATTTTTGCATTTACCTTGTTTTCTTGAGCGAGATTAAACTCTTGGATCATCTATCTTCTTATGTTTTTCCCTGAGCTAATTCCGGTAACATTGTAAAATATAATTGATAATAATGAATATGTTGATTGATACAACTGATCTTGATGTTATAATATTGCTGAGTAATGACAAGCTTAAATGGACACAATTTTGGGGAACTTGGTTTATTTATATTTATTATAGATTTTCTATTTATATTGATTATGTTCATTACATTGTTGGCATCATTATATGCATGCGAGCCAAAGTTTTCTTAGTGCCTAACATCTTGGATGGTTATTGGGTAAGCTATTCCAACATGGCCAAATATTTGGCATGGTATTTAAATTGGCTTATGCTCCCATATAAATCCTTCCGACAAAAGTTTGAGGATATCTTCTCACAATAGTTTCAAGAAAATTTTCCCTCAATTGGAATTTTGGCTTTTTAATGGATTAGATCAAGGGTTTTATGGAAAAACCATTATGAAATATTGCAAGCGTTGTACCTTCAAGTTTTTGTGGGAGGTTAACATTTGTTGATAACTTTGAGAAGATAGAAGTTAACAACCTCTAATTGAGTGAAAGCATGTCTTATTGGAGTGCTCGTGGATTTTTCTAATGTTGTGTGTGCCGAAGTGTGATGATTTGAACTCCTAAATGTTTTTCCTTTGTCGTCACTGAATGCTGGAAACTGTAACTCTTTATTCTCAAAATTGTATTTTCTTGGGTAGACATAGTAGAAATTGCAAGAAAAATCTTAGTACAATGAAATTTTCTATTTTATTTTATTTTTATTTATTTGCATAGTGAATCATCCTGATATTTTCTTTGGGTTGCCTACTGAAACTTATAGATCCATGAAATAATTAATGAATACTCATTGCGAGTGAAATTTGTAAAACTGTGAACATGTTGGTGAATACTTGCTTTAGAGTTAACCTCTCGGTTGATGAGTCAAGCTCACTGAAAACAAGTTTGACTCGTGAGTCAATGTAAAACTTGGTGAGCTTGGGATTCACACGGTCACAGTCCCTTCAATGTAGTGAATGCGTGTTTGTGAATTTTGTTAGAAATTTCTGGTAATTTGTTAACAAATATTGAACAGAGGAAATACTTTGTTTCTGCCACAGGATCTTTTGCACAAGGAAGCCTCAAAAAAAAATTTCTGAGCAAGGCAGAGTTTCTCAGCTAAAACAAACTTGTATTAATTTATAAACTCCCTAATATAAATTTTCTTCCTTTCTCTCAGAGGGATTCACCAAAACTTTCACCAAAAATAAATACTCTCTCTCTCTTTTACAAATGATTTTTACATTGCTGTGTAAAATCTTCATTCACATTTATTGCTGTAAAAAGGGTTTTTTACATTCACTGATTTAGAATAAAAATTCTTACATTGATTTACTGATGTAAAAGCAATTTTCTTAGATGGGTTTACTGCTGTAAAATAAAAGAAACTTTCACATTCACTCCAGTGTAAAATTTCTCTTTACATTCAAAATTCTGGGTTTTCACATTACATATAAAGAAACTTTTCCATTCCCATTCGTTTGAACAAACTGCAAGTACCTATAAAAAGGAATTTTAAATGTTCATTTGCTGCGGCTGGTTTCAATTTGTTAGCACTGCAGTGCTCCCCTGTTTTTATTCGCTCCTCTGTTTGTTTTTCGCTGCGGCGAACCCTAGTTCTTCTCCTCCCGTGTGCCACAACCAAAAAAAAATACAAAGTCAACGCATACAACAAAACTATATTGCATACGATTTTATGTGTTAATACATGCCGTATGAAAAATTTAATGTTTTACCGAAAACTATGACACTTTCATTAATTGCATTAAATAAAAGCCGGCGGTAAAAGTAAAAATAATGCTCCCGCACCCCAGGTGAAATTAACGTTTCAACAAATTTCTTTGAAGAAAACTTGATAAACAATGATTGCGAGGAATTGGAGTTGGAAGAACTTTAACAACATAAAATGAATATACGGTGGTTGTCGTAGATTTGCTAGCAACTATGAAGAATTATTAGAAATGGTGAAATTATAGAAGACTAGCTAAAGAATGTTGGGATTTATGATGGCCTGACTTTGCCCATTCTTCAACTAGACATCGAAATATTGCCCAGCCTCATTGCTGAGTATGGCATTGAGGGTCGACTTTAAAGGATAAAAATAAAGATATGGTTTTATTTTGTTTGAACTTTGAACTAAAGTATTGAATTCACATGTCTATTGGTGTATTGGACAAAGGAGAATCGAGGCATAATATCCTCTATTTGGGAATGGATAAATCAACCTTTATTATCCAATTCCCAATTAAAGACAATGATAAGGAGATCAAGGGCAGGGGAAAAGGAAGTTATCCAAATTGAAGGATAAGTATGTAGAAATTGTGGCTGAGTCAACATCATTAAGATTCTTTTGCATGGAAATAAATACACAATTTTTTATGTCAGGCATGCATCATATTCAGGGTCTAATGAATGCCTAAAATATTTTTTCGAGGAGGAAGCATTAAAAGGTCATTTTAATTAAAGTAATTTCAGCATGGCTTTATATGCCCAAGAATTTTACAATCAAGTTAAAAATAAAGCGGAAATGTATACTTCCCAAGGAGTTAGCTCATTCAATGGTCATCAATGTTGCATTCAATGGTCATCAATGTTGCTTGACATTAGGATAGTTCCATGCCAATAGGTTCCTGTTTCAAAGCACTCTGGTTTAGGCACATTCGTATACGTCAATGGGTTTACTAGTGATGCTAATCATGAATGTGGGGAAGCATATTTGTGTTTTACTACATGGTTTTCTTTGGAAAATAAGGAAATGAACACTCTTGATGGGATCATAGTGATGCAGCTCTTTGCTTTGTGATTGTCACCTAGAACACTAAACTAAGATGTTTTGAGAAATGATAAAAGGGAAGCGTTAGACTTATCCATGGAATGCTACTATAGGGTGATAATAAGATTCATGAGGAGAAAGTGGTAGAAGGCATGCAACCATTGATTTAAAATCCAATATGATAAATGCAACTGCTAAATTTAGGTGTTTAATGGCCTGTGTGTGGCTTCCATGATCCAGGAAATTCTTCTCTGAAATCTGTCTATAAATATATGATAAAACAAAAGGATGATGGTGCAATTTCCAGAAGTTTGTCAAAGTCTACTTCACTACAGTTGTCAATACAATTCATTTAAACTATAGACTTGCCAAATTCCTATGGAATGGCTACTATTTTGATTCTTTTGCTAAGACAACACGTGAGAGAATTCTAACATTCTTAATGGCCAATTTTGATGGTCTTCTTGAGCCTGGATTTGAAGAAATTTGGAGTTGACAAAATTCTCCAGTTTGGTGAGTATTTTATTTTATTTGAAAGATGATGAAGGAATTCCTTCAAGGTCACTCCCAGAAAAGTATGCAATCATTTCAAGTCTAAATTTTTTTCATTTTGATAAAGAAAACCACAAAGCTATGATTATCTGTCGTAATGATTTTATTTGGGGTATAATTTTAACACTAGTTTTTTAAGGTGCATGTTCTTAATTGTTTCTCTCAAATATTTGTGTGACACCATAGTCACCATCTGGTTTATTTGTAGGCATAAAAAATGTATGCGTATGCATGCAAATACTTAGTATTTCCCTTTATTGATTGTTGATACAAAGTGGAAACTAGATTGGAAATGTAGTCTCTGCTGTAGTCAAAACATACAACCAATTTTTATGTAAAACCTACATTTGTCATTGTGGTGGTTACTTGTATTGCTGACATTATTGAATTTAAAAAAAAAAAATATGAGCTGGCAATTAATAAATTTCTTGTTTGAATTGTTTCAAATGTAGCGATGATTGAAATAGTCCATCTAGTCTTTGTTTTCAGTGGTAGTGTACTAGAAAAAAGGAGAACCAATGCATAATATCCTCTATTTGGGAATCGATAAATCGACCTTTATTATATGATTCTCAATTAAAGACAATGATCAGGAGATCAAGGGTGGGGGAAAGGAAGTTATCCAAATTGAAGGATAAGTACGTAGAAAATTGTGGCTGAGTTAGAATCATTAATATGCTTTTACATGGAGATAAATATAAAATTTATACTCTCGAGCATGAATTATATTCAAGATCTAATGAATGCCTGAAATATTTTGTCCAACAAGAAGCATGAAAATATCATGGTAGTGAAAGTAAAGAAGTGGAACATTTCAACATGGCTTTCTATGCCCAAGAATTTTATGATAAAGTTAAAAATAAAGTGGAAATGTATACTTCCCACAAAGTTAGCTCATTTAGTGATCGTCAATGTTACTGGGCATTAGGCTAGTTTCTTGCCAACCGGTGCCTATTTCAAATCATCCTAGTTTAGGCACATTAGTCTACGTCAATGGGTTTACTAGTGATGCTAATCATGAATGTGGGGAAACATATTTTTTTTTTCCTACATGGTTTTCCTTGGAAAAAGGGAAATGGACACTCTTGATGGGCCCATAGTGAGCGAATTCTCTACTTTCTGATTGTCACCTAGAATATTAAACTAATATTTTTTGAGAAAATACATGAGAGAAGGGTTCCACTTATCCATTGAATGATGCTATAGGGTGTTGATGATATTGATGAGGAAAACAATGTAGAAGGCATGGAACCACTAATTTGAAATCCGATATGATTAATGCAACTCTCAAATTTAGGTGTTCTCCAGCATGTGTGTGGCTGCCATGATCCAGGAAATTCTTCTCTAAAATATGTCTATATTTCTACGATAGAAAACAAGGATGATGGTGAATTTTCTATGAGTTTGTCAGCGTCTACTTCACTACAGTTGTCAATAAAGTTCATTTAGACTTTATACTGGCGACATTCTTAGGGAATGACTTCTATTTTGATTATTTTTCTAAGGCAACACTTTAGTGAAGTCTAACATTCTTACTGGCCAACTTTGATGATCTTCTTGACCTTGGATTTCAAGAAATTATTGTTAGACAAAATTATCCAGTCTCATGAGTATTATTTTTTATTTGAAGGAAGTTGAAGGCATTCCTTTAAGGCCAATGCGAGAAAAGTATGCAATCATTTGAAAAGCATATTTTTTTTTCATTTTGATGAAGGAAAGCACAAAGCTCTGATTATGGGTTATGGTGATTTTATTTGGGGTCTAATTTTAACACTAGTTTTTTAAGTTGTATGTATTTCATTGTTTCTCTCACATCTTTGTGTGACACCCTAGTCACTATGTGGTTTATTTGTAGGCATCAGACAATTATGTGTATGGATTCAAATACTTGGGATTTCCCTTTGTTCATTGTTGATACAAGTGGGAACTATATTAGAAAAGTAGTCTCTGTTGTAGCCAAAACATACAACCAATTTTTATGTAATACCTACATTCTATCATTGTGGTGGTTAGTTGTATTACTAAAATTATTCAATTTTAATAATATACAATATGAGCTTCCAGTTAATAAATTTCTTGTTTGAATTGTTTCTAATGTAGCGACGATTGGAATAGTCCATCTAGTCTCTATTTTCAGTGGTAGTTTGTTGTCAACACTTTTTAACCAGAAAAAATGTATCTATTCCAGTGCATTTGGTGGGTCCTTTGCTTCATTGGGAGTGATTATTTTAGAGATTATTACTAACTGAACAATTTATGCAATTAAGGTTAGTGAAATATTCCACCATTTTTTCTTTTGACAAGAATCCAGGTAAATGTGTCATTTAGTAACATTGGGTGCAAAACCAAAACTTTTAACTGTTGTTTTATGTTTTGTTTTGTAATATTTTATTTTTTGCAATATTTAAGAAATTAAAGCAGCCTAGATCCATCTTAAATCCAAATCTATGATTGGAAATGTAAATCAACAACTCACCAAATTCTTTTGGTTCCTCAACCACCACTAGCTTTGAAACATAGCACATGAGACTCACTTGAGTAGAGTGAAAAATTCACACCAACTATAGTGTATCTTATCTTACAAGCATCATCAAAGTAGGCCTATGACATAACTTTATTCATTATCATTGTTTTCAAGACACGTAGAGCTTTAGTAGTATCCTCAAATAAATAGACTTGTAATAATGACAAAATTTGTGAGATTCTTAGAAGGGGGGATCTATCTTCAAACATAATGGAGTTTTTGGTAATCCAAATTTCCCAAATAATAAGAAAAGGAATATTTCTCCATCTCTTCATACCTCTAACTCTATACAAATTTTGGAGCTTAGACTTTATAGACTAACCCACCATAATGAGAGTTCCCTAATCAAATCTTCCATCTCAACCCAGATCTGAATGGAGTAAGAACAATCAATATACAAGTTCTTATTGGTTTCCTCTAGATCTATAGAGACATATTCTAGGCCTTATTTTCCACTTTAAGAAATTGACTGCAAGTAAGTATTTTACCCATAATAGTATGCCACATCAATATTTTTGTTTTAGTTGGTGAAATTGTCTTATAAAGATTGGACCAACACTGCATAACATCATTTACTTCTAAATTTAAAGCTTATTTCCATCCTAACTTTATTGCTAAAAACCCTCCAACTTCATTCAAAATCTAGATTAGAGAATCATAGTCTTGGTTTAATCTAAACCGATCCATTTATAACTCACATATAAATTATGCAAAGTAGGAATAAAATCCCCTATCGCACCTAGTATTTAGCAAAGGGCCACCCTTGTGACTACCAACTTGTAGGATTCAGTTTATTGATTTGATTTAACATGAAATAATTGGATTCATGTGGTGATAAATCAGGTTCTCTAACAAAAGTATGTATTGACTATAACACATAATAGTTATGGGAAAATGAATATTTGATATTTGTAAATTATGATGTTTTTGAAACATGTCCTGGTTGACTTTGGCGTTAGTTTCACATTGACATTTCCAGAAGATAATGTTGTAGATTTATATGTTTTACAGAGAGTGTTGTTGTCAATGCCTTATTCTAGTAGGAATGTTGTAAGTTAGAATTGTTGTTAGCGCTTAACTATAGCATATTCTTGTCTTTTAATAGCAATAAGTTATTTTTCTTATTTATGTTATGGCGTGGGGTAGCTTATTACTTACTGATATTTTATTCCACTGAAATATAGTTGGAAAGTATAACACCCTCCTCCCACATCCACCCAAGTAACCAGGCCAACTAGGGAAAACATGAGATGAGAGGCTACTATGATAAGATTCGATCTCCTATGTGACCTTAAAGAAGTGGAATAGATGGAACATCACACACATTCATCCAACATCATCAATGTAACCCTCACGAGACAATTCAACCACTCAGAAAGCCTATCCCTAGGTCACACTACTGTTTTGGATCTCTTAGGCCATAATCTCTCTCATGATATGGTAAAGGGAGCAACTAGCATCCCAAAGTCGCTCTCACAAGATTTCCTACCAGCAACCAGAGACAAAAATTGCTAGTTCTGTGCCAAGGACCCTAAGATTTAGGCCACTTTTCACGGCCCAAAGCCTAGGCCATTGCCCAAAATTGACTGATAGTTTGAAATCAATAAAAGTATATGGAAACCGTGATGCAATAGAAATAAGTCGAACAAGATGTTTATCATACCCCTACTAGCCATGCCAGGCATTTTTTCAAACATAACATCAACATGTAACCTACAGGAGTAAACAACATAATTAAGTGTGAGGATCTCATACATATTTGAGAATCGCTATGAACTATTGCTCCCTCATGCCATTTGCTACATTATCATCAATCAACCCATAGATACACTCTCCATTCATTTACAACTAAAAACATGTTGAGATCCATATATAGTTGTTACCACAAAATATACATATAACCAACATAATAGGAACATAAAACCATAAACATATCAACCATGAAAATTCACATATACATCAATACATTTTCACATGGAAATCAAGGGAATTAATTTCTCATTAATGAATGCAATAAACCAACTCAGGATGGGACTAACACATTCCACCCAACCATAGAATGGATGAGCCAAATCTCTCTTCATCCATTCATTGTTGTGCCATATTCCAAGCATGAATGTCAGACTCAAACCAAAAGAACCAATCAAGGCATACTGAGGCTAAGCCACCTCACCCTCGTCAATAGAAACCAAGCTTTACTATAATCCATCCCGAATCACTAGGCCAACACAATGAACACATCATAAGAGCCTTTACCGTGATCTCCACTTGATCACTATGCCAAACAACCATGGATTCCACCAGATTTCTCCACCTACATCGTGAGGAATTTCTTGCCCCCTAGTCTCTTAAGCTTTACCGTAATGCAAACTTGGATCACTGGGCGCTAAACCCAAACTCACTCTCTAGGCTATGCTGCATATCCCAAACCTAGGATTACTAAGCCCAACAAATGGAAATCCACCTCTTGGCTTTACCGTATATCCTGCCATTCATCAGCAAGGATTCCTAGGCCCACCGAGGCAACACAATCCTGGATTGATTGCAACCCACAGTCTAGCTTAGGGGTCGCTAAGCCAATGGATTTAATGTGATCCATAGTCTGGTTCATGGACCACTAGTCCATGTGCTTTATCATTGGTAGATCCACCCCACTTAGCTTCAAATCCATTCAACAATCCAGCTCAACCAAAACATGAGAACCCCATCACACCATGGCTATCTGGAAATGGTAAGGCTACGATGAAAATATGGTTACACCAGGAAAAACCCATGTCATGGTAGAAAACAACCACATGCAATTCCATGTATTCCAAATCTATCAAGGAAAATAAACATGCAAGTCGATACTTGTAATGAATCCTTTTCTATCTTCTTGAGCATGCCTTTCGCTACTTGATCTTTGCTTCCTCTTGCCTTCTTTTCCTTTCTTGGTCCAATGGCAAAATGCTCTGATAAAACTCTAAGTGTAAAGAGTATGAGAGAGGGAGAGAGAATAATGAGAGAGCTTGAAAACTCAACGAACAAAAGGTTACACTGACCAAGATTTCCAACTCATCCTCAGAAGCCTTTTTATCAATTAGGCCTCTATTTTCTTCATTTTCCATTATTTTCCTTCATTTTCCTGATCACATGCAACTTGTGACCTTTCATCTTGGTTTTCTCCCAATTTCCTTTATTTTCATAGATAAAATGCCAATAAATCTCTCATGCCTTTCCAAAGCCTTAGTCATTGCCTGTCCTAATTTCCTTAGCCATAAACAACCAAATGAACACCCACACCAAGATGTCTTGCCCAACATTTAGGTTGGTATAAGTGTCCCATCAACCATGGTATTATAGATTTTTACACGGAATTTTTTACGAGGGTTATTATAGAACCATCCCACTTGGGGGAACACCATCCTCGGTGTTCAATGACACTTATAATGAACAAAAATGTTGAAAGAAAAACATACTTCTCGTGGATATTTATAACACATCTCATTGTAGTATTTAAAATGAATGACCTACTTAAAACCAAAACATCATGACATGATGACCAGATAACAAGCATATCGCATACCAGAGCTTTATAACATAGCTCATTACAGTATTTACAATAATCACATATACATATATGCACATTTGCTAAACCAACAAATAAAATGGTATGATGCTCATATCAATAAACAAGGGAATCCAAAGGATCACACCTCCACCCTCAAAGTAGTATTAGGATTCCCTCCTTCCCATGAAGTCCAGAATCCACTGCAAATTCAAATCTACATCTAGTGTCTAATGCTATAATCTTGTGCCACTTGTCTTCTGAGTGAACAATTACCAGCTCATTGTTCCCGGGCACACTCCCAATGTGCATCTGATTCCATCATGAAATGCTAATGACCAAAATCAATATATCTATGACCTTACCTTCTCTATTACACAGTCCCTCGAGAAATCTGTGCAGCCACTTACCTTCCAAGTTCCCTGGAATTCCCTAACCAAGGTGATCCATCCCCTGGCAAGGCTTCCTCGCATCGGAATATAAAAAAACAAGGCATGTCCCTACCTTAAAACCATTGTACTAGTGATAGCATGCTCATGGAAATCAATGGACATTATTAGGTATTGGTGTCCCAAAATGGCCCTTCTCCTAAAGTGCTCTACCAACATACTGTTGAATTTTCCAATTCTTTTGTTGTTGCAAATTCTTGTAGTCGATTTCAACCACCTAATCCGAGCATTCCTTTGCTTCCTGTAGAAAGCACATAACTTCCATTAGATTTAAAATAAATTGAAATATCTTCAAATCATATCTCATTGGTAGCTCATTAATAAGGTACACTTGCAATTGTGTTTGCTTCCTGTCACAACAAGTCAAACTCACGGTTTGATCAAAACATCATGTATAAATATATCACATATGGCTAGCTTAAAACATAGCCATCATAGATCAACATCATAAATAACATGTAACCATCATAAACTATAATCATGGATCACATATAATCATCATATACCAGAGTCATAAATCACATGCATAGTAAAACTAAAGTAATATATCGATACTTATCATTTAATTGATCCTTACTTCTTCCTTTTCTCTTTCTCTACACATACTAGATCAGTTGCCAAACCTGACAACAATCAGTGCCTTATCCTCAAACATGTGCACATAATCATAGTGTACATCCCACACATACAACCACATACAACATACAACACCAGGAAATACATGCATTCAAACTAGAGATAAAATGCATACACCTACACCCAGTGTACAACAAAACACAATACAGACACCTAGGTTAGGTATATGACACAACACAACATGTATACGTGCACAATGGACATCACAAGACATACATCCACACACAATGAGCGACATCAAAAAATGCATACACATACATCTGACATACAACACAACTCATATATCTATACCCGATGTACAAGACCATAAAGCACATGTACCCACACAGAGTACAACACAAGAAGTTCGCATGTCACGCCACCACAACTACACAATACACATACATAGTACCTCATGCTCGCAACAAAACATTTATTACATGCAATCAATCCCACAAGTATGCAATACCATATGTACAACACATACACAATACCACTTATACAAAGCACCACCTGCACAACGTGTGCACAACATCACATGTACACGACACCATCTGCACAACGTGTACACAATGTCATATGTACACTGCACCATTGTACAAAGTGTACACACTACCACATTTACATAGTACAAGAGGCACAACATGTACAGAGTGCCACATGCACGACATGTACACAACACCAGCTATACACAACATCACTTGCACAACATGTACAAAAGACCATTTGTACAATCATGCACAACACACCACATGTACATAGCACCTCATGTACAACATCCACACAATACCATATGTACATAACACTGCATATCCAACATGTACATAGCATCATTTGTAGACATATCCAACATGCGCAAAGCACCATATGCATACAACAACGCATATCAATCATGCACACAGTACAATATATACACAACACTATATATCCAACATGTACGTAGCACCATCTATACCCAACACTGAATATGAAACATTCATACAACATTATCTATACTAACAGTATCTACATATAATTGCATAAGGAACAAGTACACATTAAATGTACACCACACCACATGCACACAATATCACAAATGTAACATGTACAACCTATACAACATATGCACAATAGTAGTACAACAGATCAAAAACCACACTAACGCTACCAAGCAACCCTGCTTCTAGTGTCTTATCCATGCTTGTCTTAGAATGCCACAGACCACATTGTTTTCATTCTGTGGATGTGTCCTTCAACATTACCTATCATAACATAAGCATAGGAATAACACAAGAATATAAATTCATATGCACATGATATCAACCTCATATATTTTTCATGACTACTCTTCCCACTTGATTCCTCATAGCCAAGAACTTCTTCATGCCATTTTCCCACATAGGAAATCATTCTGCCACAAGAACAATTCTTGATGATCTATCAGAGAGTGACATAGATATATGGATACATACATATATATACATAAACATTAGCATAAACAATCATGATATTATCAGACAACGATATGCATACATACATATATATACACATAAATGTTAACGTTAATAATCATGATCCATGACGACCCTGTCAAACATGACATACATACACACCTACATGTATACATATATAAACATTGACATAATCATGATCATAAGATAATTACTAGATATCAAGGTCAAGGTTTAAGAGAACTTCCTTTATTTATGCAACACATGCGCAACATTGAGAATAGTCTTTCCCAACATAGCGAAGGAACCTGATGCCTCAAACCATTTACTTTTCCTTTTTTGTTACCTTTCTCATGACTTTAATTTCACCATCCATTTGCCACAATGGAACTAGCCAGTCCATCTGACTATAATAGTCTTACCTTCCACTGCACTTACTCAGGCACTGAGCTTCATCTGTGTCTTAGATTACCTGTTGGGTACCACACATCTCTCCTCGAGCTCCATTAACTTTCCTCTTTTCCAGCCAATTCCCAAGACTCAAAACAATAAAAGGCAAGAATGGAAACAACAAAAAGAATACCATGAAAACCAAAATAAAGACGAAACCGCAACAAACTGGCATAGTTATGCACTAGATGCACGCAAAACTGAAAATCAAGCTCAGGAAATCATAAAAGTACCGAAAGCACAAGACTAGCAACAAACACCATGACTCAATCCCCATGCTTCTCAGTGCTTCTAAATGAAATCTTAACTTGAGCCTTCTCTAATATTTGATTACTGTCTCCCTTGCCATGCAACTCCCTGCATCATACTACCATAAACACATAATTGTTAGTGTATAAATAAACATAGAAGCACATTAGTTACCTTATCTTGTTATGCCAAGCATGTTTCCTTGTAGTTGAACACATCCGTGTCATGTCTCAAGGGACTCCAATCCTTTGACAGATCCACTTGTAACTAAAGACTAGCTAATATACCTATCAAGTACATGTTCATGAATATAGCATGTATCCACATAATGTCAGACAATATTAAGGTCAAGAAGGCTTCGTGTATGCAAAGAACTCATTCGTTTGGAATTAGGGTTTCCAATCATAGCCCAAGGAATTCTTGCCCAATTTCTTTCATTTACCTTCTTACCTTGTTGAAATCGAGGCTTAGTTATATAAACACATCAACTATTACCTTTTCACACTAATACCAAGTATGTTTCCTGCAAATTCTCACACATGTAAACTACATGTTACAAAATAATATCTATCAATTTGAAATAAACCTTTACAAAGACTAAAAATCATGTCATAATCCATAGTTAACTCATAGCCATTAGACATAATGTTAGAATTGTCACCTACTATACTCCATTACATATCAACTAGCTCAACACACATGTGTTATTACAATCATCTTAAAACAAGATCATTGAAACACATACTCATATTATGTAATTCATCAAACATTCAGCCAACTTGCAACCATACCATGTTAAATAAATCAACTAGACAAGATAATTAAATAGTCAAGTACCAAATATACGATATAAGAAAACTCATACCTTAATGTATCTCAGGGGAGGCGATCTTGTCTGCACAATCAATCCAGGTTAGCATGATACAATTGCACAACATATCAGCTTAAACATAAATAAGATCATGTTACCCATAACAATCTATAACTAACATATTGACATCCTAACTCATAACCAACTATCATTTATGCATAGCAATCACATCTATATGATCGGTCTAGATTAGTACTAGACAATGAAACACAATAAGTCAACTCATACCTGAATGTTGTAACCCTAACCACCTGCATAGGCCAATCCAATTTATCATGATACATATGACGTCAAGATATTAATGAAGTAGCCCTAATCATCAAGTTACTAGCATATAACAACAAGTTAACCCATCACTCTCATCAACAACATATAACATAACCATCAGGTTATTTAAAAATACAATAATAGCAATGCATACAACTACATGTTACTATCTTTCTTGACTATTTGACACATGCATATAACTACACTAATCAAAGAACATCCATCATGTATGTAATAATAACATCAATAGACATATATATAAACCTGTTTTATATAACCCTAATGCATATAAAAATCATTAATTTACATACCTGCATGCCAAACATACAATACCTATATGATGATATGCTCTTATCTGAAAGTCCAATGCTGCAACCTCATTATGATGACCTGCATCTCCTACTCTATCTTAGCCAACACATTAGCATCATAACAACCAATAACACCATGATGACCTAAATTCCATACAATGACTTCATAAGGCATGTTTGGCCTACTATTCATGCATAACTATAACCAATACCATACATGCATAACAACTGCATATAAACATATAACACATGAGTACCAAACCATATACACATCCTTCTAGCTAGAGTCTGACCATCAATGCATGACCATATCAACCACACAAACCATGACCTCATGCATGACGATAACCACTATTCCATTGTACACATTGCCACATGCAATCATAAACATGCATAAGCAATGCCTAATATAACTACACATATGCATGAATGAATGTAGTCGAGCATAAGTGATAAATTCTTGTAATGAACGCATAAGATTGATACATGTAATCAAATATACAAGAATTCATCCTAACATACAATAATGTAATCAATAGACATATAATAGTATGTAACCAGTCATATACTAATGACGATGCATTCGACAAAATCAACATCAAGTTCCTCACGGAAACCTTACTACAATCATGATCAACATTATGAAATGCAACAAGCACATGGAATGCAAGTGTAAGAGACACACATGCAACTGACATGCATGCATGACCAACATATTAACCCAAGGAGAGTGCAACCATGCTCTGATACCACTTCATGGTATTAGATATGACCCAAATCGAGTGTAACTTGCTCTGATACCACTTGATAACACCCTCCTCCCACATCCACCTAAGTAATCATTCCAACTGGGGTAAACATGAGACAAGAGGATACTATGTCCATATTTCACCTCCTATGTGACCTTAAGGAAGTGGAATCAACAGAACATCACACAGTCATTCAACATGATCAAAAAAACCCTCACGAGACAAGTCAACCACTCACACATCCTGTTCCTAGGTCCCATTGCTATTTTGGATCTCTTAGGCCATAGTTGCTCTCATTCTATGGGCAAGGGAGCGTGCAGCAACAAGATTTTTATCTCATAATCTTACCTACCAGCGACCAAAGACAAAAGTTGGCAGTTCTGTGCTAGCGACCCTGGGATTTAGGCCACTTTTTCAGGCTGAGAGTCTAGGCCACTACCCACAATGGAGTGATAACTTCAAATGAGTAAAAATATAGGGAAATAATGATTGAAAAGAAATAAGTCAAATAAGACCTTTATGAGTCCCCTACTAGCCATGCCAGGAATTTCGTCAAACAAATCATCAACATGTAGCCTACAGTTGTAAGGAACAAAATTAAGTGTATAGATGTCATACTTATCTGAGAATCACTATGAACCATTCTTCCGTCATGTCATTTACTGCATTATCATCTATTTGGCCATAGATACAATATCCATTCATTTACAAGTAAAAACATGCTAAGAGCCATACATAGTTGTTGCCATCATATATATATATATATATATATATATATAACCAGCATAATAGGAACATAAATACCATAAACATATCAGTCATCGAAATCCACATATACATCAATACATTTGCACATGCAAATCAAGGGAATGAATTTCTCATTAATGAATGAAATAAACAACCTAGATATGGGACTACCACATTCCAACCGACCATAAAATGGTTGAGTCAAATCTCTCTTCATCCATTCACCCTCGTGCCATATTCCAAGCATGAATGTCAGACTCAAACCAAAAGAACCAACCAGGGCATACCGAGGCTAAACCACCTCACCCTCATCAACAGAAACCAGGCTTTACCATAATCCATCCTAGATTACTAGGCCAACACAATAAACACATCATAATAGGATTTAGCATGATCTCCACCTGATCACTAGACCAAACAAGCATGGATACCACCGGATTTCTCCACCTACACCATGAGGAATTTTCATGTCTCCTAGTCTCTCAGGATATATTGCAATCCAAGTCTGGATCTCTAGGCTCTAAACTAAGATCCACTCTCCAGGATTTACAACAGATCCCAAACTTGGGATTACTAGGCCCAACGAAGAGAAATCCATCTCTTAGTTTTACTGTATATTGTGCCATTCACCGGCAAGGATTCCTAGGCCCACCGAAGCAACACAATCTTATCTTTACTACAAGCCATAGTCTAGCTCATGGGTCACTAGGCCTGTGGCTTTACCGCAATCCACAGTCTAGTTCCGAGACCACTATTCCATGTCATATATCATTAGGAGATCCACCCCACTCGGCTTCGAATCCATCCGGCAATATAGCTTAACCAAAAGATGAGAACCCCGTCATGCCATGGCTATCCCAAAATCGCAAGGCTAGGATGAAAAAATTGTTACACTTGGCGAAACCCATGCCATGGTAGGAAAAAATCACATGCAACGCTATACATGCAAAATCTATGAAGGAAAATACACATGCAAGTTGATTCCTGCAATGTAGCCTATTATAGCTGCTTGATCCTCCCTTTCCATACTTGATCTTTTCTTCCTCTTTCCTTCTCTTCATTTCTTTCTCCAATGCCAAAATGCTCCAAGAGTATGAGAGAGAGAGAGAATAATGAGAGAGCTCCAAAACTGAACTAACAAAAGGTTATCCTAACCAATATTTCCAACTGATCCTCAAAAGCCTTTTTACCAATGAGGCCTCTGCTTTCTTCTTTTTCCATTATTTTCGTTTATTTTCATCCTCACATGTAACCTTTGACCTTTCATCTCCCTTTTCTCCTAATTTCCTTTATTTTCATAAGTAAAATGACAATAAATGCCTCATTCCTTTCCAAAGCGTTAAGCAGTCCCTTTGCCAATTTCCTTAGCCAAAAAGAACCAAAATAACACCCACACTAGGATGTCCTGCCCAACATTCAACTTGGAATAAGTGTCCCATAAACCATGGTCTTATATATTTTTACATGGAATTTTTTACCAAGGCTATTACAGAAAGAGTACTTGCTTCTTATGGAAAATCATGAAATAAATGGTCAACTACGCCAAAAAATAAGGTCAAGGTAAATTTGAGTCCCTCGAATTTGTTGCAATTGTATCTATTATTTGGTCAACACATAATTTCTTATCACAGTGAAGGATGGTATTCATGAATTTATGTTTTCACTTGCCTCATTATTCCAAATTCAAATATTTTTTATGTGGATTGTACTTGGTGACTGTCAACTTCTACTTGTTGTCTTTGGTATTGAAAACTCTTCATTTCTCATAATTTCAATTTAATATAGTTCCTTGAAGTTGTTGCAATTGTATCTATCATTTGGCACAATGCATAAAGCTGAGATTCTTCTTCTTAGGGACCACATTCTTAGGTTTTTCCATTCTTGACATCCATATGTATAAATATTGACAAAATGTTTGTTAACCCTACGTATGTGCAAACAACTACGGCCCATCCATGATATTTTGATGTACATTTTATTAATCATTTTCTTACCATATAACATGCAGTTATGCATTGTGATTGTATGGATTAATACAAATTATCAATTGTAAATTAGATATATATTATCTATCAAACACTTCAAATCAAGGTGATTTGTACTTCTTCACAAAATATTGTAGACAAATTACTCATGGAGATTGAATGTGAGGAGAAACAGTTTCCATCAAGGTAGCTGGTGAATCAAGGTGTAAAGGTTGTGAGTGAAATTAGTTTGTTGTCTTATTGTTTCCTTGAGTGTTTCTAGGGCGTTGGACTTTTGTATTATTTGTTATTTCATAGTCTAACTATTTGTATGCAGAGAATATTTGAATGAAACTTTCTAGGAAGGAGGACCATTATTAAAGATTTTTTCTCCAAGAAGTACATGCATCACATTTTGGATTCAACATTGACCTTGAAACATATTTATGGGCTTAGTGTATGAGACAACTTAGTTTTTCTATGTTCTATCTTTAGCTCATGGCTATAAGGAGATAGAATATTCTGCATGTTGCCTAGGGTGGTCGTGAGTGAGATCCTTATAAAAATGTGATTCTAGGAAGCACATTGCATGGGTAAGGCTAGAAAGCTTGGAGTTGCAACTCCCACTCTTTTTTCCTTAGATTCTGAGCTTCACACCCTTACATTTGAATATATAGAGGTTCTATATATGAAAGAGGTTCTTTTGCAATGAGGATCACTTCCTGGCTATGGTATGTTTTTCTAGTCATATTAAAATGCAATATGATCTATAATGTGAATATAAGGATAGTCATTGTTATATTTGAATAACCATTTGTAATTTTATTTAACTGCAATTTACTTGGTCTTCCTTTGATCCCCTATGCCAGTAATTTTATGTTTGTCTTAGCTGAACAAGAAATATCCATGATTTCTTTGTAACTATAGAGGAACAAATAGGAGATATTTCTCAATAGATAGGCAAAATTGTTGGACTTTTACATGACGGAGGTTTGGTGCATGGTGATCTGACAGCATCAAATATGATAATTCATCAAGATTCCAAATAGTTTGTATGAAGATATTTTGAATGATGCCTTTTTCCAACCTGAATACATTGATTGGAAAAATCTTACCCTTGACCAGTAGTAGCCTTCGTTTTCTATCCTAATGCAATTACAAATTTTACATCATTTTGACTCCATGTACATCTTTGTGTCTGCAAACCACAAAGACATGCAGAGTTTGTTAATTCCTATTTTTCTTGGATTTCTAAAAGAAAAGGTAAGTTTCCTTAGATCTGTTCAATCTCAATGCATATACAGCTTGTCTTTAGTGGCTTGGAAAGTCTTCTCAATTGATGCCATGTACATAGTGCATAATAATTTGGCTTGTATTTTATGTTTAGCATGTTATAATATGTTTGAAATTATAGATTTTAGGCTTCTACGATCTGCATTTTGTGTATTGATGTCTTGTGGAGTCATCATATTCATGTTTTATTGTATCGATGTTTCGAACCAACCTCTGTGGTTCATCATCAGGATCAGATGTGTGAAGAAGTCAGATAATGTTGGGGTAATAAATGGAGGAAAAATTGGGTTGGTAATGTAAGTAGCCGATAGTTTTGATGTTGTTAAGAAAGAATTTAGTTTGATTAATTAATTTTTTTTTTCAAATACCATGTAATCTTATAATATTAATATGTTATTAATTAAAAGTTTTAGTATTAGTTATTTTTAATAACATTAATTAATACCTAATGTTCTTATTCTAATATGATTTTATGTGACATTATAGTATTATAATGTTTTAAATGATATAATGTTATTTTTCCATTAATTTGGCTAACATTAGGATTAGTAAAGTTAAATATATTATGTATTAACATTAATGTTATAAATAATACAAAATAATTAAAACATGTAATATAATAATAAAACTAAATGGGTATTCTAAATATTACTAATTGCATTTTTATTAATCAATAATTTTTAAGATAAATTGTTGAGGATTTTCCTAAATTTAATGTTAACTGAGGAAATAAAAATTATTGGAATTTAACCTTATTGAAAGTTCTTTTAGGGATTGAAGGAAAGGTAGGGTTCTTGATTAAGTTTATTTATTCAAATGTAAATAAAATGATATTAGGGATAGGCTAAACCATGAGGAGGTCACAAGATAGTGTGTTTGGGAGACCTAGGAGACGGTAGAGACCCTAGTTAGTGTAGGAATCCAATTATCACTTATTTTCCAACCGTCATCGTGGTTAAGGTTATTGGAATGTTTTCCTATTTCGATAGCTTCTCTAAATTTTCTATGGTGATAATGGTCAATTTTGGCCACAACAAAGGAGTTTTCTATGCAAATGTGATGATTAGTTTTACTAGAGTGTTCGGCCAGAGCTGAGGTTTTGGAACGATTATGTTTGATGTCAGTGGCTTGTTCTTGAATCCTAGTCAATATAGAACAACCTGTTTCACCAATGTATTATCTACCACACTAACACGTAACTAAATAAACCCCTTTGTGGTGTTTAGGATCAATGGGATATTTTACCAATTCCAGGCATCTGCTAATCATACTAAAGGGTTTGAAAGTGGTTTTTATATTATTCTTTTTAAAAATGTGTGAAATCTTATCAGTGGTGCCTAGAATGTAGGGTAGGTGAACCTTACCTGCACTATCATCCAATTTTTGTTTGTTTTTAGGATTCTCTACTTTTTTGAAAGCTTTGATTCCTTGGTATCTTCTATATCCATTCTTTTCAAAAACATCCAAGAGGTGCTTCTTTTCTTGATCAAAATGATCATGATCTGAACTACGTACCACCCTGGTAGCTAGAGTGCTGAGCACTCCAAGTTTCTAAGCAAGATGATGTTGAGAGTTGGCATGCATGTAATGTTCTGTGTGGGTTTTCTGGTGATAGACCTTAGTTTCTCTTGATTAGGATATTAAGAAAGGGAAGATTTCCATTCTCTTCTACTTCCATTGTAAACTTGATCGAATTTGATTGAATGTTTAGCTACTCTAAGAATTTGTCCAATTTTTCTTTTCCATGAGGCCAAATGATGTAAGTGTCATTGAATTATCTTTTCCAATGTTTAGGTTTTAAAGGGGAAGAATCAATGGCTTTGGCTTCAAAATGTTCCATGAACAAATTGGCAATAATGGGGGATTGAGGTGATCCCATGGCCACACCACAAGTCTGTTCATATATATCATCCCTAAAGCTAAAAAAGGTGGATTTTATACAAATTTCTACTAATTTAGCTGTGTCAAGATCAATGATTTTGTGGAATACTTCCATGGCTTCATCTATGGGGATATTGGTATAGAGAGCTTTTACATCAAAACTCACCAAAATGTCATTATGGTCTAGTTTTATGTGTTTGATCTCATTAATAAAGTGATTGGAGTCCTTGACAAAGGAGTTAGTGTTCCCTACCATAGGTTTAAGCTTCTTAGCTAGATGTTTCGGGAGATGGTAAGTAGGACCTCTGATGGTATTGACTATGGGTCTAATGGGGATACCTTCCTTGTGAATTTTAGGGGCTCCATAAATCCTTAGTGTGTAGGGATTGGTTTCAATCAAATTCCTAATATTATGTTCTTTGCTCATTTTTATTAAGTTATTGACATTTTTGGAGATATTCCTTATGGGATTATTTTTTAGTTTAATGTAACATCGACTATTAGTTAGGTGGTCTAGCATCTTTTCATTGTAATCTTTTGTGTTCATTATAAAATTTGCACCACCTTTATTGGCTTTCAAGGCCACAATGTTAGGGTTTTGGTTTAAGGTCTTGAGATCCAGGTATTCTTGTTTTGAGATATTGCTTCTCGGTGGTTTATCTTTTCTTAGGATTATGGAACAATCCTATTTAATAATCTCTTTAATATTGTTTGGTAAATCCTTGATCCCATATTCGATGTTGCATAGAATGTCTTCCTTGGGGATGGTGCGAGGGCAAATGGAAAAATTTAGGCCTCTTTCAAGTAAACCTAAAGTGACCTAGTCAATCTGGGTATTGGAAAGATTTATGATGCTTACCTTCCCAGTATCTGATGTCACAGTCTCATTGTTTCTTCTGATTTCTTGAGTTATGGATGTTGTCTTATCATCCATAGTGATATTAGTGTCTTCATTGAGGGCCTCGTATTCATTTTTCCCATTGTGTTGGCTTGATGGGCCCTAACCCAGGTTCAGAGTTAATTCGCCAAACAAATCCCTACACTACTAGCCCTTTCAGCATCAGCATGTAGTGTATGAATTGAAGTCTCACCCAAAGCAGTATGGGGGGATGTTAGAACCAAGTTTCTGCACCGTGGAGATGTCTGAGGGGTCGATTTAGTCCAACTATGCCTACCTTCGAGCAGGTTACTTCACGCACTATTTTGACCTACGAGACCTTCGCGATCTATTATAATTGCCTGCTAACAGCCCTAACCAGGAGCCGAGAGGCTTTCGCGGTGCTATGGCAGCAACCTACGCTATTTCCCCAAATTACACTGCGTATCTTACTTATCTTCTTACAGATGTTAGTTAACTTTGCGTACCAGATACTTTATCTCACATTTACTTAATCAACAAAATCATCTATGTTTGTGCATCATATAAACAACAGAAACGTAATTTATACCCAATACATTCAATGCAAAAAAAAGTAAATGAATACATAGGAATGATATAAAACTTCTCTTTATTAATGCTTCAAGGGTTACAAACTCAACCTGCCCGGCGCACTTAGCTACAAGGGTCCGCGCACTCAACTGCGGACTACTAAGCCTTTGTGCACTCAGCTGCAGAGCCTTCTCCTACTCTACGACCCAATGACTCGACTCTACACTTGGATATTCTGCTATCCTTCTATTCCATCATTAGATCCTATTGACTCTATGATTATTTCAACTACTTAGAGCCTCACTCTATTTATACAATCCCTTGTTCTGCGGATGATGGGTAGATCTCTAAAGCCGACATTACATTACAAAATTGAGGGCGAATAACCGTATGACACATTTGCAAGTTCGCACTCTACACCCAAAAAATGTGAAGTCTTCAAATCAGAATTACACTTTTTAGCCAAAATCTGGGCTTTTAGCCCCAAAACATCCCTTGGGGGATCCTGTGCCCAATAGGCCCCCAACACAAAAATTGTGAATTGCCCTTGAGTCACTTTGTCAGTGCAAAGATCTTTGTGCGGAGACCTCCCAACTTACCCTGTAATGCTGCAAGATTGGCAGAGCACTCATCAGCTGCCTATTGTACCTCCTGGACGCGTTGTTGAGAGACTGCTATATCTGAGTTGTTGCCCTACACCTGTTCCTATGTTCCCTACATCTACACGAGCTTGGCTTCAATCGAGGTTGTAATGATGAATTTCTCATCGATCCATGGTTGTACACACACCTTCAAAACAACTTCCTTATGTGTGCAGCATCTGCCTGCTCCTTGAGTGCTTTCTCCTACTACATTCACATTATCCTCTGTGTAAGGGCCACCATCTGCGTGGTCCTTTTTATTTCATTCTACAGTTTCTACAATTTTTGCACTTTTGTTTCTAAGCATTGTATGTTCAGGTCCTCTTGTAGAGTGTTGAGGACCTCAAACGACTATTCAAACAGTTTGGTGCAGTCCTTTACTGCATTGCTGATCTCTGTTATTCCTATTGTAATGGCGCTGGTGTGATCTTCTTTCACCTCAATTAGAGTTGAAGGCTGTGCCTTCAATTCTAGCTCAGCGGTCTGAAGGTTTAGCTCCAGCTGAACCTTAGCCATTTCTTCTTTCGCTTTGTGCACCCATGCTACTAGTCTCTAGATGTGTGCCTCCATGGGTTCCTCTGCTAGGATGGCCAACTCAAGGACCATCTAGTAGGCTTCCTCAACCACCTGCACTAGCTGTCTATTCTGGGTCATGACCTCATTGTGCTGTAGGCTCAATTGTTCAATATTAATTCACTGCTCGCTCATCACCTGGAGTGCACGACCTTCCCTGACCCACAATTCTGCAGTCACTACATCCTACAGAACATAGATTGTCTCCCAAGGGAGTGTAACCATGTTTACCCCAACTACCTTCAGTGCACTGACCATATGCCTGTCGACCTCATTTTCTACAACCAGTGCATCCTCTGGCAGCACTATGGTGTTGTTCATGCGGGTGTGTAGCATTTCCTCAGTCACGGTTGTACCTACTGTCAGGCTGGTCAACAGAGTACCAGCCTAAGGAGTGCGCACCTGCAACTCTTGTATCTATGTCTATAGGGCCCCCAACACTATCTAGCTTTCCTCCATGAACTACCTGAGGGCCTACGTGGTGACACACCACACTGTCTCCCCTATGTCCTGGAGATCCCCCTCAGTGACGGTGGTCGAGTCGAAAGAAGTCTTGAAGGCTTTCGACTTCTTTTGTGGCCCCGCTTGCTCTCTCTAGCGCTGTCACTTGAGTTGTGTGGACGTTGTTTGTGGGTCCGCGCCACCTTCCTCTAGATTTGTCTCCTGTGTGGGCGAAGGCAACTTTGGTCCTTCGCAGTCCTTCTCAGCTGCCCTCTACTGCTCTTCTGCTGTGTTCACAGCGTCGCGTGCCTCCTGTGCCTTGGCTATTGCCGCTTCATTCCTTCTCTTCTCTGCCAACTGTGCCATCTGTAGTTTTTCCTCCTCCTTTTTCCTTTATGCAGCAGACTTCTCTGATTCCACCGCGGAGCTGGCTGGAGCGCACCACTTCAGCGCCCATGACTCATGCAAGGCGAATATGACATCGTCTGTGGCCAGGTAAGGTAGCTCATTCCATTTCTTCGTGGGGTCCTTACGTGCCCTAATATATACATGATGGAAGTCTGCATTGAACTCTGCGAAGCTCTGCAAAGTCTTATAGACAGTGGCCGATAACTGTGGCTTACAGTTAATCCCCATTTTGATTGTCATCTCCATGAACACCCAGAATATCTTTCTATCTCTAATCCTCTATGCATCTTTAGTTGCCCACATCGAAGCGTACTTTGCTACCTCTGGAAGATCCTTAGCAATCATTGGGAACTGGTTGTCCTCAGGTGATTCCCAAGCCACCAACGCTATGGATAGCAGAAGTCATGCATAGTGGAAAGTCTTCCCTTGTTCCTGTGATTCGCGACAATTTTCCAAGAATTATCGGCACAGGTAATATGCCTAGTTAATATGGACCCCCTCTGCGCACTGCCCAGTAAGTGCAACCACCAGTGCGGGCACTTCATCCATGCGGCACATCTGCATGACTTTCTTGGCCAATATCTACATCGTAACTTTGACCACCGTGTTATTGAAATTAGAGATTATGTATCCTCTCTTTTTCTTCTCTAGCTTGAACCTTTTCTTCATGTCCTCCACAATGGCCAAATCATCACTTTTACCCTCAGATATGTTTACTGGATCCTCCCATTTGCAAGGGAGCCAGGTAATTCTATGAATTAGATGATCCATGATGGGGATGGGCTCCTCTAGCCACAAACACCCATCATGTGCCAAAAAAAGTAGTTGCTTGATGAAAAAAATAGTCACTGGGGCGCGATGGTAATGCGGCACCTAGAGTAGGTTTAACAACCTTTCTTTCTCTACTCCTCGCAACCACTTGTGCGGCTCCAACTCTATGACTCCCGCCGCTATATTTTTCTTTGGCCACATTGGCTGCGCGGTTGTAGATGTGGGAATTTCTTGTGGTCTGCCAGATCCTAGTCTTCAAATTTTATAACTGTCACTCGTCCTAAATGCACTCCATTAAAAACGATATCATCGGGTAGCAGCGGAGTCTGCAAAGAGCTCTTTCTCTCATCTAGGTTCTTGGGCACCCTTGCTTTCCCCTTTTGCGGAGGAACATATGTGGGCAACCTGGTAAGAGGGTTCATACCCTGGGTTTCTTCCTCCATTTCTTCGTCCTCCTCCTCTTCCACTAGGATTTCCTCAAGATCTTCCTCCTCCTCATTGGCTTCCAAATTGATCACCTTCCCCTTTTCTTCCATGGTAAGTTTAGTTCTCAACAGGTTTCTAGGGGACACGCACACTGATACCATAGGATGCTTATCTTTCTTGGGTCTCGGTGTGCGCAGTGACTTAGGGATTTCTGTGACTATCCCGGCACTTTCTGAGGCATCTCCTATTGTCATGGCCCGTGTAGCCTCTTCAGCTGTCATCTCTCCGATATCCATGGCTTCTTCAGACGTTGCCATATTATTGTTCCATAAATCTCTCAATGGCTCAGGTAAGTGCTCAAACAATGCCTTCAACTTCAAAAGATCGAAAAAATTGGGGTTCATGAATCTCTAGGTGCACAATAGCTCAACTCTCAAATTGCCAAGTGTTGTTTGCTGAGCAGCCCTTTGCAATTTATAACACCCTTTGAATTTGAATTTGACTGTTCCCCCCAAATCCGGTCCATTAATGCTCCCTTGGCAGTAGATTTGACCAAATTTAGCCCATAAAGTTTTCCTTAAATGCCTACCACCCGCTACATTTGGTCTTAAACCAAGCATCACGTCGTGAATGGTGACAATAACGATAACTTTCCAGCCAACCCATGCAGTAGTGTAGCTAACCTTGTGCTATCGCGGACCCTGTGACACCTCGCTATTACGCATAGTCCTAACATCGCACTGCTCTCGGGCAGAGTAGTTTATAGTCCCGCATCTCCTTTCAGCTACCTAGAGTGCTAAAACTATGCTTCCTGCGGCTAGTCAGCTGGGTAGGCCACTTGTGTAAGTATTCAACTGACTACCATTTACTTTTCCTGGGAAGAGTTCTCCATTTAACTTCACCTACTGCACTGTGCCACCATCTGTGATTTCCTTAATAACATACGATCCCATCCCATGTAGCAAATTGAGAAACTCTCGACAATGGTCCCCAAGTCTGTCAATGTAATTGAGCTCATCCTGCTCTATTACTATGGTCTTTCTATCAAGAAAGTCCTTCTTTATTCCTTCCTCAAGCTTCTTGACTTCCGCTTCTGCCATGGCACTTTTCTCCCTCAACTGAACTCTTTCATTCATGAGTTCTTGGAGCCTAATATCACCCTGTTGGATGTCTTCATCGAGTCCCAACTATTCGTCTTCGAGCTCTTCCAACGGAGCGAGCCTTTCTTCCAAGGCTCTGCAATCCGTTACCCCTATGAGTGCCACTATGCATGGACTAGACATGATAGACTCCATAGGTATTACGACCTCTACTCTATCGACCGACCAAAAAGGCATCTATTCGGGTATGCACAGGTCCCAACCACTTCGCTGCGCATTGCATACCTTGTTCAGTGCATTGCATGCCTTTTAAAATGCTTCCGCGTGGATAACCTTCTTCATGATTATTCTTCCCACATACTGTATGTCGAATCTTAAGAGCCAACTGCACATCTGCCCCCTCAACACATGCTTATGGACCATCCCTCTTAGTGCGAGTTCATGTGCATCTACGTAGGTTGTTATCCACATGCCGACATCCACCTGGCTAGATGTGCACGTGGATTATCCTTCCCATTGTATTTATCTGTCAATCGCACTCTAGGCTTCCCAAACCATGTGTGCATCATCCTTCTATATTTGTGCCAGTCATCAAAGCTCCCTTTATGCATACCCCATCTCCTTGCGGGCGTAGCACGCAGTACCAAATTCAAAGCCTAGAAGCATTGCTTTTCCGACACCTCGCTTTCAAATTTTTCCAAGAAGGCATCTACCTCACTTAACCCATCATAAGTAGGCAGGTCTCTTACTTCTGTCGATATGCAGCACAGTGACCTTGTCATCATATTACAATTTAGTGTAGTTACCTCATGTAACTGATTCTACCGTCGCTTTGTTTCCTCATCAAAATTTGAAGTACAAGAGCTCTCGCGCTCTCATGCAAGCTGTCCATCCACAGTGGGATTCACCCAGTCCTGGTTTCGCGTTGTTATCTTATAGATGCAATGAAAATCATCATCACTTTGAGAGTCACACACTAGCTCTGTATAGCGCAATCCTTCAACAGGGTCTAGAGGTATAACTACACGTAGTGACTTATTTTCAAAAGTCATCTTGCACTTATTCAGATTAATCACCCCGTTCATGTTAGTGGCCCAATCAATTCCTAAGAGTGTGGGATAGGGATTGCTGTCATTAACAATCTCTATCACTTCAAAGTCTGCTAGCACGCTCGCTCCCTTAATATCCACAGTGAGTCCCTGCAATCACACAATGGGTATTATCTTCTGCTAGTTTTCCATTCACAGCTAAATAGGGGACCACTGTACTGTAGGTCTCCCATGCGCTCCCATGTCTGCTTCGGTAGAACATTCACGTCCGATCCTAAATCTAGAATTACTTGGTCCATCTCATATTCTCCAATCTACGTGGTTAACATCATTTCTCTTCCCGTCCTTGTCTTATGCTTTCCAATCTTCCAACCTACATGCGGTTCTCCTGGCACGGTCCCAACACATCTATTAATGGGTTCCTGTAGTCCCTTTACAACCTCACTATCACGCAGTAACGTAACGCATGCTTCCAGGAACATTGTGAGCATAGATGGGTCCATTTCCAGCTCTAGTCTATCTTTGCTACCTGATGTCGAGGCATCAGTGAGGCTCTTATGATCTTCCATGAAGGTTTCCTTAGCGCACTCCAAATCAAACTCTTCTTCTTTCGTCGGAGCTTTGTGAACCCAAGTACTATCTTTGGGCTATCTCCCTTTGTCATCTCCCATCGTGATTGTACTTTGGAGCACAATGTTCAAATTCAAATCCTCCTCATATGGCTCATACCTCAACATCTGCAGGTTCTGAGTCCGGGGAGGTGGTAGCGCTCCCTTGTCGCATATCCTAGCTATCAGCGTAGAACAATCTTCCATCTCATGATAAAAAAAAGTACAATACATACATGCTGGACGTGTTGGGTTCATACAATCGTGGGCATAATGTCCTGGCTCTCCGCAATTGTAGTATATCAGCTGTCCGCGACCTCTTCCAAGTCCTCCATCTCAGTCTCGTCTGTGCCCTTGAAATCCTCTTCGCGCCACTCCTACACTCTAGTATAGGGGCCGCGATTCATCCTGAACTCTGTAGGTGGGAGTCCTATCCATCATCGACTGATAGCTCCTAAAATTGTGCTCATCGTTTCCTACTGACCTACAAAAACTATAGAACAGTTGCTACGAATTTTGTGTATACTTCTGTAACACATGGCAGTTGTCCATAGCATGTTTCCCTCCTATTTGACAAATCGCGCACCACAAAGCAAGCACCGCACTAGGTCCTGCTTCTACTTCTGGCCTTAATGGCATCGGTCCTCCTCCCGTGAGGTAGTTTGCAAACATCGGGCAATGGTCCTTATCATGACCCTGACCCTTGCATTTTATGCACCACACCTCTTTGTGCACTTCCAGGCGAGCTCTCCTGTCTGGTTTCAGACTCTGCATCTCAAGGCATGAGTTTTTCAACTATGCGTGGATCTACTAAACTCCCAAGTTAGTATACTACATTAGGGTCTCATGCAGCCTCATCGTGATCTCTAAGGCCTCTACCTGAGTTGTTAATTTCTATTGTGATAGTGCGCTCTATAAATGTGGTGTTAGCTATGCTACAAACCATTTTCGATGTTGTCCATCTATTAAATTCATATTAGCTTCATGAATCATACACTTCAACCTTTGATCCAACTCCCAAGGTGTTTCGCCTGGTAGCGTCATTATTTATTTGAACCCAATGGTTGACTGTGCTTCAGACTTCGGCCTGCTAAATTCTCTATTTAGCACTGCTTGGATATCCGTGATCCCTCCATTTGGATTATCATTGGAGTGCTTATTATACAAGGTCAGTGCGCAGTCTTGCAATGTGCTAATCAACGTCACGTTCTTTATATTGTCCTCTGTAACTTCCTACGCTTCCCATATGGCTCGTATGACGAACCAAAATTGGTCTAGATCCTCATTTCCCACTCCCTTGAACACAGGCAACTTTATCGTGCTTGCCATACTGAATCATGGTGGTGGCGAAGGTGGTACGGGTGAGGATGAACGTGAAGGTGGCGAAGCTGGTGGTGGTGTGGGTGGGGGTGGTATTTGCGGAATTCTTTGCCTTATCAAATGGATCGTACTTTGTGGCGAGACCTTTGAGAGTTCTTCCTCGCTCCCTCGTGAAGGTGAAATCAAGGGGCCAGTTTCTAGTCCCTTATTTCCTTCGTTCCTATAAGTATTTCCACTTCGCATAGCCCCGAACATCAAGGTAATTGCATAACCCTCTTTTCACACAATAACATTTTAATCCAAGTATCCATGGACTTTACGTACTTAGCTCGCAGTCCCTTGAGAAAGCGTCGCTCTACCTTGCTATAGCTGACTAAAGTGTCTACCGTGAAGTCAGTAATGAATCCTCCTATAATTCAATCGAGCCAATGATCAACAACATGCATGGTCTGATCCTCCGATGCTTCCAATATGCGCACAAACTCTGGGGTCCACACAATACGACCGTCGAGCTTCCACCTTCCTTGGCTATCTGCTAGCTTCACGATCCACTTGTACAACTCAGTAGGGAAAGATGCAAAAAATATCTCATGGATTTTTGTGTGCAGGTGGCAGTCTAACCACTCTTCTTTTGTTAGTCGCGGATTCTTGTTCTCCTGCGTCGTGAACTCGTGAATTGGTGTAGGGTATAACCCAACATATAACCATACTTAGCTAAACTGATGTGAGGGTAACCACCCGCACATACCCACAGTATGCATTCTTCAATAATAATGCATCTACAATTTTCCCAGGTCATTTGACTCTACAATGGAGTCAAACCTATAGACCATAAATGGTCATGGCCCATTCAACAACAGCTCCTCTACATAGGAACTCAGTGACCCCACCTGCAACCTCCTATCGGGAACTGTTAAACCCTTCAAAGCCTTTTAAATCCTTTAACCCATGCATATATAACCTTCCCTTTTAAATTCTTCATTACGTGTCGATTAAGACACGAAACACAACATCATCACTTTTCTCTTCCAAATTCCTGTTATAAAGGAAAACCCATTTACGAAGGGAAATACTCCCAAAACACATTTCTGCTTTATTACAACATTAGCACAGACCCCAAGGTTAAAAACTCATAGCAATTGGCCTTTGCATGGTTCCATGGTCTTACCACTTGTGTGCCATATCACCCCTCCTCTAACTCCAATATGACTATCGGAAGTCATTAACATAATGTTTAAGCCTTAAAAGGCATAGCCACACTTTAGCCCAATTACAAAGGAATGCTGCTTCAAAATGCATACACCGGACTTCAAATTCTTTAGGATTACATGTATAAAATTTCAGGTCCACCTTTCCTTTAAACTACTCCCCCAATCTCTGAACCTTCCAATGCCCAATCGTTGATAAATCCCAATGACGATCGCTGATTATCATTGTCGCGATATCACACATTCATAAACCACTGACCCTTGGCACCTATGATCGTCGATATGCAATTAAATCATGACCGTTGATCTGGCCACGATCCAACGGTCCACGATTAATCGCTTCTCACCCTTTGAAAATCTCCAAGGCTCATTCCAATACTTTAAAAGGGTCTTCTGCTAATGCGATTAAATCAGACCCATAGATCTAACTGATCCAATGGTTGCTACGCGTCAATACGTCACTTCACTATGATTCCTTTTATTTAGAAATTACACCATTGCCAATGGTTCCTGCAGCTCTTTGGGTTCTTCAAAGGTTCTGGCTCTCTGTTATTCTACTACTCCATTCATTCTCATTTGACCTTAAACTCTTTAGCGAAGTCCTTCTATCACTATCCTTTGGGACTTTAATTGTTCCCTTGAAAGGATTCAAAGGTCCATTATAACTCTCTATTTCACTGCTTCTCCAGAGCTTCTATTTGCTCCTTCATTTAGACTCGATGGTCCATTTCAATTCTTCTGAATTTTTCTCCTCTCTTTCTGTGGTTCTCCATTGACTGTGTTTGCTTACAATTATTGCAAACCTACAGTTTCACATCATAACCAATCATAGAACACACATTTCATACGCTCTGACATAGTCAGGAAAACTCTGCATATATTAATTTAAAAGCACAGATTACACCTGAGACACCTCAGTCTCACACACACACAAACATAGAATTGATTCTACTATTAGTGGCCTCTTTCTCTACCCGTAGGCTTACATATGTTTATATGGAAACTTTGGATGGATCATTATGAAAGACCTGACCCCATCCTCTATCAAAAGCCCTAAAGCTTACTACATGCATACATATGTGAAAGACTTTTATCCACTCCATCTTTTCTCTGTTTTAAAACAGAAAAGCCTCCTATTTTGCTCAATGGTCCACATCTATTCTCCCTTTTATGCCTAAAAACTCTCCCTTTCTCCTAGGATCATGGAACTACTCATGTTCTCATTTATTTGCTTTGAGAGCATCTAATTAAATCACACTTAAGGCCTAAATGTTGCATTAACTTGATACTTAGGAAAACTATTTCCTAAAATGCATGACCCCCTATGTCTACTATTTACAATGATTTTCATTGTGCTAAATGCTCTTGCATCGGACTCCCAAAGTAGAAAATATTCATGATCTCCTAATCATGTGTCTTCTAGTCTTGTCTTCCTGGACCCCATATTTTGTTCTGTAACTATCCACATGATTTGTTCCCTTATTGTTGCTGCATTTTTGCTGTCTTTTGCTCCATTTTCTTCTTACTGTCAATCAGATTCAACTTCTGATTGATCTTGCCTATTTTTGCTACCATTTTCGTCCATTTGAATTGCGGCATCATCAGCTGGCACATTTCTTCAATTTCTATGTCCAGCATATCTTTGAACTGGTCCATTTTCTACTTTGTATTTTTGTCTCTTTCTCTTTGTTTCAAGTTATTGCTGCTGTCTTCTACACTGGCTTTCCTTACTTCAACTTTTGTTGTGACTCCTATGCTGACTTCTCTTTTATTTTCTCCAACTTTTGATTTGCTCACTTTATTGACTGCTTCCCTGTCATCCTTACCCTCTTTCACGATTAAATCATGATTGTTCAACATTCTTTCTAGCAAATTAACTTCTCTATTCCATGGATTGAGTTCTTCCATAGAATTCTCTTCTTTCACCTTTATTTCACTTTTCGCTTGTGCCAAATCTCCTCCAGCATTTGCAACAAAACCTGCACACTCAAACCACTTGTTAAAATTAAAAACATAAGGCTGTTGTGCCTTATCTTCCTTTGGCAACAATTTAGTTTGCTGATTTGTTTTCTCCTTCTCCTCTGTCAACACATCAGTATGCTGATTCGAATTCTCAGTGGAATTCATGAGACTGTCAATTAATCTCTCTTCTACATCATCTGTTCTAATGATTTCTTCCTGCTTGGGTTCACAGTAGTGAACTTCTCCTCCTTTAACCTGCTGCTGGTTATCTTCACTTTGAAATTGTTTGATTTGTACTACCTCTTTACCATCTTCAAACAACCTCTACTCAATCTCTTTGATCACATACTCATACTCTTTCATGCTTTTTAATGAGTCTACAAACAAATTATTATATCTTCTTGTCTCCATGGCTACCTGAGGCACATCTTCTCCTTCATAAACAATAATTGTAGCTTCTATTCTACTGTCAAGTTCTCTCATCAGTTTCCCCTACAGTTTAATTTCCTCTTCACACTTAGCAAGCACTTCATCAAAATGCTCTCTTTTCCATCTTCATCCTTGACGTTCTGTGTTACAGTATTAAAATATTTTCTTCCTTTGACCCTTGTAATCTCAAGGTTTTTCTCTTGTAGCAAATCACTACTTCCCTCCTTCAAGAGGTCTTCTCCATTATACTATGTTCTCCTAGAGTACTCCTCCACACTTTTGACATCTTCAAAAGACTATCCATCCTCTTCAAAACACTCTTTTGTTAGTGTTCCTTTTTTCTTTGCTAAGTCTTTCCCATAGACCTCCTCTTCCTTAACATCTTTCAGTAGATGTTCTTCTTCCCTACTGTCTATCTTAACAATTTCCATGGCTATCTCCAATGTGCCTATCGTCATAGTGAATTGATGATCATTTACAATATTTTCATCGAACATAGTCTCTTCCTCAATTTTGCCTTCAGTCCCTTGTTGTTTATCTCCTCTGACGATATCTTCAAATGGTTGCTTTTCTCCTGCAATATCTACCATCATACATAAACTATCAGTTTTAAAAATATAAGACCCTATGGTCTCACTTGATGGTTCAACCATCATATTTTCTTGCTATTCTAAATCATTCATATGGTTCAGAAATTCATTGATAGTCTCTTCTTCAATCTCCTCAAGCCCTTCACTTGGTTGCTTGACCTCTATCTCTGTATGTGTATGAGATCTATCTATCTCATCCTTTTCTAGAACATAATTTTGATTCTACTGGTCTTCTTCCTTCTTCATGAAAATATTAGCCAATTTTCCTTCACCTGCAAACATTCACAAATTGTTAGATTTAAAATCATCAAGCCTTTTGGCCTCACTTGAAGTTTCAGTCTTCAAGTCTTCATCTTCACTTTCTCCCAGAAATTCTCCTTGTTCTGGTTCACAGATGGATTCTTCCATTTCTAACTCAACCTCCTTGAGTTTTTCCTTCAGCCACCTTACTTGCATTCGTTGTATCCTTCTCTGCATCTCATGCCATTCCATTGGCTTCTTCCTCAAGACCCAACATAGTCTCTGGCTTTTGCTCAAGCATTCTGTTGGCGTTATGGCTCAAGTGTTGTCCTTGATGGCAACTCATACAGATGACAGATCATAGTGCAACAGGTCAGTAGCAAAGATCGATGATCAGCCTACAAAGAATGAAGAAAATAAGAAATTTGCAGGTGCACTGATCAAAAGGTGCGGTCATCGGCAGGTTCTGCAGGCTCATCGTTTAGAAGGTGTGGACATGTTTGCAAGTTCACAGTTCAAAAGGTTCGGACCCCAGTTCACACACTTTCATGCAGAGAAAAGCACACGCACGTGGGAAATCTTATGGTTGGTCCATGGTATTAGTCCGACAGTTTTTGATCCTATGGTTTTGGTCCGTGGTATTGCATCCAAAAGAGTTGAACCCAAGTATTGGATCCTTGGTATTGTTTCTCAATGGTTTTGGTCCATGGTTTGAGAAAGGCCTAGACTATAAAAAGGGGAAGGAGATCATTTGGATGATATACTCATGTGTTGAATATCTTAAGGTGAGCGAGATCTGAAATACTTGTGATCGATTGCTGAGTGATAGCTGCATTTGAATCAAGGAGAAATCTGAGCATTCCAAGGCGGATCTATTGAGGGGTCGAGATCTCTTGGGCGCGTGATCAGATCTCAAAATCTGGAAGTCTGGTTTACAATTGAAAACTGATAAATTGTTTATACCCGAAGGTCCGCAGGCGAGCAACAGGAGCAGGTGTGGAGCTGTGCAGGACAGAGACAGGCGCAGGTGCGGAGGTGCGCAGGCGAGCCGCAGGAGCAGGTGTGGAGGTGTGCAGACAAGCCACAGGAGCAGGTGCGGTGGTGCGTAGGCGAGCCGCAAGAGCAGGTGCGGAGGTGTGCAGGCAAGCTGCAGGAGCAGGTGCAGTGGTGCACAGGCAAGCCACAGGGGCAGGTGCAGAGATCCGCAGGCTCGACATAGCGGAAGTGCAGATACCCGCAGGTTTCTATTACTATTACTATTACTATTGTGTTCAGGGTTCTGAGTTAGTGTCCGGTTGCTGTGGGTTGAGAAATTATTGATTCAGTTTTGTACAAGGAATATTGGTTGATTGCAGATCTATTTGATATTTGATTGATGTTCATGATGCTTTGCTTGATCTAAACCAAGGATACACTCATGGTGATGAATGGTTTGATAGCCTAGATCTGAATTATTGATGTATAAATGGTATGATTTGGGTATGACCGATGTATGGAACAGTTACAGAGTTATAAGGAAATATTTGCAGATCTGTACGCAGGTTGGTTGTGGTGAAAGTGTTGACTAAGTATTGGGTGATTCAGAGATTGATGATGTTGATTGATTGTGTGCTTCAATGATATTGATGGGTCCATTATGAAAATTGGATGAAACATGGCCTTCAGATTATGTGTTGTGTTTCAAGAGTATCCAGTCTGAAAATGTATGAAACGTGGTACCCGGAGGAGAGAAGATTGTAGGTTGGCACCAACGTACTAGTATCTTAGCTAGTAAAAAAGCTAAGGGGGTGGTGGCTCCCTTCCAGTAGCAGTTGGAAAGCTTTGGAGCATGTCAGCAGGTTGTAGCTTGCGTACTAGTAAATGGATCAGCTAGTACAAGAGCTAAGGGGGTTATAGCTCCCTTCCAAGAGAATCTCGAGAGAGAGAGAAGGTTGTAGCCTTCTGCAGGTAGAAGCCTGTGTACTAGTATAAGTCTGCACCAGTACAAAATATTGTAAAAGGAAGTTTCTTATTAAAAGAAGATTGAGACGACTTGCAGCAGGTGGTTTTCACCCACATTGGGTTTCCACCTTATATCATGGTGTTCATGTGTGCTTCCTGTGTGTGATGATCTGTTCTGTTTTACTGCTTTGGTTTACTATTCATATGGTTAATAATGTTCTAATGCACTCATTATGGATCAACTAACTGAATCATAAGTATACTGGATATACACTGGTTGCATTAATCATTGTTGTGAAAGTAGCGTATATGAATCTTAATATGGAAATGAAAAAGTTTTATTCATTTGATAATACTGATTCACCCCCCCCCCCCCTCTCAGTATTATTTCCAACAATTGGAATCAGAGTAGGTCCTTTGGTAAAAGCTTGATCGCTTGAAGGAGATACGTAGAACAATGGGAAAGAAGCTTAAGAAGAAAGCACCTAAGAAGAAGAAGACATCTCAGAAGAACTATGATAGTGGGAGTATAGATTGGGGAATATGTGGAAGAAGCACTTCAGATTCAGAATCACTTCATGATGAAGATGAACAAGCAAATGATCTATCAGGTATGAATTTGTTATCCTCTGGTGATACAGGTATCTATCCATTTGGAAAAGATGAAAGTGATAGCGAAACAACTGAATTTTCTCTTATGGGTGAGCAAGAAAGATATCAAATAGAGGCAGAATTTAAAAGGCTTACAGACAAAATTAGAGATCAACAAGATCTATTGAACAAAAGGGAATGTGCCTTCAAAGAAGAAGCTACCAAACTAAAAGCTCAACTAGAGGAAGGAAACAAGGTAAGGAAGTTATTCAAGGACAAATATCAAAAGTTGCAGGATGAAGTAATATCACTAAGAGATGAAGTCAATAATAAGAGCACAACAATCAAGAAACTCAGAGATACATCTAGTTACTATGAAAGTCTTGAAGCTACAATCCTCTTGCTAAAGGAAGATCTTGAAGAATCAAAGAAGCAGAATAACGAACTTCTCCAAGATCATGAAAAACAATAAAATGAAGTTCTCAATCTAAGACATCAGTTGGAAGAAGGAAGAAAAGCTGAAGAAAACATGAAGAAGCGGTATCTTGAAAAGGAAGAGCAACATCAGGTTGAGGTAAATATGCTAAAAGATAAGCTAGAAGAAAAGGATAAGCTCTTACGATTTCAAGATAGTACTAAGATCTTGGATGATATTCTTAGTAGTCAAATGTCTCTTGCTATCAAAGCAGGTCTTGGTTTTCATGAATCTGTTAAAGGTGAATCTAGTAAGACAAGGGACTCTAATGCAAAATCTGAAATGCTCAATAAGGAGATGAATGGTCAATCTCATCATCAACCAAGGAAAGAAATTCTTCAAAGAAAATCTTTTACTCCTCTTATGAATAAGGTTGAATGCTATAATCTTGGACATGTTGCATCCAGATGCAGAATGGGTCAAGGTCATCATGGAGAAAGATCATGACATTCCAGGTACTTTAATGGATATTGCTTTGCTTGCAATATGTTTGGTCACAGAGTTGTTGATTGCTATAGAAGGAATATGAGACATGTAAGATGTTATGCATGTAACAAGCTTGGACATATAGCTAAGGAATGCAGGAACAAAGTATGGACACCATACCAAAAGAAGAAAACATCATCACACTTGAAGATATGGAAGAAGAAGGAAGTACAGACAGAAAGATGTGGTACAACACAATATATAGACTCAGAGGGAGCTGAAAGTGTAAAACTTCAGTGTCCTAAATCTCATATGCAAGTTTGATAAAGGGAAGACGCGTATATACGCGAGTTAGTCACTGCACAGTCGCGTATATGTTAGCAGAGTCTGATATGTTTCAATTTATTATTTGCTCTGTTTGATAATGGTTACAATTTGTTGATGATGTGGTGAAATGTCTTGACACTTGTAAGATGTTTAGAAGTGTTCCTGCACCTAACTTGATGACGATGATGATGTCTTAATAATTCTTGTTGATATATGAATGTTCAGATCTGACAGTAAACAGATGGCACAAGTTCAGGGGGAGTTTATGCTTTTAATAATGCATTGTTGGCATTATGGTCCTTGGTGATGATGCTTATATATTGTTATATGATTCTTGGGGTTACATAGTTGATTAGATTTATGGTTGATTCTCTTATGATACATATATGGTGTTTACATGGTGATCTTCATAAGGATAAGGAGAAGTACAAAGCTTGAATACACATCTTCATTGCTTGATGATGAGTCACTCATATGCTGCTGTTGTCATATGCATAAAGATCATATAATACCGTTATGATACAGGATTCCTATAAGTTTTTGGTGCTCATATGGATGAGGATTGTTGCGGCTGATGATATCAAGAAGTCTTGACAAATGATCTTGAGCTCAAGATACATAGTTCTGGATACATGGATGATTACTCAAAGTCGCATTGTTGGAATCATGATGATATAATGATAGGTTGATGCTATCTACGCTAATGGACGTATACAGGTTGCTGGTCTGGATGTTGTTGACAGATGCTTATAGAGCAAATCATACACTATGTATGATAGTTTTTGATGACTATCATGGTCTTATTTAGATGTGTGGTCTCTGTTATAAATGTGATGAATAACATTCGATGAAAAGGTCATATCAAGACTCATGATGTAATAGTGTGTCTCTATCTATTGTAGTCATTTGATGAGATCTCTTCTGGTCATTTGTACCCCCATGCATAGGAAGGATGATGGAATATTTCAGCCATTATCAAGGTCATGTAACGGCCTATGTTGTTTTCCCCACTATGCCTGGGATGGACGATGTTATACTCTTGTGCTATCATGTGTAAACCTTGATGTATCCCCACTTGATTGGGTGGATGAGTCAAGTTTGGTATATCCCCATTTGGTGGGAGATGGATGTATGTATAAGTCTTTGGTGATAGGAAGGTCATTTATGATGTATAGAGTCATGTTCTTCTTGTAGAACATCTTTTGTAGATCTTGCTTACAGTTAGGGGGAGCATGAACAACACTCTTTAGCAGAGCAGAGACTTTAGCAGTACTCGGAGGGAGCATAATCAGATTGGTACACCTTGGCATATTCAAAGGGGGAGCTAATTCAGAGATTTCAGCAGATACTCAGGGGGAGTATGGTCAGTCGAATGTTTATCATGGAAAGAGAATATCTTGGTCCACCGTTTGCCCTTGATGTCAAAGGGGGAGAGTGACTTGGTATTGTTGCCAACAAGTCCAAAGGGGGAGATTGTTGGCATTATGATGCATGTGTTGTACTTGATGGCAACCCTCTCGTAGAAGAACATCTCACTTATATAAAATCAGATGAATCTATAGAAGAGATATCAAATGTGACATAATACAAGGGATGTAGGACAGCTCAAAGGAATCAAATGACAGTCCTAGTATGACAAGTTAGCTTTGCCATCAAGTCCAAAGGGGGAGATTGTTGGCATTATGGCTCAAGTGTTGTCCTTGATGGCAACTCATACAGATGACAGATCATAGTGCAACAGGTCAGTAGCAAAGATTGATAATCAACCTACAAAGAATGAAGAAAATAAGAAATTTGCAGGTGCACCGATCAAAAGGTGCGTTCATCGGCAGGTTCTACAAGCTCATCATTTAGAAGGTGCGGACATGTTCGCAGTTTCACAGTTCGAAAGGGGCAGACCCCAGTTCACACACTTTCATGCAGAGAAAAGTACACGCACGTGGGAAATCTTATGGTTGGTCCATGGTATTAGTCCGACAGTTTTTGATCCTATGGTTTTGGTCCGTGGTATTGCATCCAAAAGAGTTGAACGCAAGTATTGGATCCTTGGTATTGTTTCTCAATGGTTTTGGTCCATGGTTTGAGAAAGGCCTAGACTATAAAAAGGGGAAGGAGATCATTTGGATGATATAATCATGTGTTGAATATCTTAAGGTGAGCGAGATATGAAATACTTGTGATCGATTGGTGAGTGATAGCTGCATTTGAATCAAGGAGAAATCTGAGCATTACAAGGCAGATCTATTGAGGGGTCGAGATCTCTTGGGCGCATGATCAGATCTGTAAATCTGGAAGTCTGGGTTACAATTGAAAACTAATAAATTGTTTATACCCGAAGGTCCGCAGGTGAGCTGCAGGAGCAGGTGCAGAGGTGCGCAAGACAGAGATAGGCGCAGGTGCGGAGCTGCACAGGCGAGCTGCAGGAGCAGGTGCGGAGGTGCACAAGCAAGCCGCAGGAGTAGGTGCGGTGGTGCACAGGCGAGCTGCAAGAGCAGGTGTGGAGGTGTGTAGGTAAGCTGCAAGAGCAGGTGCAGTGGTGCGCAGGCAAGCCACAGGAGTAGGTGCGGAGATCCGCAAGCTCGACATAGCAGAAGTGCGGATACCCGCAGGTTTCTATTGGTGAAGTTGCAGAATTTTCTTCTAATATGTTTTGGCTGCTTTTGTCTAATACTGTTGTGTTCAAGGTTCTGAGTTAGTGTCTGGTTGCTGTGGGTTGAGAAATTATTGATTCAGTTTTGTACAAGGAAGATTGGTTGATTGAAGAACTATTTGATATTTGATTGATTTTCATGATGCTTTGCTTGATCTGAACCAAGGATACACTCATGATGATGAATGGTTTGATAGCCTAGATCTGAATTATTGATGTATGAATAGTATGATTTGGGTATGACCGATGTATGGAATAGCTGCAAAGTTATAGGGAAATATTTGCAGATCTGTACGGAGGTTGGTTGTGGTGAAAGTGTTGACTCAGTATTGGGTGATTCAGAGATTGATTGATTGATTGTGTGCTTCAATGATATTGATGGGTCCAGTATGAAAATTGGATGAAACGTGGCCTTCAGATTATGTGTTCTGTTTTAGGAGTATCCAGTCTGAAAATGTATGAAACGTGGTACCTGGAGGAGAGAATATTGTAGGTTGGCGCCTACGTACTAGTATCTTAGCTAGTACAAAAGCTAAGGGGGTGGTAGCTCCCTTCCAGTAGCAGTTGGAAAGCTTTGGAGCATGTCAGCAGGTTGCAGCCTGCGTACTAGTAAATGGATCAGCTAGTACAAGAGCTAAGGGGGTTGTAGCTCCCTTCCAGGAGAATCTCGAGAGAGAGAGAAGGTTGTATCCTTCTGCAGGTAGAAGCCTATGTACTGGTATAAGTCTGCACTAGTACAAAATATTGTAAAAGGAAGTTTCTTATTAAAAGAAGATAGAGACGACTTGCAATAGGTGGTTTTCACACACATTGGGTTTCCACCTTATATCATGGTGTTCATGTGTGCTTCCTGTGTGTGATGATCTATTCTGTTTTACTGCTTCGATTTACTATTCATATGGTTAATAATGTTCTAATGCACTCATTAAGGATCAACTAACTGAATCATAAGTATACTGGATATACACTGGTTGCATTAATCATTTTTGTGAAAGTAGCATATATGAATCTGAATATGGAAATGAAAATGTTTTATTGATTTGATAATACTGATTCACCCCCCCCTCTCAGTATTATTTCCAACACATTCTCCTTAATGCATTGAGTTGTTCTTTTAATTCAGCAACCTCTTTGTTAATTTTTTCTTGACTCATCCTCTTGCCATTTGCTTTGGCATCATCCTTCTTATATCCTCTATTGTGGCTTCTCTCTGAACCTTTGCTATGACTATCAGTAGTCATCTTCTTCTCTTCTTTCTTCATGAGCTCCTTCGCAACAAGCCTCTACAACAACTAGTCCTCCTGGCTGCAATCTTACCTCATTAAGCTCTCCTCACTCAGTCATTTGGTAAGCACAGTCCTCTGTCTGGAACCTTCTCTTGAGCAACACCATTGCTTCTTTTAGGCTTCTATAATCTCTCACTTCCTCTTGAGAACACTTCAACTATCCTCTCTGTCCAATCTCTTGTTAGATTCTTCAAGCTCACTGCCACTTCTTCTTCAGAGTATTCTCCTTACTCTGCCTTCAAGAACTCATATGTTCTTCTCACACGGCTTCTGTTGCTGTCACCTGTGCATTAGTATAAAAAAATACATTCTTAATTTAAAACATAACATAACACATTACCTCTCCTTCAAGATCTCAACATGATCTTGTTTCACCCATTCTTCTACACTTTGAATGGATTGTCCTCTAGTTGGTTCCCAAGTCCTCTTTCCTTCAGAACTTTCATTAAGCAATCTTGATTTCTCCTTCCTTCAAGGAATCTTTTGTTCCTGCTATTACAAACCTCTGTTGGGACTGCTACAGTCTTCCAAGAACTTCAAAAGTTCTCCTTTTATAGATTACAAATCTACTCTGATACCACTACTGGTGTAGGGTATAACCCGACATATAACCATACTTAGCCAAACTGATGCCAGGGTAACCACCCGCACAGGTATGGATTCTTCAATAATAATGCATCTACAACTATCCCAGGTCATTTGACTCTACAATGGAGTCAAACCTACAGACCATAAATTGTCACGACCCATTCATCAGTAGTTCCTGTACATAGGAACTCAATCACCCTGCCTGAAACCTCCTATCGGGAACTGTTAAACCCTTTGGAGTGTTTTAAATCCTTTAATCGATGAATATATAACCTTCCCTTTTAAATTCTTGGTTACGTGTGGATTAACACACAAAACACACCATCGACACTTTTCTCTTTCAAATTCCTTTTATAAAGGAAAACCCATTTATGAAGGGAAATACTCCCAAAAAACATTTTCGCTTTATTATGGCCTTAGGACAAACCTCGAGGTTAAAACCTCATCACAATCGGCCTTCGCTTGGTTCCACGGTCTTACAACTTGTGTGCCGCATCACCCCTCCTCCGACTCCAATATTACTATCGGAAGTCGTTAACATAATATTTAAGCCTTAAAAGGCATAGCCACACTTCAGCACAATTACAAAGGAATTCCGCTTCAAACCACATACACTGGACTTCAAATTCTTTAGGGTTGCATCTATAAAATGTTGGGTTGACCTTTCCTTTACACTACTCCCCCTATCTCTGAACCTTCTGACGCCTGATCGCCGATAAATCCTGATGTCGATCGCTGATTATCGTTGTCACGATATTGCACATTCATAAACCGCTGACCCTTGGCACCTCCGATCGCCGATATGCGATTAAATCATGATAGCTAATCTAGCCTCGATCTAATGGTCCACGATCACTCATTGCTCGCCGTTTGCAAATCTCCAAGGCTCATTCCTATACTTTAAAATGTTCTTCCACCAATGTGATTAAATCACAGTCGTTGATCTAACTGATCCAACAGTTGCTGAGTGTCAATACTTCACTTCTCTGTAATTCCTTTTATTTAGAAATTAAGACATTTCCAATGGTTCGTGTGGCCCTTTGGGTTCTTCAAAGGTTCCGGCTTTCCATTCTTCTACTGCTCCATTCATTCTCGTTTGAGCTTAAACTCTTTACCAAAGTCTTTCTATCATTGTCCTTTGGGACATTAATTGTTCCCTTGAAAGGATTCAAAGGTCCATTATAACTCTCCATTCCACTGCTTCTCCAGAGCTTCACTCTTCTCCTTCATTTAGACTCGATGGTCCATTTCAATTCTTCTAAATCATTGTCCTCTCTTTCTATGCTTCGCCCTTGACTGTGTTTGCTTAAAATTATTGCAAACCTACAGTTTCACATCATAACCAATCATAGAAAACACATTTCACATGCTATGACATAGTCAAGAGAACTCTGCATATATTAATTTAAAAGGACAGATTACACTCGAGACACCTCGGTATCACACACACACACACACACACACAGGCTTGATTCTACTATTAGTGGCCTCTTTCTCTACCCGTAGGCTTACATATGTTTATATGGAAACTTTGTATGGATCACTATGAAGGACCTAAACCCACCCTCTAACAAAAGCCCTAAAGCTTACTACATGCATACATATGTGGCAGACTTTTATCCACTCCATCTTTTCTCTGTTTTAAAATAGAAAAGCCCCCTGTTTTGCTCAATGGTCCACATCTATTGCCCCTTTTGTGCCTAAAAGTTCTCCCTTGCTCCTAGGATCATGGAACTACTCATGTTCTCATTTATTTGTTTTGAGAGCATCTAATTAAATCACACTTAAGGCCTAACTTGATACTTAGGAAAACTATTTCCTAAAATGCATGATCCCCTATGTCTACTATTTACAACGATTTTCCTTAGGCTGAATGCTCCTACATCATGAATCCTCCTGTCTAACCGACCTTAAATTTCCTTCTTAGTTGGATTCTAATGATATGACATCAGACATCTCTATGCAGATTCTGGTCCTGGTAATGAAACCATTTGTTGGCTTGATGGGGCTTGACCCAAGTTCAGAGTTAATTAGCCTAACAAATCCCTACACTACTGGCCCTTTTGGCATCAGCCCACATTGCATAGATTGAAGTCTCGTCCGAAGTAGTATGGGGGATGCAGGAACCAAGTTTTCGCACCCTGGAGATGTCTGAGGGATTGATTTAGTCCAACTGTGCCTACCTTCATGCAAGTTACTTTGTGGACTATTTTGAATTCTGAGACCTTCACAATCTATTATAATTGCCTACTAATAGCCCTAACGAGGAGCCAAGAGGCTTTCACACTATTATGGCAGCGATCTATGCTATTTCCCCAAATTACACTACATATATTACTTATCTTCTTACAAATGTTAGTTAACTTTCTATAACAAATACTTTATCTCACATTTACTTAATCAACACAATCATCTATGCCCACGCATCATATAAACAATAGAAACATAATTTATACCCAATACATTCAATGCAGAAAAGAGTAAATGAATACACAAGAATGGTATAAAACTTATCTTTATTAATGCTTCAATGGTTACAGACTCAACCTACCCTGCGCACTCAACTGCAGGGGTCTCCGGACTCAACTGTGGACTATTAGACCTATGCGCACTTAGCTGCAGAGCCTTCTCCTACTCTATGACCCAAAGACTCGAATCTACACTTAGATCTTCTGCAATCCCTCTATTCCATCATTAGATCCTATTGACTCTATGATTATTTGAACTACGTAGAGCCTTGCTCTATTTATACAATCCCATGGTCCATAGACCATGGGTAGATCTCTAAAGCCGACATTACATTACAAACTTGAGGGTGAACAACCCTGTGACTCATTTACAACTTCGCGCTCTGCGCCCACAAAATGCAGAGTCTTTACATCTCATTTACACTTTTTAGCCAAAATCTAGGCTTTAACCCCAAAACTTTCCTTGGGGGATCTCGTGCCCAACACGCTGTCAAACATAAAATGGATCGTTGTTTCATGTTCTTTATTTACTATTTCCATCTCACCCATTTCTGTGGATATGAGCCTGACGTCTATGTTATTAGTCTTATCGCACTCCAAGGTAGTCTCATTCTTCGTAATATCATTGTTCTCTAAGATTAATGATTGTATTCTGTTGTTTTGTGGTGGATTATTAGTTCCGTTGTCCAAAAATGCAGAGTGCTTTATTCCATATTCTATGTTTGATCCAGGACCTGTGTTAGTCCATATGGATTTCAAAGCAATTCCATTGTTATTTATATGATCTGCAGAATTCAAACACGTTGTTTTTGTATTAATTTCAATTTTTGATTCAGTGGTATCCATTACCGTGAGTTCAACTCTTTTTCCCACAGTCTCATCGCATTTTTGATCGCATTTTTCCATCAACGAGCTGCCTATATTGATATCAATTATATATTTCATGGATGTTGTCATCGTGGGTTCAACTTTCATGTCATAGGTCTCTAAAATTGCTAATTGTATTTCGTTGTTCTGTGGTGGATCGTTGTCCAAAGACGCAATGTTCTCTATTCCAGAAAGATTTGTATGAGGACCTATGATTTATGATTCATTGCAAGTTGTTATCATGTGAACGCTATTGTCTGAGGTCTCCTCACATTTTTCCATTAACTCGCTACCCGTATTGATACCAATTTCTGATTTAGTGGCTATCACAGTGGGTTCAATGTTTATGTCAGATGTCGCATTTCATTGTTTCATCAATATGTTGCCCATCGTATGTGACCATGATCTGTGTGACATAGAGTATTCCATCCCAGTAGAACCTGCACTAGTCAATACCATTTCAGAGATGTTTCTGTAGGATTTATGATTGATGTTTTGATCCATGGATTTCTTATAAATTGTAGCCAAATTGTTCTTTCCAGGACCAACGTTAGAACTGTGATTGACTACGATGTGGTGTGAATTAGGAATATTTTCCTTCAATATAAGAGAATTAATAAAAGATATCTATGAAGGATTAATTTTGGATTTGTTGGGGGCTGTCCAGGAGTTGGGATGAATGCTAGCTTTCATTTCCAGTTTTTCAAATTTTAGGGTTTGTTTGGAGTTCATTTGTTCCTCAATTTTGAGAGATTTCAAAGCTGCACATGACTCTATTCTAGACCACAGTGTTGGTTCAATAAGGTTAGATAGACTAAGGTGGAGATCATATGCCTTCTTGTTTAATAGGTTCAGTTCTGAGCATAATTTACTAATCTCTGAATGGAGTGATTGGCTCACTTTGGTGAAACTGTGATTCTTCTTGTGGTTTTTGAGGTTTTGTTTGATGCAGGAAAATGGAGGAATAATAGAGGTGTCTCTATAGTGTTTGAGAGAAGTGAGGTATGACTTCTTCATTGCAATTTTGACGTTGGATCGTTCCAATGCACGAAGTTATTGTGATTTCCCCCTTCTGTAAAGGTTGAAAATTATAGATTTTAGGCTTCTGTGATCTATATTTTGTGTATTGATTTCTTCCGGAGTCATCGCATTCATGTTTTATTGTATAGACATTTCAAACCAACATCTATGGTTCATCATCAAGATCAGATGTGTGAAGTCAAATAATGTTGGGGCAATAAATAGAGGAAAAATTGGGTTGGTAATGTAAGTAGCCGACAATTTTTATGTTGTTAAGAAATGGATTTAGTTCGATTAATTTATTTTTTTATGTTTTTTTTCAAATACCATGTAATATTATAATATTAATATGTTATCAATTAATAGTTTTAGTATTAGTTATTTTTTAATAACATTAATTAATACCTAACGTTATTATTCCAATACGATTTTATGTGACATTATAGTATTATAATGTTTTAAATTATATAATGTTATTTTTCCATTAATAAAAGTTTTTATATTAATTAATTTTGCTAACATTAGGATTATTAATATTAAATTTATTATGTATTAGCATTAATGTTATAAATAATGCAAAATAATTAAAACATGTAATATAATAATAAAACAAAATGGCTCTTCTAAATATTACTAATTGAATCTTTATTAACCAATAATTTTTAAGATGAATTGTGTAGGATTTTCCTAAATTTAATCTTAACTGAGGAAATAAAAATTATTGGAATTTAACCTTACTAAAAGTTCTTTTAGGGATTGAAGGCAAGGTAGGGTTCTTGGTTAATGTTATTTATTCAAATGTTAATGATATTAGGGATAGGTTGAACCATGAGGAGGTCACAAGATAGTGGGGTCGGGAGACCTAGGAGACGGTAGAGACCCCAGTTAGTGTAGGAATCCAATTATCACTTATTTTCCAACCGTCATCGCGGTTAAGGTTATTTTGTGTTTTCCTATTTCGATAGCTTCTCTAAATTTTCTATGGTGATAATGGTCGATTTTGGCCACAACACTGGAGTTTTCTATGCAAATGTGATGATTATTTTTACTAGAGTGTTCGGCCAGAGCTGAGGCTTTGGAATAGTTATGTTTGATGTCAGTGGCATGTTCTTGAATCCTAGTCAATATAGAATGACTTGTTTCACCAATGTAGGATTTACCACACGAACACGAAACTAAATAAATCCCTTTGTGGTGTTTAGGATTGATGGGATCTTTTATCGATTTCAGGCATCTGCTAACCATATTCAAGGGTATGAAAGTGGTTTTTATATTATTCTTTTTTAAAATGTGTGAAATCTTATCAGTGGTGCCTAGAATGTAGGGTAGGTGAACCTTGCCTACACTATCATCCATTGGTTGTTTGCTTTTGGGATTCTCCACTTTTTTGAAAGCTTTGATTTCGTGATATCGTCTATATCCATTCTTTTCAAAAAAATCCAAACGGTGCTTCTTTTCTTGATAAAAATGATCATGATCTGAAATGTGTACCGCCTTGGTAGCTAGAGTGCTGAGCACTCCAAGTTTCTGAGCATGATGATGGTGAGAGTTGGGCTGCACGTAATGTTCTGACTCGGTTTTCTTGCGATAGACCTTTCAAGATATTGATCCATCTTGGTTTCTCTTGATTAGGATATCAGGAAAGGGAAGACTGCCATTCTCTTCCACTTCCATAGTAAACTTGATCGAATCTGATTGAATTTTAAGGTGCTCTAGGAATTTGTCAAATTTTTCTTTTCCATGAGGCTAAATGATGTAAGTGTCATCGACATATCTTTTCCAAGGTTTAGGTTTTAAAGGGGAAGACTCAGTGGCTTTGGCTTTAGAATGTTCCATGAACAATTTGGCAATAATGGGGGACAAAGGTGATCCCATGGCCACACCACAAGTGTTTTCATATATATCATCCCTAAAGCTAGAAAAGGTGGATTTCGGACAAATTTCTACTAATTCAGCTGTGTCAAGATCAATGATTTTGTGGAATACTCCCATGGCTTCATCTATGGGGATATTGGTATAGAGAGATTTTACAACAAAACTCACCAAAATGTCATTATGTTCTAGTTTTATGTGTTTGATCTCATTAATAAAGTGATTGGAGTCCTTGACAAAGGAGTTAGTGTTCCCTACCATAGGTTTAATCTTCTTAGCTAGATGTTCACGAGATGGTCATTAGGACCTTCGATGGTATTGACTATGGGTCTAATGGGGATACCTTCCTTATGAATTCTAGGGGCTCCATAAATCCTAGGGGTATAGGGATTGGTTTCAATCATATTCCTGATATGATGTTCTTTGCTCATTTTTATTAATTTATTAACAGTTTTGGATATCTTCGTTATGGGATTCTTTTTTATTTTAATGTAACATCCACTATTTTTTAGGTGGTCTAGCATATTTTCATTGTAATATATTGTGTTCATTATAACAGTTGCACCACCTTTGTCAGCTTTCAAGATCAAAATGGTTTTGGTTTAAGGTCTTGAGATCTAGGTATTCTTGTTTGGAGATATTGCTTTTGGATGGTTTAGTTTTTCTTAGGACTATGGAACAATCCTGCCTAATAATCTCTTTAATGTTGTCCAATAAATCCTTGATCCCATATTCACATCCACATTGCTATAAAATAAGGTTGTAGAGTTATATGTTTTACAGAGAGTGTTGTTGTTAATGCACTCTTCTAGTAGGAATGTTGTATGATGGCATTGTTGATAACTCTTAACTCTAGCATATGATTGTCTTTTAATGTTAATAAGCTATTGTTCTTATTTTTGTTATGACTTGGGGTATCTTATTACTTACTGATATTTTATTCCATTGGATTGCAGATGGAAAGAGTACTTGCTTCTTACAGAAAATCATCAAAAGAATGGTTATCTATGTTGAATAAACTAGGTCAGAGTAAATTTGAGTTCCTAGAATTTGTTGCAATTGTATCTATTATTTGGTCAACACATAATTTCTTATCCTAGTGAAGGATTGTATTCATGAATTTATGCTTTCTCTTGCCTCCTTATTCCAAATTCAAATATTTTTTAGGTGGATTATACTTGGTGACTAACAACTTGTCCTTGTTGTCTTTGGTATTGAAATCTCTTCATTTCTCATAATTGCATTTTAATACAGTTCCTAGATATTTTTGCAATTGTATCTATCATTTGGTCAACACATGATTTCTTATCCCAATGAAGGACTGTATTCATAAAATTTATGTTTTCACTTTCCTCCTGGTTCCAAATTCAAATATTTGTTAGGTGGATTGTTATTTGTCATTATCAACTTTCCCTTGTTGTATTTCGTATTGAAAACTCTTCATTTCTCACAATTGCAATTCAATACAATTTTTCGTTGCAATAACTTAGATTTTTGGGTTTTTTGTGTAATTTACTTGCGTGGTTTAAAGTCTACAATATTGGGATAAGCATAGTAAATTATTATAGTTGTATATCGTTTTGTAAATTATCAAGTCTCTAGTTGTTTTTTATCAAGCTTAAAGATGTTTAGATTTTGATTTCTTATTTTTTTGTGTCTTTGATTAAAGGAAGATTTTGTCATAAACTTTGATGTGGTGGATATTTGTGGAAGTCTGCTAAAGTATATTCATTTGCAGTATCCAAAAAAAATGGATTTTAAGTGATATCATTATGTTGTTTTAAGAATTTTAATTCTTTGTGATAGTTCATATTGTTTTAATATCTTATGCAGAGATAAAATATAGTTTCAGTTCATAATGTCAAACAACCTTGACATGTTGCATTCTTGTAAATAAACAACAAATTCAAGGGTTTAGTTCAACTTTTGTTACCAATGCTTATGAATATATGGCTAGCTTAAAGCTAGAATGTGTCTGGTTTGAATCCCCGCTGGATGAGGTGTGCTAGTCTTCGCTGATGGGTTTAATAGGAATGTGATAGAATGTGGGGAATCACCCCTTGGGTTTCAGTGTGAGGTTTTCCTTGGAAAAAAGGTTCAATAGTATTTTATTTGAGTAGCTGTGATTATATTAACATTGTGGACTATGATTGAAACATGCTTTGCTCAAAGACTATCAATAGGACATACTTGTATAAGTAATTGGAGGTATTTTATAGTAGTAAAGCTATAGTGTTATTCCTAAGCTTTACTATATTGAAGAAGACAAGACAAAGGGATTATTTTCAAATGTGAAAAAGGTGTTACCAAACATAGATATTATTTAAGGTGTGGTGTGCTAGATAAATAGTGTCTGTTAAGCTTCAACATGGGGATTTTTTCTCATTGGGCAAGGTATCGATGATTATTACCAAAATATTTAAATTTTGTAAGTCGTCAAATTATTTTTTAGCTACCACATCCCAAGACATTTACGTTGTGCAAGTGGAAGCAGCTATGGTAGTGTGCCATTATTTGGACAATATCATGTTATATGAAAATCCATTCCACAGTTACTATGTGGCTCTTGTTGTTCCATCCCATCAAGCCCTTGAAAGTTGGGTTGAGAAAGAAGGAATTGTTTACAAGGATTTTGTTGATCTGTGTTAGAAGAGTGAAGCAATTAAAGAAGTTCAGAGCTCAATTTTACAGGTTTGTTATGGTGTCCACCACTTCTGCTTCATTATACATTTGTAGTTAGGTAAAACTGAGTTGTAAAATCATCTTAATGAAGGCAATGCATCAGTTATCTTTTTTATGTGGAAATGGTGGCATAAACTAGGTAGTTTTATATCTATGAACATTAGAAGAGGGGGAAAAGATGAAACATTTAGTTTTCCACTCATATAGTTGGATGAGTAAATAGCCAACTTTTATTTTAGATATATCTTTTTCACAATCATTGTTTTTGCATGGAGCCTTCTAGCATGAATGATGTTTATTATTGAAGTTTGATTGTAAAGGTTGATAGGTCACCTTTCCCAATAATTGGTTAAGCTCTTTTGTTGAGAATTCAAATTAATTTGACCAATGACTTTTGAAAATTTGGATTACTTGGCAAGTTATTGTTGTCATGTTAGATTGACCTTCTATCATATTTTTCAATTTTTCTTTCCATACTTTATGAATTACTAGGTTTGAGTCTTGCAAAGCAAGGCATGAAACATTCAAGGATGTGCATATTTTTTTTTGGAGCTTGATTTCTCCCATTTTCACTATCTAACTTTTGCCATATTTTTCAAGCATATAACTTGTTATTTGAGCCCATGTTGTTTATATACTTGACCAAATTCATGCGTTAGAGAATGAAATGTTGTTGTAAAGAAAATGACAAGGATTAATAGACATCACACCTTAGATAATTTGTTTTCACAACTTATCTACAACGTGAGCTTTTTAGTATGTAACTTAGTTGGCATGATTGTGCCTAAGCTTTCCCTAAAGGTTGAATACTAAGTCACTAAGGTGTTCCTTTCTATGGTGATCTTTTATTTTCTTTGTTTATATATGTCATCTGGCCACATAGTGGCCACTATCGCCCAAATGAAGAAAACTTGTTCGCATTTCTTACTTTTACGGGGAAAATGGATTTGACATTGTTGATGTTGAGTTATATGTCGTATAAATCCTTTACAATCTACTTTAATTTACATTCTAGTGTTCATCATCTTTCATGTCTTACACTCTGCATTGTAACTTCTTCTTTTTTTAGAAAATGAACTTAGTATTGATAGTAAGAAGCAAGAATTGAGGAAAGAGGGGAACAATAACATTGGAGTGACAAATGCAAAGAGGGAGAGAGAGAAGAGAATGATTCTAGTGATACCCTTAGAGAAAATATCCTGCATAAGACATACACATAGTGACTGATGGTCAAGTGTTCAAAGTTGGTGAATTCACTTACAATCCCCTGATAACACAATGATAATGTTCTAAAGTAATGAAACAACATTTCATGTGTAAATTGTAGTCCAACAAATATTAAGTTGGAAACTCATATTGTAATACTTGACATTTCATATAATACAATTTTCGTGCTTGAAATTATTTATAGTTGCACTTGATATTGTTTAGTATTGTAATTAACATATGTAACTTTAAGTCTTCATATTATATCAACTTGCACATTGTATGACATTTTTTTAATTTAGTCACACAAAAAATACTAATTAGGTTATGTTGATTAATAATAAACACATAAAACCAATCTAAAACTACTAAATTAGTAGTTTATATTTGTTAATGATGAACATAAATAAAATGAATATATGACTAAATTCATTGTTTATAATGATTATTAATGAAAATAAATTAAATCAATATAAACTATTAAATTAGTCGTTTATATAATGAATATGAAACAACCAAAAAAAGATAAATGACTACTGCAAATGATAAATTTGTGATTACAAATAATGACTAATTTTTGCATATATATATGACTACTAGTAGCTAATTTACAATATCTTATAACATGACCAAAATTTTGTCATATTTCTTTGGTCATTAATTGGTTTCAAATGATGACTAAAATTTTCATATATATGACTATTAGTAGCTCATTTACAGTATCTTATAATACGACCAACATTTTGGTCATTAATTGGTTTTTTCGAGTGATCATATAGTAATATATTTTATTGTATATTTGGTCAATAATTGTGGCATTAATGACTAAATCAACAACTAAATTAATGACCAAATTTATGATGAAATATATTTTTAGACGATAAAATTGAGACAATCAATTGATGACTAATCTAAAAATGACTAAAAGTTGGTCGCGTTATAAGATACTGTAAATAAGCTACTATTGGTCACTGACTGAAAAATGGTCATTTGTATGCAAATTTTAGTCATTTTTTTAGTAACTAGTTATCCATTTTGTACTAGTGACCTTAACATGATCTTTATTCGTGTTAAGAAGAAATCTAATAGAATTATTGAAGTAGGACCTTATATAATGGAAGTAACTCAAAGGTTACTTGAGAATTTAGATAGATATGGATGCATCTTTTCCATATGTAATATTCTATGTTGTCTAACATGTAAATGGATCATTTTGTTTCTTGGATTATCATAATATTGGTCTTTTATAAGAGAATTGTTTTCTTTAGAACCCTCTTTTGGATTTTTCAATTTAGGCTTTTAATATTTTAAGAGATTGCCTTCATTGGCGAAGGAAGAAGAGGGAGGGAAGAAAGCTATGGCTAGAGATGTTCTTCTTATATTAACTGGGATTCCAATTGAGTCTTGAAGCACCTACCTACTACTCTTTTTGCCTCTCCCTTTCTCCTCCTTATTTACATTATTTTACCTTTTGAACGTGTTTTCCATCACTCCAAAGGAGGTGGGAGGGGGGAGGTTTCCTTTAAGAACATTCTCTTGTCTAGCTTCAAATTTTATGAAGACATTCCTTACTAGAATTTTCTCGTCTACAAATATTGTCGATATTTTGGTTATCAAGCTTTGGCTAGATATTGTGAATCTAAATATTACAAACCCATGTCGTCTTCTTCCCTTAGATACATTATGCTACTATTATATTTTTCCATGTATATATTTACTTTTTCTTTGTTTGCTTGCATATTTCCTTTGATTTTACTTTTCACTATTTCATCCTCTTCATTTGTATGGAGGGAAGAATTGGCGTTAGAAATCTTGCAACGTTTTCCTTTATTAGTATGTGGTTCAGATGAGACTTGGTGAGGATGTCAAATCTATTCTTGAGTTTAGGGTTTGTAGAAGGGGTGGCCCAAATGTCTTCTTATTTTCTATTCTTCATTTGGAAATTTTTTGAAAGTGACATGGACTTATTTCATTTTGTTGTTTGGAAGGGTTTTGAGGGGAGTTAAGTGGACATTCCATTAAGAGATGACCATGTTCATCGCATTTACAACATGTGAAAGAAATATGTTTGTAATTTATTGGTTGGATCCAATATTTGTCATCATGGATATGACATATTGAAGCATGAGAAAGCTTCGAAATATTCATGTAGACACATATATCGGCATAGGAAGTATATCTACCCTGTTTTGTGGCTTCAAAAAGCATGCCAAACGAATCTATAGCATTTCTTATTTGTGTTATGATTTTAGAGGCCCACAACTCTAAAGGCCATCAATATAATCTAAACCATACCAAGCCAGAGAGAAATATTCCTTATTGGTTCAGAATCTCTTTGCCCATAGTAATAGGTACAATATAGAGAATTCAAAGCATAAAGTCCATTCTACCAAAAAAATAAATAAAAAAAATTCCAACCTTGAAGATTGTTAAATATTGCAGTGAAAACACTCTTGACCCAAGTTTAGTTCTACCTTACCTTTTAGCTGCAAAAATTTTCTTATCCACCCCTCCAAAACTCGTTCCATGAACTTGATAAAAAATCACAGTGCAAATTATCTTCACATTCATTAATCAAATATCATATTACATATATACAGGAGTATTGTCTTAAGATAGGAAAGCTATCTTGGACATACAATTTGTTGGTTGAGAGAATATCTCAACCACACACCAAACTAGGGAAACCACTCCTATAGAATAGGAACAGACTATTTACATAGAAAGTAATGACTGAGACAAGTAGGAATTAATATTCCAACACACCCCCTTAATGAGTACTTGTCTCGATATCAATCTGCAAAATCTAGTTGTGGTCAAACATAAAAGAATATGTTGACGTCCATATATAGGAGCAACCATCCACCTTAATGCATGGGTACTAACCATTGCAACCACTAGTCTTGTAGGATGTTATACGCACACATGGTTCTGTCAATCATTATAACTGCACTCTCGTACTTGTACCTATAAATGTCCCTCCAATATCAACATGGGTTTTATCAGATTACCCGTAACCATGCTCTGGGTTTTATCGGATCACCCTCAACCATGCCTCCAAGGGCTCTCAGCCACCAAGGCTAAACGCAACCACCAAGGCTGAACTCAGCTATGAAGTCTCAACTCAGCCACGAAGGCTCAACATAGCCACAAAAGCTCACCATAACTGCTCTGGGCCACAAACCTACCACTAGGGCACTCCAACCACTCTGGGCTACAAACCTACCACTAGGGCACTCCAATCACTAACGCTCACCAAAGACCTAACCCAACTAGGTCGAGGGTTTTCTTGGCTAACCCTAAACCATGCCAACAAGAATCTCTGTCCCACTTCACTCTTACATGTGGTATCTCGCTTACTACAAATGGACATTGCAAATCCAAAGTAGTTTTTAAATTACCATGAACTGTATGGGGATACACATGCCTCACAAGGCTTACAACACAAATCCAACTCTTGGAGTGACCAGGTACATACATTGCAAATAACATTATAAAACATCTTAGCCTTGCTTACAAATGTCTATGACATATACTATGAGTTTGCTTTATTTCAACACACAATATTTTACCTTGTTTATCCATCTATCTTTTAATTTTTGATGTAGTTCTTTTGCCTCGTCTTATAAATCGTTCATATTGTCGACAACATTGTCGAATAGTTATTTTGGATTTCCATATTTACATAGGTGTGATTTGCTAAAATAGCCAATTCTAACAAAATCATCACCCATTGAGCTAGCTAAACTCAATAAAAACTTGAATAATCCAAAACACTTACCATAATTCCATACACATACACATACAAGGAAATCACTTTATAAAATTAGAGAAGTGGTCGTTTTGGCTCATTCTCAGCCTTTTAAAAAATAATTTTGATGCCCCTAAATCAAAGCTCATTCATGCAACGATAGGTGTTGCTCTCCGGAAAAGAATAATAGTTATCACACATGGTAGTAGGCTTCACAGGGGATGGGGGAGAAGGCCCAGGGTTTGGAGGTTTGGAACCCTTCTTTATAGGGTATGATGCCTCCATCGCTATACTGCACATTCTTGTTGAAGCTCCTTCAATTTTCCTCTGTAGTTTGATGAAACCCTTCTCTCCACAGCTCTTTCCCCAAGAATTCTTCACAATCCAATAATCTTTGCCAGACTCTAAACCATACCCTACCAGAGTCACACCGTGGTCTAACTGAGTTCTACACGTGCTTGTGAACATGCCAGATTCGTAAAATTGGAACGCCCTTCCACTAGCTTCGATGGCCACTTTGGTCCACAACTTCTGGGCAACCACCCATGATTTCTGCAACTCAAACTCACCTACTCAACTTCCACTACCACGTAGACCAACACCTCTTCTTCTGTTAACAACGCATCATTTCTTTCCATGGTTGCCTCCTCCAATCAACAACATGCCACACATGTTGCTACTACAAAGCTATCAGGATGGGATTTCACGCATCCACTGCTGAAGGCAATTTGCGCGACCACACATGAAATTGGGTTCCCCAAGATTTCATCTCAGATACGCTACCCAACATCACCTTGGCCTCTGGTAATTCCTTGATATGTGACATCCTCAAGATGAGAGTCCTCAATCTATGTCATGTCTCCTACTATGCCATCTGTAATTGGCTCCTTCGAGCACTCTAGCGCCAACCATTTAAGGTGCTTCAGAGGGTGTAGATCTTGGAAGTAAGCATGAGCACAACCTCCCATTCGATCATGTAGAAGTTTTCTGTGTGGTGGTGTTGCTTGTGGCTAAGTTTTCTAGCATCTTTCCATTTTCAAATATTGTAGCGATGTCAATGCAGAGATCCCACAAGGCATGCACTTCAACTATTGACATAAACTCAGATCCAGTATCTCGAGCTTCTTCAAACATGTTACTGACTCTGGCAGCTTCCGATGGGGAGTGTGATCGGCTGCCGCTTGCTCTCAAAGTAATACAAGTAGCCATGGTGGGCATCACTGCACCATCATATTGGCAGTCGACTCTGGAGAAGACTGCTGTGGAGGTCATTGTTTTGGTGAGCACCACGGTTCTCCTTGTGCCACCACATGGCCCACATCTTGCTCATCTGCTCGGCCTCCCAAAATACACCACCAAACTACACCACTGAAAGCCTTCACAAACACAGACATCAAAGATCCACCCAAATCCAAATCTACAGTCTCTTGATGATTGACAAACTAAACACTAAAAATAAAATTACTCTTTTATTTCCTCAACCCAGGAAGGGCTAGGCCCTCAGGGCTTTGATACCATAACCTGGGTGCCTATTTTAGTCCATACAATGCTTTCTTCAACCTACAAAATAAATGTTCTTCACCCTGTTTCACAAACCCCTCACGTTGCACTAAGTAGACTTCTTCTTTTAAGTACCCATTTAAAAATGAAGATTTAACATCTAGTTGGTGAATCATTCAATGGTGTTTGGTAGCTAAAGAAATTATAATTCTAATTGTTTTTAGTGCAAAGTCACAACTGATACATGTAAGAATTAATATTCAAACAGAACTTTCCAAAGAGAATGTATTCTTACATGTACTAGATGTTTTCAACCAACAGAGTAGAAACTCTTTTGTAAATTTTCGTGATTGTTCCGCGCCACATAAAAGATCCAAGCTTCTGATTTTAGTGTGTACTTGCTCCTTACTCCACATTGTCGACTTGTTTTTTGTGCCCATCTTCTGGTTCGTCATGGAATTCATCAGTTTGCTTTGTCAAAGTTTGAATACCATGAAGAAGTTTTTTCTTTGGGATTAACATAACCCTCTCGTCCTGCAACAATGTTACTGTGGGACGGAGCAGGCCTAGAATTTCAAATTACCTTTGCCCATCAAATGAGAATTTCACGACATTTTTACGTTTTACATGCCCTTCATTTTATGTTTTATGCCAATAAACCACCTTTCATGTTAATAAATTAAACTAGTAGCATTGGATCTTCCCACATTTAACTCTTCTATGTAATAATCAAGAAATAATTCTATGTTTGTGCATAACGCTTCAAGGTAGAATCATATAGTTTTCACATAGATGCTAGTGAGCACTATACAACATCTGCAACGTGAGCATGGTCATCCAAGCCTCCAATGTGAGTATAATACTAATCATCTTACACTGTATGATGTTGAAAATATAGTGAAATTATGGCATTTTACTAAAATTAACAGCTACCACCATTTATTCATGCTTAACACAACATTCTTTAAACGAAATTACCAAAGTTGTGCTTATAATTTTGAACTTTCATACTTCACATAGATATATCCATTTGTAACAAAAACAAATCGCTAAATATCAATAGGTGATCCTCAATATGGACAATATTCAAGCAGCAGAACAATTGTAAACAAATATGGACAGTGTGGACTTTTAGTTGACCATTCAACTATAAATTTTTACCATTAAAGCAAGAGGATTGAACAATAAAAATCGTTCTCGTAAATTTATATTTGGGTTGACAATTCGATTATCCCAAGCAAACATTAGTTTAGGTTTTTTTAGACATATCAAGACTAGAATTCAATTCATAAACCGTTGAATTCATAAACAACCTTCAGCATATATAGATCCTTCTCATGCGTGTACAAACTAGACTAAAGCGATTTTCCTTGTAAACCCCAAAACAATGAAGGGAAAATTCTAATCACGATTCTTTTTCATTCTTCTAAAAAGGCTCAGAAAATTCAAGTCGCCCACATTTTTTATTCTTTTGTAATATTCTATGTAATCACACACATTTTTCATTCTTCTGTAATATTTTATGTAGTTTTAGCATTAGCAACACATCTACAACAATGTACAGAGGAAAAAATGTTCAAACATTTGTCAACCCGGAAACATTATTTTTAATATATTCTCACATATATTATATATGAAAGTTTCCAGTCTTCCCTCGCTAAGAGACTCGAATTCTAGTTTTATTACAATTTCCAGATCCAAAAAAATAGGATCTGTTTGACTAAAATTATAAAGAAATATTTTTTTTTTCATTTTTTACCTTAATTAAATAAAAATTAAAATACAACTAACACTAGTTAGTGTTCAAAATAGTTTTATTATAATTTCCAGATCCAAAAAATAAGATGTGTCACTAAAAATACAAAACAAATATTTGGTTTTCATTTTTTTAACTTAAATAAATATAAATAAAAATACAACACAACGGTTAGTTTTCAATATTTTAGCATAAGTTATTTCTTGTTGTGCACCTCACTACCATACTCAAACACATCTAACATTATAGAAGTCAACAAACAAAATAAATAAATTTAACAATACCACACATCACTGCATGTGGATAAAAATAGTGGAATTGTAGTCTATCATATTTATAGTCCAAATTTATAGTGAGACTATTTAAACAATTGAAACCATGCAAATGTAGTATAAATAAAACATTTAGTGGAATTTTTCCAAACTATAGTGTATTTCATCGAAATTCAATCTTCTTAGAGAAAATACAAAAAATATTTTTGATAATAGATGGTAATTATACTTCATTTAAGTCAATGTTTCTAGAGAAACTACAAAAAACTTTTCAATAGGAATATCTTAACATAACCTAGAAGAAATTTCAAAGCTAAAGAATCCTTCTTGACTTTGTATCTGTCCATACTTCATATACTGCATGCCAATCAACATTAGATGATTCAGGTCCATTCAAAGATATTCTCACTAAAGCATCTAGTGTATCCAACCCTAGCCTTGATTTTCTAATGTCATTGATGATGTATTTCTTAGAAAATCCCCTTTCACAATTTACTGTACTTGTAGGAATAGTGAGCACAACTTGCCATAATTTTATCATATTAGGATAAGTTTTTTGCCATTTTTTTGTGTTACGAAATACTTTCCATGCTTCTTTCATAGAAAAAGCGTCACAAGCCAGATTTAATGAATCAACAAAAGGGTGCAACTCTCTTTTACAAGCTTTAACATCAAATAAAGTGACAAATCCAACATCACTTGATATGATATATTGCAAGTATTGAAAAAGCTTTAAAAGCCAACGTTCTGAATTTTTCTCACGATTACGATGCTCTTTTGGATAATAGCAAGGGCTGAACAGTTTTGCTGCATTAAAAAGATGAAGGTGTGGAAATATTTCATTTAAAGTATCTATGAGAGTCTCTATATAACCTTCTGTGAGTTGCTGACAACGCTCTTTCATACCTTCAATACAAGGTTTCATAGATTGTTTCATTGCTTCATTGCATTCAATATCCATGGTTGAGATAGAGATGTATCGTAATTCATGTCTATCTATCACTATCCCTTCATCTTTAATATCAATGTATCCATTTTGAGAATCACTCAAAAATTTTGAAAGATAAATTGTGTCTTCTGCAACTGTCTTTTTTTCTCAAAAACCATCTAGATAATGTGCTTATAGTTACTTCAAGAGCCAACCCAATAGTTTTAATGTCTACATTTTCTTCTTGAAAAGTCATATTCAACTTGTTTAATTCCCCTAGCACATCAGCAAGCATATGTAAACAATATTTCATATAATATATCCGTGCCTTATCATACCATGATGAAGTTTTTTTCATTTTTCCACAAAGTGAAAATTGCTGGCATAAGCTTCACAAGCCTTATAATAACTGCCCCCTTGGATGGCCATCTCACTAAATGTATTTGTAGAACATCAAGAACATCAATTTGCATGACTCTAAGCAAATAATTAAGTTCACTATTTCTCTTTGGGGAGTTTTGAACCCATGAATACACTTTGTTTGCAATTTTTTCAACATATAATAACTCAAGTATTTTCTTAGAATCATCTGTTGCTGCTAAAGACTCACGATGAGCCACAAAATGAATTGTAATAAGGTTTGGATTATTCTATTTCAAAAATGAAACAAGACCATTTTCATGTCCAGTCATTGTTGAAGCCCCATCTGTAGAAACAACTATCAAATCCTTATATTGAAGGCCTCTAACATTTGTTAATTGATTGACACTAGCATATATCTTTTTCCCTTTTCCATCCACTACATCATTGAGCTTCATAAACTGTAAGATAGGTGGCCCAAGACCCTTTGAGTCTAAATATGTTGCATAAACAACAAGGTGTTGGTCTAAGGTTCGATCAGTGTTTTCATTAACCATTAATGACAAGAAGGGGCTTTCCATCATATTTTTTATCTGAATCTGTTCAAGATGTTTTGATATGCAATATATAAAATCATTTGCAGACTTAAGATTTGTGTATGAAGACTACTCTTGAGACTTTTGCATATATGGAGTTTTTGCATCCATTAGAAATTTGCAAAGTTTCTCATACTTTGAAAGAGATAGATCTTCTCGGTAGGTGAAATATGCTACTTTCATTGTAGAATTCACTCTTTCCTTATTGGCATCTTCAAGCTGTCTAATATGATCTGGAATTGGTTTCATCTTTCCCTCTACAAAATTTATCCATCTGGCCTTCACATCTTTATGAACCAATGATTTTTTATGAGTAACAAGAGCGTCATGTTGTAATGTTGTGCAACCATTACCTAAACCCCATGGTCCACTCATCTTATACTTCACGCAATAACTACACTTCATAGATATTTTATCATCAAACGTCACATAATTCAACCAAAGAAACTTATCTAACCATTCCATACGAAAGTGTCTTTTTGTTTGCACTTTCATTTTTGAATTATTAGCAACTTCTTTTTCAACTTCCTTTGTTTCTTCATCTAGATCATGATCAGAAAAACTTCCAAAAATTTCATGTAATTGTTGTTCCACATCAACATTATGGGTTTTTCACATGTTTCTAAATTGTTTTTAGTCTTGGAAGTTTTCTCTTTTGTCTATCCATACATTTCTCCAATTGTAGCTTGTAGTTTTTTCTTTGAGACATTTGTAGATTTGTAATCACCTATATAAAAAATATATATGAAAAATAAAGTTTATTAAATCATACAAATTGGCAGAGTTAATACTTTCTAATAATACATATTTATTTATTACGTAAAAAACATAAACATTATTAAACCCATTACCCAATTTTATTTTATTTTTTTTAATTTTAAATGTTAAGAAACAAAGTGTTAACAATTGCATTTAAAACAAAAGAAATTGTTAAATAAAATTTAACTATTATATATAACTCAATTCAAAAACCTCAACCACTTTCACATGCAAATCCATAATGAAGTAAAATTATACTATCACATCTAACTATAAAATAAATTTACATTTATTTCAAACTATTTAAAACTCGACATGAAATGACACTCTCACATCTAATAGTTCTAAATTAATATAATTTTATGAATTAATAAATAAAATTAATATTCATGGAAAATGTTTTTAGAATCTTAAAGTCAAGAAACGATAAGCTTTCGGATAGATATTTTTCAGATCACATTATAAGACAACAATTCTAAATTTTATTAATATAATTTTATGAGTTAATAAATAAAAATAATACTCGTGCATAATGTTTTCAGAATCTTAAAATCACAAAAACGATAAGCTATCGCATTGAATGATAATGAATGATTTCAATTTTGATGTCATGCCCCTGTAAATTTCAGGTATGATAATGTTAGGATGTATAAATGATTTAAAATTCAATTTATTTTTGATTTTTGATTTCTATATTTTTAATTTCCAGAAGAAAATATTCATAATTTGAAGTTTGAGTTAGGAAATGTGTATTATTTTTTATTTTATTTTTTTATACAAGAATTTCTATATGCATTTGAAAAAAAAATCCAACAGCTAAATCATGATTTCTTAAAAAATAAAATTTTAAATTTTTTTGGTGATGTTTGAATTAAGAAAGTTTGTATTATTTCTTGGTTTTGTTTATAGGAATTCCTGTATGCATTTGAATAAAAATTTCAAAAGAAAAACCTTGATTTCTTAAAACTATCACCACGAAATTTGCCACTTGTCAATAGCATGTAATTTCAAAGTATACAGAAATTGCCAAACATGATGGTTCTTAGTGATTTTTTAAATATATTTTAAAAAACATAAATAGATTTAATGTCTCGTGATATTTGAAATAGAAGTAAATTGGTTATATTTTAGTTAAATTAGTTAAATTGTTTAAATTGGTTATAAGCTTCTTATCTACTCCAATTTTGAAAATCCAAAATCCTCAATTTTGGATTCCAGAAATCTACCAAATAGCATTAAACATTTATCCACTCCAATTTTGAAAATTTTAAATCCTCAACTTTCGTTTCTAAAAAAATACCAAATATCATTAAAGACTGTTATACAAATTTTAGATACTAAAAATTCTACCATTCATTTAATTACTTCAAATTTATTTGGATGAGTGTTGGATAGATTACTAAGCCGTGGACAACTTTAAAATTTTTGTAAAACAATTTTCAGAACATCATGCACAAAATTGCGGTGCAATCGATGAAAATGTTGATTTTGAAATTTTGATTCATAAATAAATCTAATACTTTAAAAACCTCTTATGTATTTCAATTTTGAAAATTCAAAATCTTCAACTTCTAATTCTAGAAAAATACCGAATAGCGTTAAACTTCTTATCCACTCCAATTTTGAAAATTCAAAATCCTCAACTTCTGATTCTAGAAAACTACCAAAATAATATTAGAGATTCTTATACAACAAGAATAAACTTTAGATATCCAAAATTTTAAGCTACATTTAGTTAATTACTTAAACTTTAGATACCGAAAATTCTAAGCAGGCTACATTTAGTTAATTACTTTAACTTTATTTAGATGAGTATTGGATATATACTTAGTTATGAAGTTCTTTATTTAATAAGGTTGTCAACCTTAAAATCTTCTTAAAACAATTGCCAAAACATCATGCAAAAAATTGGAGAGAAATGGAAAAATGTTTTTTGAAATTTTGCTTCACAAATAAATCTAATGCCTTAAAAACCTTTTATTTATTCCAATTTTGAAAATTCAAAATCTTCAACTTCCCATTCCAAAAAACTACCAAATAAGATTAAACCTCTTATCCACTCCAATTTTGAAAATTCAAAATCTTCAACTTTTGAAAACTACCAAATAACATAAAACCATAAAACACATAATAGATTAGAATACAAAAAAAAATACACACATTTTTTTCTTGAATTTGAGGGTGTATCACGCTACCAACCTGAGTTTGAGCTGCTACTCAAGTTGGTTGGAAGAAATCACGCCTTAATTTACTTCAAAATTTCGTTAGTGGCTTTCTAAGCTGGATGGAAGAAAAATCACCCCTTAATTTACTTCAAAATTTCCTGAAGGGCTATATACCATATCAAAATTTACATATAACTTGTAAGTATTTTTTCAGTTTTAAAATAACTAACTCCATAAGTAAATAAAGCAACCTCGCCTTAATTCCTCACGGTTGTATACCATATCAAATTTTATATAACTTGTAAGTACTTTTCAGTTTTTACAATGGCATAAGTAAATAAAGCAACCAACCCTTAATGTACTTCAAACTTTCCTCAAGGGTTGTATACCATATCAAATTTCACCTAACTTGTAAGTATTTTTCAGGGTTTACAATGAACTAATGGCATAAGAAAATAAATAGTACATAACTCATAGGCTCATACCACCAGTCTAGCAGTTTTGAATGAGAAAACATGCCATATTCGGAGGCTAACAAAGTCAACATAGGGTAAAAACAAATTCAACAGGGGTAAATTAAAAGATTGCAGGGATGTTATTGCTTTTCCCGATTAGCCAGAAAGAGCAAAGACAGAGGAAAATGTAAGATCGTAAAACACATAATTCATTAAACCACATATGGTTAGATGCCAAAAGGCGAAAGTAGTAAATTCAAAAATTGTTTTGCAAGAGAGTCAATTCCAATACTAGTAAATAGGTCATTAAATTCTGTCATCAATATTCATATAGCCAATGGACCATGGTTACTCCCATAATGTCCCATTAATTCTCAACAACGAGATATTAAAAGAATAAAGCACCCTAGCCATAGTCGTGCGGAGTGCCATAGCCTTATAGTCCCCAAAATGTCCCATTAATTTTCAACAACAAAAGATTGAAAGAATACAGCAGGCTAGCCATAGCCATGTAGTTAGTGGGTACAAAGCAATCCGATTAGATCACCGATGATTAGATTTTTGTAAACTCAAACTTAATTCTGATAAAGAATTTTAGGGATTTGTAAATTCCGATACAATGAATTTTTACGGTTTAAATTTTTAATTAAAATGACGGGACGCCAACACGTCAGATTTCATGTGCACAAATTTTCACCAACCGTAAAATACGTGCTCAAAACTCAAAATACGTCCGTCAATTTCCAAGAGTGGGAGGGACCTGCACCCCGTGTGACAGCGATAGTGGATGCGTGCATTTTTTTATGGAAGCTGTACTAAGTTGCTGAGTGGCTGCTCGAAGACAACTAATCTACAAGTTGTTCTGTTATTCAATTCTTGTAATACTAAAAGGAGTGATTCTAAGCGGTAATTATCTTTCAGAATATTTCAGATCCTTAGTCTAGTCCATTTTAATTAACCAAAGTACAGTTGTAAAAGCATAAGGAACGGTCCAAAATAAAGCTTGGCTATCACGGATGCCAACTACTGTATACAAATAGTTTGTTTTGTCGCCCTCTGAGAAAAAGGTACGGATAAGCTCGATAAACGGGTCCCAACTCTTGTTCGCATATTCTCGTTTTATCGTCGGGAAACGAGGTCTTACATGAGAAAAAGAGGGTATAAGGCTATCTGGAATATCTGATTGATTCGAGTAGGCGAGAGTAGCTTTCTTCGGCACGAAACGTGAAATTAGCAATTTGTGTCAGTTGCTTGGTATTTTGGTGGGCAAGCATTTTCCTCTCAGATTTATTTCCAATTGGAGTGACAAAATGAGCCCGTTTTGAAATTGCTATCAGACAAATATTTTAAGTTAGGTTGAGCAACAAACTCTGCAGGATTTGATCTTTCTATGAACGTTGCCGTAACCCCAGATTGATAAGAGGATAATGATTTTAGAGCTCGCCACCGATAAGCTACCTGCGGTGCACCTGTCATATAAAATCCCACAAGAGGCGACGAGTTAAAGAATGATGGTTGTTCTTCTTGCGTTGCTCTGCTTATTCATAACCCTAGTGGGTGTCGCTGCAGTTGTTCCGTGGGACTATATTTGGAGGTCATGCCAGAATCACATGGCCACCAGAATGGCTAATACTGGGATGACAGAGGAGTCCATAGAGGCGCTCCCATCAATAATCTATGAAAAATCTATCCAACAGCTTCCAGGGACATCTATTGCAACGGATTGCCCTATCTGCCTGGTCGAATTCGCAGAAGGTGAAGTTGTACGAGTGTTGCCAAACTGCAACCATTCTTTTCACATGGAGTGTATAGACAAATGGCTTCGTTCTCACTCCTCCTGTCCTCCATGTAGACGTTGTCTTCGTTTTTGTGGCCATAAAAATATGGCAAACGACACACAGCGCAGCAAATCAAACGCCCATGAAGGGCAGATTCACCAACCAAGAACATCTCACGAGTATGGAGGAATCTTTGACATTGAGTCTGGAATTAAGCATTAGATATGTTGTTGGCCACATGAACCAAAAGGAGTGAATAGGGCCATTAATGAAATGTTTGGAGTGCATGAGATTGTGTCGTACCAAAGCTGTGATGTGTTCAGAATATTAGTTAGAGGAGTAATGTTATTAGGTGTATACAATCATTGTCGGTGGTGGAATGTAGAGAGAGTAAAGTTGTGAAACTCTGTTAGATGCAACTATTTGAATGGAGGAATTTGTATCTCTGGATCTTTAGGAAATATTTTGATACTGTGCTGTAAAATGTTATAAACGCCCCTATTCATATGACGCATTTGTCTTTGGCCGTGATATCTCCAGTATTTTTGTGACTTTTATTTTTATCTTTACATCGTATCCAATTCAAACATATCACATAGAGCACTAAAGTGTGTTGCCATGGTGTGTTGTTGCTAAGTCGTTTGATCCGACATTGCGTTGGAATATCTTCCGTAGAGCTGTAAAGCTGGCTGCTACATTTTGTTGATACTAAGTGAGTTGCACATGTTGCACACGTGTGCAACCTTTCTCGTGCGCTTTCTCAAAGATGGAGTGGAGAGCTCAATTCCTTTCTCAGTGATGTTGGTTGGTTTTGGAAAACTTGTGATCTAAGAGTCAAGGAAGCATTCAATTTTGTTGAGGAATTACAATACTTCTATGGAATCTTTAATTTCCATCTTGGGATCCCAATTACCAACTTGGACTATCTAAGAGTTTTGGGGTAATAGAAATTTTTTTATGGTATCTAAACCTATTTCACCTTTATGAAATTCTTAATTTCCATCCTAAGCATTCTAATTACCTGTTTGGAAAGTTGACCAACACCTCCAAATTTTGATGTAACTACAAACCTCTTTAATTTCGAATTCTTTGTACATAGAGAGCCACTCCAGACCCTCACAAAGAATTGATTGTGATGATTTCACATCCTATAACACACTATTTGTATATTTCTACATACTCAATATGTACGACTCAAGAAAAAGATATCAGGGTTTAAACCTCCTTGCCCTTGTATTTTTTTGGGGGTGTTCTAGTTAAGCGTTCACATGAAAAAAAAAAAACCATGTGATGGGCTTCTTATGTACATGCTTTCCTATAAATAATACCATCAGTTTTGAATAGTGGAATAATACCATCAGTCTTGAATACCAGTGGATATACAATGGTGGTGATGAACTTCTTATGTACATGCTTTCCTACAGATAATTCCATCAGTTTTGTATACTAGTGGATATACAACGGCGCATTCATGCATGTAAGAGCACTATCTTGAACCATCTCCTAACTGTTCTTATTTGTACTTTTGATGGAAAAAAAATTATGTGACACCAACCCGTGCTTCAATTTTTTTGATGGGACACAATTTGGTGCTTCATGCTTATTATGGCTCATGCGATGTTTTTAACAAAAAGAGATGAGAATCTTGTGGTTTTCATTCTTGTTTTATGTTTTTAAACTGTGGGATTTACTGTGATTTTAGTCTTTTCAATCAATTCATTTTTAAACAGTGGGATTTTTCTGTGATTTTAGTCTTTTCAATCAATTCATTTGCTGAGGAGGTCATCTATAGCCTCTCAAAGTGGAACGAAGTATCTTTTCAGGCTTTTCAGGTTTTTTCAAAGCTTCTTGAAAATATTATACTCGTGTGGTGCAAGCATCAGTTTTGAATACTAGTGGATATACAACGGGGCATTCATGCATGTAATAGCACTATCTTGAACCATCTCCTAACTGTTGTTATTTATACTTTTGAAGGAAAAAATCTTGTGTGACACCCACCCCTGCTTCAATTTTTTTGACGGGACACAATTTGGTGGTTCATGCCTATTATGGCTCATGCGATGTTTTTAACAAAAAGAGATGAGAATCTTGTAGTTTTCATTCTTGTTTTATGTTTTTAAACTGTGGGATTTACTGTGATTTTAGTCTTTTCAATCAATTCATTTGCTGAGGAGGTGATCTATAGCCTTTCAAAGTGGAACGAAGTATCTTTTCAAGATTTTTCAAAGCTTCTTGAATATCTTATACTCCAGTGGTGCAAGGAAACCTCTAGAGCCTTTGAAAGTGGAATGTAGTATCTTTTGAGGGTCTTCAATTGCGTGTTATACAGTATGATGAAAACATATTACCTATGTTTACCTTTTATCAGACAAAGAATAAAAATAAGAATAAAATTTAAATTTTGTGAATATATAATCCTATAAATCCGTAAAACAACCCAGAACTGGAACATAAAGTCACGCCCCTTGAGGTAAGAAACTGTTCCATGAATATTCTCGACGTAATGAAGATACAATTTGAAAGCAAATCTGATTGTGGATAACAAAATTACATATACTATATTCGTGGAAATATGAGATTATTGATAGAAGATAATACTTGGCATTGAGTCTTACAGGCCGCGGACTTAGCTGTAAGTTCTCTGATGATGTTTTCAATACGGTTGTGTGTGTCTTTATTGGGGTTTCAATTTCAATTTTAATGCTAAAGGAATCGATTGTAATAATGCGGAAGAAATTATATTTTTAAATAAAATTATAATGATATATATAGTGTTAAGTTGTTTTATAGCTTAATATGGGAAGGGAAGATATTGTTATTTAATATAACATTTCAGCATTATTAAAAAAAATATCCCTTTAAACATAACACTTTAAATTTATATTTATATTTTAATTTAGTTTACAGACATATTAAATTAAATTAACAAATAAATAAGTGCACTTTGAATTCACATTAATACCATAGTCAATCAATGGGATAATTAAAGGAATGAATGAATTATTTTGGATCTGTTAATGTGAATGCAAACATGATGGCGAGCACGTATAGGATTTTTCCACTAAATAAGTCATTGGCACGACTTTTTAACAAGTTCATATTCCTGGGTTTGGGCACTTTACCTTTATACAAGTGGTGAATGAAGCTTCGATTTTCTTTTTGTTGTAGATATGATTTCAAAATACGGTGCATTGTCCTTGACCAATTCTACGCACACCTACATTAGTAAAACAACATGAATAATAGTTTAACATGCATTGTAAATAGAATACATCCACAATTTTATGTTATGGATTATTAACATGAGGTTAAAGAATTATTAATAATCCTTGCGCTTGAAATGATGACATGAGTACATTAAGATTGGAAGTGGAAGAAGGGATGTTGATCATTGAGTTTCTCCATTCCACCCATTTTGGGCTTCTCTATCAAGTTGCAATTATTAAAGAGTAAAAAATATTATTTTGTTCCATTTTTTTATATGAGATAATATTTAGATATTATATTTGTGGAGAGTTAAATAAATCGGAAAGGGAAGAAGAGAAGCAATGATTGCTTTAAGAATTGAATCACATCGAATCATGGAAAAAAAATCTGCACATGACTTAGAATTGAATTACATCTAATGATGGAAAAAAAAATCCGCACATGATTCGTTGCAACTGCAAATTACTTCTACTTGAGTTTTGATGGTGTTTAGAAGTCCAACATTCTCCGAGAATTTTTATTTGCACATGGAGTTTTTTCTCTTTTAAATATCATGTTATTATTATGAAATATTTATTTTCATGTAATTATATTTAATTATATATATTGATTTCAACCTACATGTCAATTACTAATCATTGTATAGAGATTTAATTGATAAAATGTAGGTCAATATAGGTTGAAGTGCATTAATTAATTTTAGGTTAGTTAGATTAACCAAATGCATTAATTCCCATGTATGATACTTTTAGATTGTCTTTAGACATACATTGATATTTATACCAATGATATGCATTGCTTTAAATGTTTCAACATTATATTTGGTGAGACTTGCATTTATTTTGATATTTATTTATTTCATAAAAGAATTGTTTACAATATATCTGTATATAGAGATTTGATTGACTAAAGTAGAGAGGCATATCATGTAGGTTAATATCGGTTGAAGTAGATGCAATAATTTCAAAATACTTAAGTTAATGAGATGTATTGATTTCAATGTGCACGTCAATTCATAGTCCCAATGTACATATTCGATTAGATAGATTAGGTTGTTATATTATGTAGGTTAGCATATGTTGAAGTAGATGCATCAATTTCAAATTATTTATATTAATCAAGTGCACTTATTAGTGTATCCTAGCTTTAAATTTACTTTAATTGTATGTTATATTTTTATGAACTACATACATTGTTTTTAATGTTCAGTCACTAGATATGATGTATATCACATGTATAATTTTCTTACTATAGCTAGAACTAAAGAAGAAAAAATGATATTGATCATTCTCAATAATACTCTTTACGCTTTAGATGAATTAAGGAAATTGATCAAATTCCAAGGATTATTTTAATCTTAGGCATATGCATATAAAAAACGTTGATTATCTGTAGATTTCCTCACTATAGTAGAAACCGATGATAAATTGACATTGATCCTTCTTGATAATATTCTCCACACTTTCAATTAACTAAGTGGCTAAATTTTAAATGATCATATTATTCTTAAGCATAGACATATAGTAATGTTGGTCATCTATAGATATTTTTTAGCCTTCCACAACTAAAACATGTTTAGAATCATCTTAACATAGATCTATTAAGCACCAAGAGGGATCAAAATTCAAGTTTTACTAGATTTTGCTCTCTAAAGGAGATTTTCACTTCAAAATATTTGATCACTCTAAATTCTTAATAGATTCAAGGTTAACATAAATAATATATATACATTGATGATGGATATATCGTTAATAAATATATGAAAATGTGTTCTCTCTCTCTCTCTCTCTCTCTCTCTCTCTCTCTCTCTTTGTGGATATGTTTGTCTGTGTCTTTGTTGTAATGGAAATATGGAAAAACAAAATGTGAGCACTAAAAAAAATTATTTGAGGTACTTACAAATTTTTTTACGACATTCCGTAAAATGATGAAACATGGACAATTAATCTGTCTTAATATATATGTAACTTTTATTTATGGAAAAATGGTTTAAATTTCAGAAACTAAATTGGTGAATTTATAAGATTGTACATTATTTTTTCGATAAAACACTTTGCATATGTTTTTATTATGCCTTGGATTTGGTATGATTGATTGAATTTTTTGTAAAAAAAATTGGGACTATAAATGGATCTTGTGAATCGTTATTTTAAAATAATTCTTAATGTTGATTATGTATTCTCTAAAATGAAGAAACACAATGAATCCTTAAAATAATGAGGATGACCATTAGGCACCACTATGAGGGTCATAACATATTCATAATTTTTTTTTATTTCTACTACATAAGTCCTCATCTCATATAGTGTGGGTCCTGTTGTTTTTCCATGATCTCGGTGTCTAGGCTAGAATATTAAATCAATGATGCTACCAAACAAAGTATCACAACAGGTCTAGTTTGCACAATGGAATATGAACAACACTAAATCTACTAGCCCATAGAATATACACAATTTTTTTACAAAAATATGTACAATAACACAACATTGTTATATTAATCCAACTAAATAATACAACAATCTAGAGCTCCTATACAAGGTATAATGGCCCTCAAATATCCATTGATACAAAGATACAAAATTGGGACTTAGTGTCAGTCCATCAACAACCAATATACCCTTAACAAGATACTCTAACCATCTGGCTCATGTAGTACACAATCACAACTCTTCTCGGTCATGCCATGTACCTTCCCAATCCTTTGGCTCTCGATTTGCAGCACTGCCTCTATCAATGATCCAAGTCCATTTGACCATTGAACCTCGACTATCCAATCTGCTCACTAGGTGTGCCTTAGTCCATCAAGTGTGTGGAGCGATAAAAAGGTGTCTTTTAAACTCCTAATTACCTTCACATTAATTATCAACCCAGGGATGACTTTTTATTTCAAGAGTGTACTCAGTTTGAGGCGGCTATTTACTCAAGAGTAATCTTTTGTAGTATAGTGCTTAAAAGCTACAAAAGTAAATGAATGCTTGAAAAATAAATCTAACAATAACATAAACTCAAATGCTCTGAAATCCAACTATTCACTCAGCAAACATCAATTGAGGATACAGTAGCAATAACTCATTCCTCTAGAGATTGATGCAATTGAAATCAAACCGGAACAAGACAATCAATCTGGGAACGAGGAAGCAATAACCAATGTTCTCTACAGTTGACAGTCCTGCTTTAAAGCAATCAAAAGGAAATCGAACTTGAACTAAAGCTGCCATTGAAAGTAAACTAAGAAAACTCTTTAAAAGCAAACTAGTGCAATTAATCAATAGAAATGAGCAACAAAGTAAATGGGTGCATGTCTACAACTTAACTACTTCAGAAGGCTAAATCACACCAAGCATTGCATCTGTCGAAGGTTCGGTAGCAATAACCCATCCTTTTCATAACTGATGAGAACAAATCCGAGGTCTCTGAGCTAGGTAGCAGATGCTGGGGCTCACTACAGCCTGAGATCGTCCTTGATGAATATAAATGAAATGGCAAGTAAAGGAAATAACAATGAAATAGAACAGCACATCAGCCAAGGGTTTGGTGGCAATAACCTATCCCTTTCATAAATGATGGGAGCAGATCAGAGGTCTGGGAGCCAAATAGCAGAAGCTGACACTCACTACAGCCTGAGTCTGTCCTTAAGAAATGGCAAGTAAATGAAACAACAAATCAACAATCTTGAAATCGACCAGCAATTGAAATGAAACAACAATTCAGAAATGGAATAACAACTAAATATGAATGTACAACAATCCAAATCAAGCACGCAACACACTTATCATTAAAAGGGATAGTAATCCGAGCTTCGATACAACATGCATGAATCACAGTTATAAAGTAACAGCAATTGTAACGGAACAACAATCCCGAATAAACAATAGTCACAATTTAAGAATACATCATACAGTTGTACCGATTTAGGAACATACAACGCGGTTAATCTGTAATCGAATGACAATCTGTAAGGAACAACAATGTTATATCAATTATCAAAAGGAAGAGCAATGCAATACAAAGTTAAAATGATAACATAGCATTCCTGTTGTAGATAACGATAGTATCCAATCAAGTATATCTAATAGCACTGATATGTAAAACAGTAAAGTGCATCAGATTACTGAACAGAGTAAAAGAAAGAAATCAAACCACACATGAAGCATAAAGATATAATACAGCAGCAGCGTACTCCACCAGAGGCTGGGCCCTTAGCCGCCAGCGGATGCTGCTGGGTTACTTCAAGATCAAAGATGAAATGGCAACTAGATTTATATTAAAATATGAGCAGAGTTACAGTGGATTACAACAAGAAATCTCTCAATCTCTCAACCATTATCCATTCTCTCTGCCATCCTCAATTCTGAATCTCTAATTCATCCTCAATTCCATCATTCGAATCCCTCCGAAATCACCCACCTCTCTGATCTCTGTTGTGATTTAAATAAAGAGAGATCAGAGAGCAGTTACAATCAAGATAAATACCACATGATTTCTATTACAAAATTAGATTGTTTCCAACCAATTGATAAACAAGAAGATATATTTCCATCCAGCTTTCAACAAGAGCAAGACAAATTTGGCTTTGCAGCTGAGATTTGGAGGACGGCCGCAACAACAAATCTGAGAAAATCGTGCTCAAAGAACCCTGCGTTTCTCTCCGTACAAGCCGAATTTGGGCAAACCTTTCTTCACTAAAGTTAATTGGGTTCGTGCTGGACAAAACCCATGTTCCAGATTTTCCAGATTCTGCTTCATTTTCTCAGAATCTCAACCGCAAAACCGTCACTTCTTATTCCAGCGAATTTCCGAGTTGGCACTTTTAATGATCAAGTCTTCAATCTGGAAATTATCTTGGAGGCTAAAAATGGTGAATAATGTTACAACTGATTTATTAAAACTATTATTGATAAAATCACACATAATCATCAATTTATTAGAAATAAAAGAGAATAAATAATATTCATCCATAAGAGCATAAATCATTTATAAAATGGATTTAAATGATAAATTATAATAGATGATATAATAGAGAAGAGTAAAAATGGATGAAATAAGTGTTACAAAGTGGTCGTATTCATGGCCCAACATACCCCCACACTCAATTTGTTGCATGTCCTCATGCAACGAAAACTGAATATATTGCATGTTTTCATGCAACCCAAAGACAAAAACCCATGTGTTAACCAAGTGATAAAAAAAATATGTTCATCTCAACTCATGAAATGGATAGAACAAATGAATTCTTCCTTAATTAATGAATATTCACTTTTAGTAATCTTGATGAAGGCATAACAATTTTTACATTGACATTCAATTATATGTATACATGAAGTTGCAACAAAATATGATATAAGTAACAGCAAACTTCATTAACCATTTTCTCAAAAACTACAAACCAGCTTTTGTTGAAATTTGGCAAGTAAATTTATACTATATGAATGCCTTTATGATCCAAAAATTGGACTGTTTTGATGCACGGATCATGAGATATAAACAAAATAGCTGCAGGTGAGAGTGCATGATTTCCGAAATTTTATGAACCAATTTATCTTGAAATTATCTAGGTATGTGTATTTTAATAGTATGTCTATGTTTCCTAGAGATCATAAGAATTGAGTTCATAGTTTTAAAAATATTATGGAAATCAATTTCTACACTGAAATTGTATGCCTTAAATGAGAAAGAAAATAGCAAACATCCATCATGCGTAGCAATTCCTCTCCCTCTTTGAAAAGTTAGCATGCCCTCATGCGATGCTAGAAAACAAATAGAGGTGGTTGCTACTGTCTGTTGAATTCTATGCTTGGTGTAAAACAACATGGAATAAGGGAGGTGTTGAGAATGAATAAGAATAGCAATGGATGATAAAGAATATGAATGACGTGGTCATAAGAAAGAAATGAAGGAACACTCCCCCACACTCGAAAATGATATGCTGCTGAAAAAGGGGAAGTGGTAAAGATGTGGAATGAAGGATGATAAATAATGCTCAAAATGGATTTTCATTAAATTCTCCTAAATTCGTAATAAATTAGAAAATTATGCTATTTTACCTCGAGTTTTACCTCCAAAAAGAAAAATGTGAAATGACATATATGGATTGGCAGTTGTTGAAGCTGAGTTGGTGCGGAAAGTGATGCAAAAGGTGGAATCCAGGTAAGCACATCATGTCTGAAGAATTGTTCACGTTCGCGAGCCTCTTCTGTTAAGTGCAATAGTGTGGTCATGCTACAAATAGAATTCTGCCCATACTTGTTGTTCTCCTGTAAACAAAGCACTATTTTTCATACAATGTTCTTGAATCCATAATGTTAGCTTTGAATAGCAACAGATAATATGCATGCAAAATTTCAATTAGAAGAACTTATGTATCCATGCAATACTAATATGTTGTCAAATCAACAAGGTATGGCAAAGTGCAGTAATCATATCGCATGCAATCCCATAATGCATACATTCCCCCCTCCAATTGGAAAATGGGTTCCATAACCATAAAGCATATGAAAGGGGTGGTGCTGACGGCAAGGCAATGGAATGAACAATATATCAGGAAATGAAGTAGAGTACACTTATCAATGATAGGACGTTGAAAGTTATGGTTATATTGAGAGCAAAGTGTGTAAAGATAGTTATGAATAAGAGATAGGACGCTTTGGATTGATGATAGTTTATGCAAAACGAAAAAGGACAACAATATGCCGAAAAGATGCTTTGCTGATAGTATGCTAGCTGAAAATGATGCGATTGATCATAAAACAATTTCTCATGCATAAAGGTTCAAAATAGGGAAAAAAACAATTAAGCAAATAACTTCTCTGATAAAAAGAAAAAATAAAAAAATGGTATTATAATAATAATTGACGATAAGATATAACTTCAATACCATAAGCAGAGCCGCTGCTGCCAACAGGCGTCCATAGCCTCGGCAGGGTTGCTTTTTAACCCATATGAGCCAGGATCCTCAATTTATAAATGGAGAGTTACAGTGCTGTTCTATAGAAGAGATCAGTGTGCTGGCGTGGTAACCAGATAATTACACTGCCATTCACTGGGATGTAGCAAAAGTGATCAGGCTGACTCGTGATGAGACCTCCTGTTCCAAGGATAATTTGGCTATCCAATGGATCATAACCCTGGTGTGGTGGCCATAATGGGAATGTCACTTTGTTACAACCTTATGATCATAGTAGGTTGGCTCATAATAAGACCCCCTATCCTCCATCTGCGAACAAAATTTTGTTGTTATTACATATTTTTATGATAAAATGAGGGAGGCTCACTACTCCTTAAGAGTAGAGATGGTGGAAGAAGTTGAACATGTCAATAGAAAAATATACCCATAATCTCATTTATTACAGACAAAGAAGATTATAACCAGGAAGGGTGGAACCAGCATGGTATTAAGATGAGCAATCAATATCATGTTTAACGGAAAACAATGCAGTAAAGTGATATATAAATAATTGTGTCCCTTTTGAAAAGAATCTATCATCAAGGAGCTGTCCTATTAAAGATCATAACGTGAATGATATTAACTTTGCTTCAAAAGAATCCATAATTCTTGTCCTCATAAAAGTAGTGTACTTCATGCCATAAAATGGAATCAGTAAAATGTGGTTGAGATGAACTAGGAGTAATCCTACAAGAGGAAGGAAAGGGTTGCTCTCAAAAATATTCCCAAAGTGTTGCTCTTTTGAATGAACAGCAAAAACACTCAAAAAGTGGTGTTCCGTGTAGGGAACAGCAAAGAAAATGGACACAAAAAAAAAGCAAAAAATATACACACAAAAAAGTGTGAAAATGCAAATGTCGTTCCTTTGGAAAAAGGAACAGCAAAAACTAAAAGTGTTGTTCCTTTAGAAAAGGAACAGCAAAAACTCAAGTGTCGTTCCTTTGGAAAAGGAACAGCAAAAATCAAAAGTGTCGTTCCTTTGGAAAAGGAACACCAAAAACGCAAGTGCCGATCCTTTGGAAGAGGAATAGCAAAAATGAAAAGTGGCGTTCCTTTGGAAAAAGGAACAACAAAAACTAAAAGTGTTGTTCCTTTAGAAAAGGAATAGCAAAAACACAAGTGCCGTTCCTTTGGAAAAGGAACAGCAAAAATCAAAAGTGTCGTTCCTTTGGAAAAGGAACAACAAAAATGAAAAGTGTTGTTCCTTTGGAAAAGGAACAACAAAAATGAAAGTGCCGTTCCTTTGGAAAAGGAACAGCAAAAATGAACCGTGGAAAAGGAATGACAAAATGAACCATGGAAAAGGAACAGCAAAATGAACCGTGGAAAAGGAACAGCAAAATGAACCATGGAAAAGGAATGGCAAAATGAACGGCAAAATGAACCGTGGAAAAGGAACGGCAAAATGAACTGTGGAAAAGGATTGGCAAAATGAACCATGGAAAAATAATGGCAAAATGAAAGTGAAAAAGGAACAACAAAATGAATCATGAAGAAGGAACAGCAAAATGAACGACTAACCCAAAAGGTGCTATTCCTTTGGAAAAGGAACAGCAAAACGAAAATGCTGTCCCTTTGGAAAAGGAACAGCAGAAACAACAAAAGTGCACACAAATGTTGTCCCTTCAGAAAAGGAACAGCAAAATGCACAAGCATAAAATGCAAGCATGCAAAGAAGGAATTCGCTGTTCACTGTATTGATGCTGAGGATGAGTTATACTTTGAGTGAAGCAACACCTGAAACACAAAATATAAGAGAAATTAGAAAAGAAACAACAAAAAACAGTATGTAAATAAATAAATTAAGTTACAACAGCTATGATGTTATGTCAAAAAAATGATTTATTCGAAAAATGTTTTGGCAGCATGACATGAATCTTCAAATGGAAATCAATTCTTCATTTCTTCTATTATGAATCGGTTGGGTAATGAGTTGGATGAAATTCCTTTGTTTCATTTAAAATTTCTTTCAAGAATCACTCGTCCCTAAATTGACATTCTTTTTCTCCTAGGACCTGCAAAAAACGAGTGTACCTGCAATAAAACATTAAATCATGGAGAAAGAGAGGTGCACGGCTCCCCTAATCCAAGAAATATGCAAAGAAACTAACAAGTAGTTACTCTGTAGAACAAATCCATGGAGAAAATAACAAAGTAAAATTTATTTGTCACCTGCGGGAGAGCAGTGGTCGACCATACTAACCAGCAGTGTTTTAATCACAACTTCTTTGTTTTTTGTCCAAATTGATTGATTCCAGAGCTAAATGAGAGATAATTCAAAGGTATATCTCCAATAGAAACAGGTTTTAAAAATTCAATGATATGATATGTCAATTTTAGTTAGAACAACCTGCATTACAAAGTCATTTTCGATTACCCCACTTAGACCAACAGTTGATATTTCAAGCATAATTTTTTCGTTTGATGTCGGATTCAAATGATTCAAATTAGAAATGAAAGTAGATTCATTTTTTTATCTCCAATAGAAACAGGTTTTGAAGAAAATAAGAATTGATAGGTCAAATACTGTAAGGAACAGCCAGAAAGACATAGTTTTAAGGGTGTTGATTTACGATAGACAGTCAGTATTTTGATCATAACTTCCCCATACGATATCAAAAATGAATGATTCCAATTGTATTGTAAACTATATTCATAGGGGAATCTACCATAGTAACAGGTTTTAAAAATTCAAATATTTATGCCTCCAAAAACTGACTGTCCCAACTCTGTTCCTGAGCTGCCCACTAGACACCCTGTCAATGTTTTGTTTCTAACTTTTTCGTTTCAAATCCAAATTGAGTGGTTCAAATTGGGTTAGGAAGTAGACATCAAGGGCCACCTAGGGTAGAAACAGGTTTTAAAAATATTCACTTTTGGTCCCTCAAAACATGACTGTCCCGACTATTTTTCCAGAAAGTTCATCAAGCCCGCAAGCCAAAAAAATGATATTCTAGCATTTTTTCAAATTGGTGATAAAAATGAAAATGAGTGTTTGTAGAACTTATTATTTCTATTATGATTCATCTACATACACAAATAAATTGAAATATTTATCACCGATGTTGATTTCGATAGCGTGTTGCAACAAAAAAACAACTATTTTTACAAAAAAAAACAAAATGCATTTATTTATGTCCTTATTTTATTTTATTTTATTTTCTCCACTATCCTACTCTTCTTTGAGAACCGAATATGTTTATGTATAAGAGTATTTCCAGTGAAACCATTTTAGAAATAAGGCCTCTAGTATGCACATACCCAAATTTGAAAAATACATGTTGATAAAAATTAGGGTATGAGAAGCCAACTTCCCTTGAAAAAATTGTTGAAGTGTGGAGCAATGTTGCAAACAAGTGATGGAGTGAAACCAATCTTCAATATATCCTTTATTTTCTTGATTTCCCATATCCATCATATCATGAAGTTCTTGAGCTTTTAAAATGGTTTGTTGATGCAAACTAGAAGTAAGTTCATTTTCTTCCATAACTTCTACAATTTTTGAATTTAAAACATTCTGAATCTCATTGTAAGTTTTCTCTGATGGCGCATGTGAGATAGAATGGGTGGGAAGGGCGGGTAAATTTTGCAGTTCAACACTATAAGCATGTTGTACTGGTTTATTGTGGTGAGGGTGTGGAATATTAGTTGAGCAGGAAATTCAAAAAAAAAGTTGGGTAGTTTCTTACCATAACAGAAGATGTTCTTCATGTGTTCCTTCGAAGCTCCTCCTTCCAATGTTCCTGTCAATTGGTTAGTGAAATGGGTGGTGCTTACATCACCACTTGAGTGAAATCATGTGATTTATTTTTCAAAATTTCTATTTTTTCCAAGTCATTCACACGAAAATTCAAACATCTATCTCTACCCAACAAAGCAACAACAAATCTGTTAGGAAAGCGAACATTGGAGCAGGGCTTTTACATGCTCCACACGCAGGTTCTTACCTTCCATTTTTAAGATCCAACTTTTCCCTAGCAGGCACTCATCAGATTCACACTACTCTTTAGAAATGGCTACACTCTCCTCGGTAACGGCACCAAAATGTGGAGCGATAAAAAGGTGTCTTTTAAACTCCTAATTACCTTCACATTAATTATCAACCCAGGGACAACTTTTTATTTCAAGAGTGTACTCAGTCTGAGGCGGCTATTTACTCAAGAGTAATGTTTTGTAGTATAGTGCTTAAAAGCTACAAAAGTAAATGAATGCTTGAAAAATAAATCTAACAATAACATAAACTCAAATGCTCTGAAATCCAACTATTCACTCAGCAAACATCAATTGAGGATACAGTAGCAATAACTCATTCCTCTAGAGATTGATGCAATTGAAATCAAACCGGAACAAGACAATCAATCTGGGAACGAGGAAGCAATAACCAATGTTCTCTACAGTTGACAGTCCTGCTTTAAAGCAATCAAAAGGAAATCGAACTTGAACTAAATCTGCCATTGAAAGTAAACTAGGAAAACTCTTTAAAAGCAAACTAGTGCAATTAATCAATAGAAATGAACAACAAAGTAAATGGGTGCATGTCTACAACTTAACTACTTCAAAAGGCTAAATCACACCAAGCATTGCATCAGTCGAAGGTTCGGTAGAAATAAGCCATCCTTTTCATAATTGATGAGAACAAATCCGAGGTCTGGGAGCTAGGTAGCAGATGCTGGGGCTCACTACATCCTGAGATCATCCTTGATGAATATAAATAAAATGGCAAGTAAAGGAAATAACAATGAAATAGAACAGCACATCAGCCAAGGGTTTGGTGGCAATAACCTATCCCTTTCATAACTGATGGGAGCAGATCAGAGGTCTGGGAGCCAAATAGCAGAAGCTGACACTCACTACAACCTGAGTCTGTCCTTAAGAAATGGCAAGTAAATGAAACAACAAATCAGCAATCTTGAAATAGACCAGTAATTGAAATGAAACAACAATTCAGAAATGGAATAGCAACTAAATATGAATGTACAACAATCCAAATCAAGCACGCAACACACTTATCATTAAAAGGGACAGTAATCCGATCTTCGATACAATATGCATGAATCACAGTTATAAAGTAATAGCAATTGTAACGGAACAGCAATCCCGAATAAACAACAGTCACAATTTAAGAATACATCATACAGTTGTACCGATTTAGGAACATACAGCGCGGTTAATCTGTAATCGAATGACAATCTGTAAGGAACAGCAATGTTATATCAATTATCAAAAGGAAGAGCAATGCAATACAAAGTTAAAATGATAACATAGCATTCCTGTTGCAGATAACCATAGTATCCAATCAAGTATATCTAATAGCGCTGATATGTAAAACAGTAAAGTGCATCAGATTACTGAACAGAGTAAAAGAAAGAAATCAAACCACACATGAAGCATAAAGATATAATACAACAACAACGTACTCCACCAGAGGCTGGGCCCTTAGCCGCCAGCGGATGCTGCTGGGTTACTTCAGGATCAAAGATGAAATGGCAACTAGATTTATATTAAAATATAAAAGCGGAGTTACAGTGGATTACAACAAGAAATCTCTCAATCTCTCAACCATTATCCATTCTCTCTGCCATCCTCAATTCTGAATCTCTAATTCATCCTCAATTCCATCATTCGAATCCCTCCGAAATCACCCACCTCTCTGATCTCTGTTGTGATTTAAATAAAGAGAGATCAGGGAGCAGTTACAATCAAGATAAGTACAACATGATTTCTATTACAAAATTAGATTGTTTCCAACCAATTGATAAACAAGAAGATATATTTCCATCCAGCTTTCAACAAGAGCAAGACGAATTTGGCTTTGCAGCTGAGATTTGGAGGACGGCCGCAACAACAAATCTGAGAAAATCGTGCTCAAAGAACCCTGCGTTTCTCTCCGTACAAGCCGAATTTGGGCAAACTGTTCTTTGCAAAAGTTAATTGGGTCCGTTTTGGACAAAACCCATGTTCCAGATTTTCTAGATTCTACTTCATTTGCTCAGAATCTCAACCGAAAAACCGTCACTTCTTATTCCAGCGAATTTCTGAGTTGGCACTTTTAATGATCAAGTCTTCAATCTGGAAATTATCTTGGAGGCTAAAAATGGTGAATAATGTTACAACTGATTTATTAAAACTATCATTGATAAAATCACGCATAATCATCAATTTATTAGAAATAAAAGAGAATAAATAATATTCATCCATAGGAGCATAAATCATTTATAAAATGGATTTAAATGATAAATTATAATAGATGATATAATAGAGAAGAGTAAAAATGGATGAAATAAGTGTTACAAAGTGGTCGTATTTATGGCCCAACAAAGTGCATAACACATCGATACGCTTTTCATGTTGTTCATAACTTTATTTGTGAACAACTCTCATTTTCCCATCGCTACATCTCAGCAACTCATGGACTTAAGCCCACCATAGTCTTCTTGTGCTTCTCCAATGAAGACTAACATATGGCACATAGGGTTGCCACCTATCACTACAATATGTACATCTCCCATAATGAACATGGCCTAGGAGTACTTCCCATCTTTTGTTCTAGATGTCCTTCTCCACATGACACGTCTATATCTACTCAAACTGCTCCTTATTGATCAGGTTGTTGAGCTCTTTAACTTCCACTCTAGCAGTTACTTGTATCCATCAAAGTGTTACACATCATGGTCCAACTTTAGCACTATCACGCTACCCTCCAAACATACCATAAATGACCAATCCACTATTCACACTTGGTCCACTCTATCGCTTCCCTCCAACAGACCACAAGTGATCAATCCTTGTTGTAACTTTTACACTCCAGTTGGAGCATCATCAAACTAGGATCACCCTTCCTCTTGGCTGTTAACATTCTTCACAAAATGTCCTCTCCTAGGACACCCATCCAACCAGAAAAACAACAAATCAAGAAGGCTAAACACACCTTGTTTAACAGAAATCTTGAGTCCTTCTTGACATAGGATCTTGTTCTTGTAATATGATATTTTCAGCCCTTGTATGGCTGACTGTATTTATTATTACAACCCCAAAACCATGACTAAAATATCTCCAAAACACCTCTCTGAGGTCATCCCTTGATCGCCCCTTAACTTGTTGCTACTCAGCCTTTAATAGGGAGTTCTTTCTACTCCTTTCATGCCGTGGCCTAGCCCTGAAATACCATTATCCTCATCTGCAACAAACCCACTCCTATAAAAGAGAGAACACATTGAGAAAACACAAGAATACTACCCATAAATTCTCCTGCTCCACGTAGTTTCCTCCTCCACAAATTCAGCCTACTTTCACGAGAAACTAGGATGCAAACAACCCTCTTTCTCTTTTTTTGTAGGGTTAGAAGTATGCGGCTGCTACAAAGGTAAGTATCCTTTTTTGTTTTTCACTTTTTGGATGCTCCAAATGACTCACAATCACCTAATATTTATATCCAACATGAGGGTTCCATCAAATCTGTCAAAAAGGGTTTTCCAACATGTCATTACGCCTCTTAACACCAGGCCAACTTGATTTCTTCATAAACAAGGCCACATAATATCTTCAAAAATTTATATCTCTACATAGACAACTCAGAATTTGATGATTTGCATTGTGTTGGATTCATCTCAATGTCCTCTATCATCTCCATCCATCACATGTCAAATTATCTACATGGTTTTGGCCCCAATATTGATGGGTACAAAACCCCAAGCTTGGGTTGCAAGCCCACTAAAGTATTTTGTGTGCCAACTCCTCCACAGACCTCAAGCCTAGTGTTCGGAGTACCTCCCAAGATACAAATATCAAAACTCCCTCTTAGCTAGGGAGGTACTTGCAACACCAAGAAGTCTCCTTGAACATCATCTTTGGCTACACTAGCCCATCTAGCATCCATCACTACATCATACATCGTATAATGAACCCTATAATCTCGGTAGTGCTTCGACCTCATCACATTTGAACCTAGAGATCCCAAACCTCCATAGGGTTGCTTCCTTTGAAGCTAGACTCCCTCTGAGCCTACATGATCTCCACTAGCTCAGTCCTTCAAGAACTTATTCTGCAAGATCAAATACAGCTCATGCAAATTCATCCAATCTTAGATATGCAACATCATGATCTGATGAAGACTTTAGAATGTCGATCTAGTCCCTCACATGAATCGATATCGAGCATCTTGATCTCATCAAAACCAAATAAATCCTTAAGTTTTCCCAATCATCCATGACACATCATAGGAAATCCATGATAAACAACCTGTACTACAACAAACTATTGTTCCCCCAGGCTTTCCACCAATCCAAAAGAATTCCCATCCAATCTCGCAGCTAAGTTAGTTAAGACCACATCTCCATGTCTTTTTCTAAATCCTCTACTCCATTATATAGACAATCCCAGCTCCCTCTGAATTGCTACGTTGTACACTCTCCGATTCACTGTCCCTCAAAGTAGATTAGACATGATCTGATACCATGTTGTTTTTCCACAATCTTAGTTTCTAGGATAGAATATTAAGTCACTAGTGCTACCAAACCAAGTATCACAACAAATCTACTTTGCACAATGAAATATAAACAAAAGTAAATCTACTAGTGCACAAAATATACATAACCTTTTACACAAATATGTACAATAACCCAACTTCATTATATTAATCCAATTGAATAATACAATAATCTAGGGCTCTCGTACCAGGGATAATGGCCCTCAAATATCCATGGATACAAAGATACAAAATTGAGATTTTGGTGTCATTCCATTGACAACCAATCTACCCTCAACAAGATACTCTAACCATTTGGTTGATGTAGTGTGCAATCACAACTCCTCGCGGTTGTACCTTGTACTTTCATAGTCCTTCCACTCCTAATCTGCAACACTACCTATGTCAATGATCCAAGTCCATTTGACCACTGAACCTCTACTATCCAATCTGCTCACTATTTGTGTCTTAGTTCATGAAGGGCACAACACATCAAGACTTATGTCGAGTTGTTCATAACTTTGTTTGTGAACAACTCTAAATAGCCCACTCGTAATCCCCATATACTTAGGGACTTCATCCCACTATAGTCTTCCTGTGTTGCTCCAATGAAGAGTAACATAGGGCACAAAGGGCTTCCACCTCTCACTGCATGATGTCCATTTACCACAATGAACATGTTCGAGGATGATTTCCCATCTTTCTCTATTAATGTCCTTCTCCACATGGCAAGTCTAAGGTTACTCAAGATTTTCCATTTTTATTAAACCCTTCAGTTATTCAACTACACTCTAGAGGAAACCTCTATCCATCAAAGTGATACACACTAGGCTCCAACTTGAGCACTATCGCGTTGCCCTCCAAGATACCATAAATTCCCAATCCACTCTTCAAACTTTGTCCACTCTTATGTTGCCCTCCAATAGACCAAAAGTGACCAATCCTTATTGTAGCATCTCCACTCTAGTTAGGGAATAGTCATAATAGGACCACCCTTCCTCTTGGATGCTAACAATCTTCATAAACGGTACTCTCCTAGGACACCCATCCAACTATAAAAACAACAAATCAAGGCTAAACATACCTTGTTTAACATAGATCTTGTGCCCTTCTTGACATAGGCTCTTGTCCTTGTAATATGACATTTCCAGCCCTCTTAAGGCTTACTATAACTCTTGTTGTAGCCCCACAACCAAGACCAAAATATCTCCAAAACTACCCCTTGAGGTCCTCCCTTGACTACCCCTTAAATTGCTGCTACTCGACCTCTAATATGGAGTTGTTCTAGCTCTTTTCATGCCCCACCATATCCCATAATGACCATTATCGTGATCTACAACAAATCTGTTTCTTATAAAAGAGAGAAAATGTTATGAAACCAGCTCACAAAAAGATAGAAAAGATAGATAAATGCCTTAGAAATAAGCCTCTTGGAGGGGGAAACCTCCTTTACATTACACAAATGAACAATTCTTGGATTATTCAAATGGAAAAACCTCCTTTCTATATAGAAGTCTAAGGGGTCATAATATAACCAAAGTCGGCCTTGAAATAATAATATAAGGCATAAAATTAACAATAGTGGGATTCTATGGGGCACAATAATAACAATATGGGGACAATATGGGCACAACAATAACAATAAGGGATACAACGACAATAGTAATGGGGGAATCACTAGTATTATAGGGACCTAACATTCCCCTCTCCTTCAAAAAAGTGTTGTCCTCAATGCTTGAGTAGTTCTGGATTCTTCTGTATAAAATTTTCATCCTCCCATGTGGAATCCTCAACGGGTAAGTTCTTCCGATTGATGAGATACTCTGAAATTGATCGATTTCGTAGCTGTCAAGTTCTTCTTTCTTTGACTGCTTCAAGTGCCAATGTGATTTTTCCTTCCTCATCAAGTTCTGGCAATATTGTTTGAACTGGAAGCTTGTCACCTATAACCTTCTCTAAGCATGAAACATGGAAAACTAGGTGCACTCAGGAAGCTGCAGGAAGCTCCAATTTGTATGCCATAGTAGCTATCTTTTGCAACACCTTGTACAGACCATAATACTTTGGTGATAATTTATTATCCTTCTCAGATTTCTCGAGGGACATTTGTTTATATGGTTTTATCCGTAGGAATGTCCAATCACCTACATCAAAACTTCTTTTGTTGCGATGTTGATCTGCCTACTGTTACATTCTATTCTGCGCTAAGGTGTAGTTATCCTTTAAGAGTTGGAGAACTTGTTGTTGATGCTCGATGTAATCTTCCGCTGCTTGAACCTTAGAATTTTCTCTTAAATATGATGTGATGGATGGTGGATGATATCCATAAAGTTCCATAAATGGGGTCATTTTTGTTCCAATATGGAAGGAAGTGTTATACCTCCATTCAACTAGAGGCAACCATTTGACCCATTGTGTTTGTTTACTATATACAAAGAAACAAAGATATCATTTCAAACATTTGTTTACTATCTCAGTTTTCCCATCAGATTGAGGATGATAAGATGAGCTATGAGCTAACTGAGTACCAAGACAAGAAAATAACTCTGTCCAAAAATTTGCAGTGAAAATGGGATCTCTGTCGCTTACAATAATCTTTGAGTTTCCATGTAGCTTTTGAATTGTTTCCATAAATGCAGTAGAAACTGTACTTGCTTTAAATAGATGAGATAATGCACAAAAGTGTGCATACTTGGTAAGTTTGTCAGCTACAACCGTGATAACACTCTTTCCTTCAAACTTCAGTAAACCTGTGATAAAATCCATTGAAACCTCCTCCCAACATTAGCTTGGAATGGATAAAGGTTGTAATAGTCCTGGGGTATTAATTGTTTCAACTTTATTTTGTTGGAAAACCAAACATTCTGCCACAAACTCTTAAATATCCGATTTAAGGCCATCCCAAAAAAAATCCTTCTTAACCATATGGTAGGTTTTTAGAAATCCTGAGTGCCCTCCTAAGGGAGAGGTGTGCAATTCCCTAAGAATATTTTGTTTGAGTTGGGAGTTATTACATAGGTATAACTGATCCTTGTACCATAACGAATCATTTTTCCAGCTAAATGTATTAGATGTATTGGGATCTTGTTGTATCTTTTGAATGAGTGCCCACACTTCCTCGTCATTCTTCCATTCATCACTTGCTTCATTTATCCAATCTGGTTGGATAATAGAAATGACGTAAAGAAATGCTTCCACGTCATCATGATTTCTTTAAGAGTGCATCTGCCACAACATTTTGCTTCCCTTTTTTGTAGATGATTTCAAAGTCATAACCCAACATCTTTGTGACCCATTTTGGTTGCTCTTCTGAAGATAATCTATGTTTTAGAAAGTATTTAACACTATCATGATCTGTTTTTACCTTGAAGTGTCTTCTCATTAGGTAGCGTCTCCATTTCTTAAGTGCATGTAGTACTGCCAACATTTCCTTCTCAAAAATAGCTTTGTGTAAATACATTCTTTTGATTGGAAAACTTTCGAAAGAAATGGGTCTTTATTATTACATTAAAAGAGCACCAATTCCATTTCCTAACACATCACATACCACAATAAAGGTTTTTGTAAAGTCCAGTGTAGCTAAGATTGCTGCTTGACACATTGCCTCTTTAAGATGTTCAAAGGCCTTCGTTGCTTCTAGAGTCCATGAAAATTCATCTTTCTTTAATAATGTTGTTAGAGGTGCTCCTATTCTCCCATAATTCTTAACAAACGTGCGATAATACCCTGTCAAACCGAAAAATCCTCGTAGATGCTTTATGGATGTGGGGATTTTCCATTCCTTAATGGTTTTAATTTTGCTAGGATCTACCTTAACACCTTCATGAGATACAATATGACCCAGATATTCCACCTCTTGTACTCCAAAGAAACATTTGGAGATTTTTGCATATAATTGTTTCTCCTCCAATAGTTTGATCACCATGTCAACATGTTGGATGTGATTCTTCCAAGATGTGTTGCAAATTAGTATATCATCAAAAATTACTAACACAAATTTTCTAAGGAATAGTTTGAAAATGGAATTCATCAAACCTTGAAATGTAGAAGGTGCATTAGTAAGGCCAAAATGCATGAACAAAAATTCATAATGATCCTCATGAGTTCTAAATGTTGTTTTTGGAATGTCTTCAGTCTTCATTCTAATTTGATGATATCCTGAATGAAGATCCAACTTGGTGAAGTAAATTGATCCATGCAATTCATCCAATAATTCATCAATGACAGGAATGGGAAATTTATCTTGATAATGAGCTTGTTGAGCTCCCTATAGTCTAGACACATGCACCATGATCCATCCTTCTTATGAACCAATACTACTGGAGCAGAGAAAGAACTTTAACTAGGTTGAATTATATCAGCCTCTAGCATTTCTGCAACCATACGTTCAATTTCACTCTTTTGGACATAGGGATATCTGTAAGGCCTGATGTTTGGATGAACACTTCCTGGAATCAAATTAATATCATGATCATGATCATGAATATGTGGGAGGCCTTTGGAAGTCTCAAATACCTTAGAATGCTTGTCCAAGAATTTTTCAAGATCAGGAGAAATGGATGATTTCGATGTGGGAACCTCTAGTGAACATAATTGTGAAATTATGCCTCGTTGTTCTCTCTTTGGAAGCTTTGTCATTCTGTTAGAGCTAATTATCTTTCCCAGTTTCCCTACAACACCCCTTAATTCAACTTCCTTTCCTTCTGAAGATAATTTCATGAAAGGTTATTGAAAATTAAAATCTATTGTACCCAAGGATTGTATCCATTGGACTCCTAGTACAACATCAGCGCCACCCATTGGAATGGGAAGCATTGGGCTATTCAGTACATATTCTCAGATGGATAGCTTGATATTATGGCACTTTCCTGAGCAATTTATGGTTCCTCTACTTGCAACCATCACTTGACACTCTAGTGCTGGATATAGGTAGCAATTCAATTCCTTAGCTATCTTACAATGAATAAAGTTATGGGTACTTCCCGAATCAATCAACACTATTACCTTTTTCTTCTTGATATGCCCTTCTATCTTGATAGTTTGAGGAGTGGTAATTCTAGCCAATGCATTACAAGATATGGTTGGATTCATTTCTTCTTTTTCTAGGGTTTGTTCCTGGTGTGTATCCTCTTCTTTTGACATTTCTTGTTCCTTTTCTTCCTCCTCTTCATAATCTATGTAAAATAATTTTTTCTCAACACACTTATGACCTTTGTGTATTTTCTATCACAACTGTAACAAATCACTTTTGCTCTTTTTTCTTCCAATCGTTGTGGTGTCAACCTTGTAGTTTGTGGATGGCTAGGGGTAGAAACACTTCCATCTTTATAATTGTGAGTAGTAGGCTTCGATGTTGCCATGAATTTGCTTTCCATTTCTCTTGCCAACCTAAATGCCTTCTCCAATGAATCTAGTTCCCAAAGGTGAACCTCATGTTGGATGTTATATTTTAAAGTCTATATGAACACATTAATCCTATGCTCGTCTGGAATATCTTTTACCCTTATATTCAATTTTTGGAAGTCCTCAATGTCCTCCATCATTGAACCTTTTGGTTTGATATTTATCAATTGGCTAAAAAAAGTGTTTCTTTTTCTATCCTCATAATGTTCTATCATTTCATTCGTAAAAATAGCCCAACTGACAATTTGTTTACGAGAGCAAAGCTATCAATACCATACAAACTGATTTGGTTCCAAATATAAAGTTGCAATGTGTACCTTTTGTGTGTTTTTGACATTATGGGGATCAAAAAATTGCTCCATCTATAGTATCCACGTTCTGGGATCCTTTCCATCAAACTTGCTCATATCAATCTTTAGAACATCATGGTTCTTCGATCCAATGTTACAGTCTATGAAATCATGATTAACATTTATTTTGTTCTCATCATGAGTTTCCTTTACTACCCTTTCACCATTAGTGAGAATTTCTTGTAGAAACTCTATCAAATCTGTATTCAAATCTATCTTCAAATCTTCCTTGCCTTTCTTTAAATTATCCATCTTAGCTTCCATGCCATCCATCTTAGCTTCGACGTCGTCCATCTTAGTTTCCATGTCATTCATCTTAGCTTCTACACCTTTCTTTAAACCATCCATCTTAACTTCCATGCCATACATCTTACCTTCTACGTTTTTCTTTAAACCATCCATCTTAGCTTATGTTACTTTTTGTGCGAGTGAAATTTGTTGCACTTGGTCTCGTAATTCTGGTATATCATGTTGCATTTCTTTCTTTTCTTCATGAGTCATGCTAAAGATTTCAGGTTGCCTACTAGGTGTTTCCATTTTCTTTCTTCGGGGCATCAATTATTGATAATAATTCTTCACTATGCCCTTTGCATTCCTTCAATCTACTTTTTCAAACCAAGCTTATGCAAAAATTTAAAAAAAACTACACACCTTTTTTCACTTTGTAGGAGCCCGATATTGAATCTAATGTATCTTTGTAATTTTGGGTTTCCGAGGTCTGAAATGTCTTCTTGTGGTAACCCTCTGAGTAATATTTCTAACCCCGCAAGTCTGATCAAGGTTAGATTCTCCAATGAAGAGGTAAGCCAAATCTTCGACAATGACATGAGTATAGACTAGTTTAGTAGAGATAACTTGAATGATGTGTCACGAGTCACTATTTCAACCTTAGGTTCTGAAAATGATACCCAAACCAACTACAGTCCACTCTCTTTCTGTAACTTCTTACGAAAATTCAATCTAATGCTCTGAGAAAAAGTTATGACGATTTTCCAAAGGTCACCTATTTGAAGTGTAATTCGGGGTTTGCCAAAACCCTAACTTCCTCAGATTATATGTCTGAAAATATAGCGAGCCAAGATCTAAAATTTGGACCTGAGGTTCAGATGGATTTCTTCCCAAATGGGTTTTGTTTTTAGCTTCTGAAACTTTGTAGTGAAAACAGTATAGCGAAAATCCCACGATGGCTTGTTTTAGATGAAATTTTGAAGCTTGAAGAAATCCTAACTTCCTCAAATCATATCTCCAAAAATATAGAGAGAAAAGATCTTCAATTCATACTCGAATTTTATCATGATTTCATCTGAAATGGGTTTTTGTTTTAACTTGTGAAATGTCAGAGAGAAAAGGTTATAGTGAAAATTCCACGATGACCTGTTTGGAGCAGTGAAACCCTAGAATCAAAAGCTCTGATACCAAATGTTATGAAACCAGCTCACAAAAAGATAGGAAAGATAGATAAATGCCTTAGAAATAAGCCTCTTCAAGGGGGAAACCTCCTTTACATTAGACAAATGAAAAATCCTTGGATTATTCAAATAACAAAATCTCATTTATATATATAGGAGTATAAGGGGTCACAATATAACAGAAGCCGACCTAACAATAATAATATAAAGGTACAAAATTAACAACAGTGGGATTCTATGGGGCACAATAATAACAATATGGGGACAATAGGGGAACAACAATAACAATAAGGGATACAATGACGATAGTGATGGAGGAATCACTAGTATTGTAGGGACCTATAGAACACACCCAAAAAACACAAGAATATTGCCTTAAAATTCTCCTCCTCCATGCAGTGGATTCCACAACTTCATCCTATTGTCATAAGAAACTAGGGCACAAAAAACCCCTCTTTCTTTGCTTCATAGCGTTAGAAGTCCGTGGCTACCACAAAGGTAAGTATCCTTTGTTTTTATGCACTTTTTAGATGCCTCAAATGACTAACAATCACCTCATATTTATATCCAACATGAGGGCTCCATCAAATTTTTCCAATAGGGCTTTACAACATGTCATTAGGCCTCTTGACACTAGGTTGACTTGACTTCTTCATACACAAGACCAAACAATATCTTCAAAAATTCATATCACCACATAGACAACTCAGAATTTGATGATTTTCATTGTGTTAGATTCATCTTAGTGTCCTTTATCATCACCATCCAGCACATATCAAATTCTATCTATGGTTTTGGACCCAACGCCAATGGGTACAAAACCATATGTTTGGGTTTCAATCCCACAAAATACTTTTGTGTGCCAACTCCTCCGCAAACCTCAAGACTAGGGTTTGAAGTACCTCCCAAGCAAGAAATCTCAATAGGTCCCTTATTGATTTGAAAATAACCAATGAAAAGCTATAATGGAAAAATAATATTTATGTTTTTTATAAATTTCAAAAGTCCAAAAAAAATAGTAAAAGGTAAAAAAAACAATCGATTTCTTATGTGTATATATATATATATATATATATATATATATATATATATATATATATAGTACACACAGATCTTTCTAATTTTCTCTAGTTTCATTAGCAATCAATATGTATAACATATATATAATCATGCTTGAAATCAAGAAGCTGTAAAAATGGATGTGTCCTCGGTTTATGCAAACCAAACCAAGAGGTTTTTCAATCCTAATCTAAAACCAAAGAACTCACCTCGTCCACCACATAATTGGAAAAGGTTTTCCCACCAAATAATTTTTGAAATTCTTAATGTGTGTGTGTTGTTAGTGCGCACATTATTTGTTAATGTACGTATTCCCTATTTGTGCACATGTTTTTTTCCATCTCTCACCATCTTTCAAAACTCTCTTCGGTCCCCATCTTTCTCTCCTCTTCTCTCATCTCTCCCTTTCTCTCCCTCTCTTCCTATGTCTCCTTATATATCTCTCCCCTTAATGTACCCCTTTCTATCTCTCCCCCCTGCTCCTATCCCTCTCTCTTTCTCTCCCTTTCATTATTTCCCTCTCCTCTATCTTATCTTTTCCCCATCACTCCCTTGATATCTGTCATTTTATCTCTCCCCATGTCTCTCTCTATCTCTTACTCCATTTTCATAACTGTATATATATATATGTATAAATATTATATCCAACTCTTTATCAATTTCCTTATTTCCTAATATTTCTTCCTTTCTCCATTTTTATCCCTCTCCCTGTTAGAAAATTATATATTACAGAGCAATGGAACACATAAAATATTGTAGAAATATAAACACAAAAAGAGCATAAAACAAGAGAGACACAGATATACGTGGTTCACCCAGTTTGGGCTACATCCATGGAGAAACAACCAGTCCTTCTTTTATTATATTATCTAACAAACTGAAGAGATACAACCTACAGTAGATTCGTTGTAACACCCTCTTTGCTCTCAATCTCCTCTCTCTTCCTCACTCAGAATACAGATATGCATAGATGCAATACAATTCCCTTATATATAGTGAGGGGTTTCCTTCTAGGGAAAAAAAACCCTAAATTAAACATAACTTCTACGGTCATATCATCTGCCTAATGAACGGCCCAGATTGACTAGAAATTACTAGACTTTTACAAGGCAATTTTACATCTATTTTTAGCTTTGAGGGCGCTGCCCTCGAACCCCTGTCGGGGGACCACTGGCCCCTAGACCCCCTAGCCGAGAGAGGATTAGCTCCGAGTGTATAGTCTTCCTAGGGTATAAATCCGGCTGAGACATTTGAATACAGAAGATAATCAGGCTCCACACCCAACAATCTCCCAATTGGAGACTGATTATAGCAACTCCACCGTTGCTTCATTTGCTGGACAATGACTCGACTTTGGACCTGGTTGTTTCTCACCTTCTTCATCATACTTGAAGACCAATTGAAATTGAGCAGATTCTCAGTTTCTCCCTGGTTACAACTTTTGTTAGCATATCTACAGGATTCTGGCTAGTGTGTATCTTTTCCAGCTTCAACTGTCCATCTTCCAATGCTGACCGTATGAAATGGTACTTGAGTTGTATATGTTTAGTCTTGAAATGAAATGTAGAGTTCTTTGCAAGATGTATGGCACTCTGGCTGTCACTGTATAACCTACCCAATTCCTGCTTCTTACCCAACTCATCTAGAAACCTTTGTAACCAAATCATTTCTTTACTAGCCTCTATCACAACAACATACTCTACTTCTATTGTTGAAAGTGCAACAACAATTTGGATTTTTGAAACCCAACTGACAGTTGTTTGACCTACAGTAAATACATATCTTATAGTGCTCCTCCTATTATCTCTATCACCTGCCATATCTGCATCAACATATCCCTATAGAGCAATGTTTGAACCACCAAAGCATAATGCTTGATTTGTGGTACCTCTCAAATAGCTGAGAATCCACTTCACTGCCATCCAATTTTCTTTTCCTGGATTGTTCATGTACCTGCTTACAACTCCCACTGCATGTGCAATATCAAGGCTTGTGCACACCATTGCATACATTAAGCTTCTAACTACTGATGCATATGGAACTTTAGACATATGAGCAATTTTTTCCTGAGTCTTGGGACACGCCTCCTTACTTAATTTGAAATGAATAACCAAACGTATACTGACTACTTTTGCATTCTACATATTAAACCTTTTCAACACCTTTTCTATGTACTCACTTTGAGACAATGTTAATTTGTGATTCTTCCTGTCTCTAGTTATTCTCATACCAAGGATTTGTTTTGCAGCACCCAAATCCTTCATTGCAAATGAGTTTGCCAATTTTCTTTTGAGCACATTTATTTCCTGCATGTTAGAACCTGCAACAAGCATGTCATCTACATACAATAACAATATAATATAGTTGCCATCATTTTGCCTTTTGAGATAAACACAATGATCAGAGTGACATCTAGTATAATCTTGTTAAGACATAAACCTGTCAAATTTTAGATACCACTACCTTGGAGCCTGTTTTAAGCCATACGATCTCTTCTTCAACTTGCACACTAGTTTCTCCTTCTCTTTTACCTCATATCCTTGTGGTTATTGCATATATATCTCTTCCTCCAAATACCGATGGAGAAAGGCTATCTTTACATCTAACTGCTCTAGATGCAAATCTTCAACTGCTTCTAGACTTAAAATACTTCTAATTGAAGTCATTTCAGCGACAGGAGAAAATATTTCATCAAAATCAATACCTTTCTTCTGTGCAAACCCCTTCACCACAAGTCTAGCTTTGTACCTCTGTTTTCCTCCATCTTCTTCTTTCAGCCTGTAAACCCATTTATTCTGCAATGATGTTTTACCTGCAGGCAACTTGACTAAGTCGCAAGTCTAGTTATGTGCTAAGGAGTCCATCTCTTCTTTCATGGCTTGCTCCCACTTCTTCCTGGTTTCTACTTGCACTGCTTCTTCATAACATTCTGGTTCACCAGAATCAGTTAACAATACATAATATAATGAAGGAGAGTATTGTTTAGGGGGTCTACTTATCCTGATAGATCTTCTAACACCACTTTCAGGTTTTTGAAGTGCTTGTTGCTGTTGTGGTTGTTGTTTTGGCTGTTGATCATTATGATTTTCAGGAACCATCACCTTTCCTGTGATATCGTCAAGCATTGTGTATTCTCTGTTTTCCTTTTCTTGTTTCATTTCGTACAACTGATTCTTATACAAGACCTTTTCATTGAATATTACATCTATGCTCCTAATGATTTTGTGATTTTCATAATCATATAAGCGATAAACAAAATCGTTAACACCATATCCAATAAAGGTACATTTCTTTGATTTTTCCTCAAGCTTTGTTCTATTTTCTTTGTTAATGTGGACAAAGCCTTCACAACCAAAAGTCTTCAAAAATGAGTAGTTTACCTTTTTACCTATCCATGCCTCCTATGGAATACCAACATCCAAGGAACTTGAAGGCCCTCTGTTTATTAGATAAACAATAGTGTCTACAGCATCTGCCCAAAATTGTAAAGGCAATCCTGCATGCAATATCATGCACCTTGCACGCTTCATGATTGTCCTGTTCATTCTTTCTGACACACCATTTTCTTGTGGTGTTCTTGGAACTATCTTCTCTCTGCGAATTCCATTCTCTGAATAGTACCTATCAAACTCTTTGCTGCAGTATTCACCTCCATTATCTGATCTGAGATGCTTCAACCTTTTCCCTGTCTCATTTTCAACCAAAGCTTTCCATTTCTTGAATGTATCAAATACATCATATTTATTTCGAATACAATAAATCCAGGTTTTTTTGGTTGCGTCATCAATAAAAGTAACATAATAACGAGAGCCACCAAGAGATGATACCTAAGTAGGTCCCCATACATCTATATGCACAAGCTCTAATTTTTCGATCTTCTTTTCTTTCCCAACTCTAAGGAATCTGACTCTCTTCTGTTTTCCATAAACACATTCTCACTGAATTTTAAATCAACATGCTTCAAACCTAGCAACAAATTTCTTGAGTGAAGAATCTGCATCCCCTTCTCACTCACGTGCCCGAGCCTATGATGCAACAATGTCGTATCTTCTCTTGTAGATGTTAAAGCATTAACAGAATTAGAAATACCATTGCACAAATACAATGTACCAACCTTTTCTCCTTTCGCTATTACCAGGGATCTTTTAGTGACCTTCCAAGTTTTATCTGTGAAGGTAGTTACACAACCTTCACCTCCCAACTGCCCTATTGAAATAAGAATTTTCTTCGAATTTGGAACATGCCTTACCTTCATCAACAGCCACTGATTTCCATTTTGCTTTTTTATGAAAAATGTACCCATTCCAACGATTTTACAGGGTTTATCATCAGCCAATCGAACTTGTCCAAAATATCCTTGAACATAATTATGAAAATGTTTCTTATCGGGTGTGACATGGAATGAGGCCCCTGAATCTACCACCCAGGCATCAATAATATTTTCTAATGAAAGAATTAAAGCATCTTGCAACACATCACCTATTACATTCGCTTCATGATTAGTTTCTTGTTGCGCATCTCCTTCTTTTCCCTTCTGAGACTTGCAATCTTTCTTTAGGTGTCTTTTCTTCCAGCATTTCTAGCACACTATCCCTGATATAGACTTGGATCTGGCTTTTCTTGACTTACTGTGATATCGTTGGCTCTTTCCTCTTTCCATTTTTCTTCCCCTAGTCTCTTCAGTCAAAGAATTACCTGATGTCTCATCGGAGCTTTTCTGTCGCATTTCCTCGCTAAGGAGTGCACCAAAAACATCATCAAACTTTAAAGTACTAGATCGAGAGCAGAGTTACTAATGGCCATAACTAAACCATTCCAACATTCTGGGAATGAGCACAGAAATAACAGAGCCCTAACTTCATCATCAAAATTTACCCCTATAGAACTTAAATGACTTGTAACTGTATTAAAATCATTTAAATGATCTGCAACAGATCCACCTTCTGACATCTTCATATTAAATAAATGCTTCATAAGAAATACCTTATTTGAGGCCGAGGTTTTTGCATATAGTTTGGCCAATGCCGACATTAAACCCTGTGTTGTCGTTTCCTTTGAAATATTAAATGCTACCGACACCGTTAGTCACAGCCGTATTGTTCCAAGCGCCTTTCTGTCCAGAATATCCCATTCTGTGTCGTCATACCTGTCGGCTTCTTTATCTTTCTGCTCAATGGTAGGTACAGATCTCTTTGATACAGATAATCTTCCATATACATCTTCCACAGCTAGTAGTTTTGGCCATTGAATTTTTCTACCCTAAACCTACCATCTTCCGCCATTGCTTCCACTCAAACCAGGAACCCTTCTCTCCTGCGAGTTTATCAGCCAAATAGACCTTCGGCTTCGATACCAGTTGTTAGAAAATTATATATTACAGAGCAATGGAACACATAAAATATTGCAGAAATATAAACACAGAAAACCCATAAAACAAGAGAGACACAGATATACATGGTTCACACAGTTTGGGCTACATCCACAAAGAAATAGCCAGTCCTTCTTTTATTATATTATCCAACAAATTGAAGAGATATAACTTATAACAGATCCATTGTAACACCCTCTTCGCTCTCAATCTCCTCTCTCTTCCTCACTCAGAATACAGATATGCATAGACACAATACAATTCCCTCATATATAGTGAGGGGTTGCTTTCTAGGGAAAAAAACCCTAAATTAAACATAACTTCTATCGTCAGATCATTCACCCAATGAATGGCCCAGATTGACTAGAAATTACTAGACTTTTACAAGGAAATTTTACATCTATTTTTAGCTTCGGGGGTGCTACCCAAGAACACCCGCCGAGGGATTGCGGGCCCCTGCACCCCCAAGCTAGGGGGGATTAGCCCCTTGGACCCCCGCGGGGGGGACAAGTCTCCCCCGTAGCCCCCTATGTGGAGGGGTGTACAGTCTTCCTGGGGTATAGATCTGGCTGAGACATTTGAATACAGAAGATAATGAGGCTCCACACCCAACACTCCCATTCTCTCTCTTTAACACACACACTTTCTCTAACCCACTCCTTAACCCTCTACCTTTATTTCTCTTAGTCTATCTCTCCATCCTTCCCCCTTCTCTCTCTCTCTCTCTCTACCACCGCCCTATACCATTCTCTCCATATCCCTATATGTTTCTCTTCATGTCCTTAAGTCACCCTGCATATCCCTCTCTTCCCCCTTTACTAAGCCCCTCTGCTCTCTCTATCAATCCCATCTCTATTGTTAACCATTTTCTCTCCCCCCTATACCTTTCTCTCTCCATCGTTATCTCTCTCCACCCCTCCCCCCCCTTTTCCCTCCTCTCTCTCCTCCCAACCCTTTTCTCTCCATCCCCCCATCCCTATCTTTCTCTCCCTCTATTTATATCATCAACCTCTCTCCTTCCCTTGATCTCTTTCTCTTTGTTGCTATCTCTCTCTCTCTTCCTCCCTCCCTCTCAATTTATCTCCCTCCCTACATCTCTGTCTCTCTAGCACACTTTCGCTCCCCCTCCCTCCCCTTGACTCTTCCCCCTTTATGCCCACTTCCCTTTCTCTCCCTGACCCCATATCTTTGTATCCCTATCTCTCTTTACCACTCTTTCTCTCTTCCTCTCTCACTCTCTCTCGCTCTATATTTCTCCTTGCCTATCTGTGAATACTACCTATCTCTCTCTCTATGCCACCATCTCTCTGTCACTCTCGTCATCACTCTCTCCCTTGCTTCCTATACCCTCTCTTTCTCTAACCCTCTCGCTCCCTTCCTCTTTACTCACTCTCTCCCTTGCTTCCCCCCTTGCTGCAGGATCCATCTCTCTCTCTCCCTCTTGTTCTTTCTCTTCTCACTCTCTCGCTTTCTGCCTCCCTTGATTCATGCTCTCTCTCTCTCTCTCTCTAGGCTCTCTTCATGCTCTCTCTCTCTCTCTCTCTCTTTCTCCTATGCTCTCCCTCTTTATATATTTATCTCTCTCCCCCCATGATCTCTCTGTCTCTCTCTCTCTCTCCCATGCTCTCTCCCTCTTTGTCTTTTTCATGCTCTCTCTCTCTCTCCCCTCCACCCATGCTCTCTCTCCCCCCCAATTTCCTTCTTGTCTTTGCCACTAGCCTTTTTCTCACCCACCTCCTCTCTATCTATATATCTATATTTCTTTGTACTCTTTCTTCCCCGTCTATAATGTCTATCTCTGGATTTCTCTTCTCGCCCCCGCTGGCCCCCCTCCCCTCTCAACTCTCTCTCTCTCCTTACCTCTCTCCCTTTCTCCCTCCATCCTTGCTTGTCTACTTTGATCTCCCACTCTTTCTCCTTCCTCACTCCCTTCCTCCCTCCCTACCTCCCTATTTATCACCCCCCCTTTGTGTCTCTACCTTCCTCCCCTTTCTCTTTCGCTTTCTTTCTCTCTCCCTTTCTCACTCTCCCATTCTCCTCCTCCTCTCTCTCCCTCCATCCATGCCTCCCTCTGACCCTCCTTCACCCCTCTCTCTCCCTCCGTCTCCGTCTCTCTGCAACTCCCCCCATTTATGTCACTCCCTCCCTCACTCCATCTATCTCCCTTACCTAATCTCTATTGTCGGTGTTGGATTGTAGAGAGAGGAATGTTGTGAAGACTCTTTTAATGAAACTATTTGAATGGAGGAACTCGTGTCCCTAGATCGTTAGGAAATATTTTGATACTGTATTGTAAAATGTTATAAGCACCCCTATTGATATGATGCATTTTCTTTTGGCCTTCATATCTCGAGTCTTTGTGTGCCTTGGCTTGTTATCTGTAAATGGTATCCAAGTGAAAAATATCACATAGAGCTATAAAGTGTGTTTCCATGGTGTGTTGTTGCTAAGTCATTTGATCCAAAATTACATCAGAATATCTTGCATAGAGTTGTAAAGTTTGCTGCTATAGCTTTTTGATACTAAGTGGGGTGCACAGGTTGCACATCTGTGCAATCCCTGTCATTCACTTCTCACTGAGTGGAGAGCTCCATTTTTTTTCTGGCTGATGTAAGTTGGTATTGAATTTATTATACATGGAGAGCCACTCAAAACCCTTGGAAAGAATTTTATTGTGATGATTTCACATCCTATAACACACTATTTAGATATTTCTACATGGTCAATGTATACAACTTATCATTTAAACCTCCTTGCCCATGTATTTGGGGCGTCCGGGGGGAGTGTTATAATTAAGCGTTCACATCACAAAAAAAACCATGTTATGGGCTTCTTATGTACATCTTTTCCTATAAATAATACTATCAGTTTTGAATAGTGGAATAATACCATCGGTCTTGAATACCAGTGGATATAGAATGGTGCATTCATGTGATCAGCTTCTTATGTACATGCTTTCCTATAGATAATTCCATCAGTTTTGGATACTGGTGGAGTAATACCATCAGTTTTGAATGCTAGTGGATATACAATGGTGCATTCATGCATGTAATACCACTATCCTGAACCATTTCTTAACTATTGTTATTTATACATTTCAAAGAAAAAAAATGATGTGACACGCGTGCTTCAACTTTTTTGATGGGACACAATTTGGTGCTTCATGCTTGTCGATGTTTTTAACAAAAAGAGATGAGAATCTTGTAGTTTTCATCCTTGTTTTATGTTTTTTAACTTTTCGATTTACTGTGATTTTAGTCTTTTCAATCAATTCATTTGCTGAGGAGGTCTGTGTGGTGGAGGCTAGATCTACAGCCTTCCATAGTGGAACGAAGTATCTTCTCAGGTTTTTTCAACGCTTAGTGAATATATTATACTCAAGTGCTGAAAGGAGACCTCTAGAGCCTTTGAAAGTGAAACGTAGTATCTTTTGAGAGTCTTCAAATGCGTGTTGCACGCGGTATGATAAAAACATATTACCTATGTCAACCTTTAATGAGACAATAAAAAGAAGAATCAATTTAAAATTTGTGAATATATGATCCTATAAATCTGTAAAATAACCTAGAAAAACTAGATAAAAACATATTACCTGTGTCAACCTTTACCGATACAGAATAAAAAGAAGAATATAATTTAAAGTCTGTGATACATCCGTAAAATAACCTAGAAAAACGAAGATAAAGTCACGCCCCTTAGAGATAAAAAACTGTTCCATGAATAATCTCAACGTAATGAAGATACAATTTGAAATCAAATGTAATTGTGGATAACGAAATTACATATACTATATTCGTGGAAACATGAGGTTATTGATAGAAAACAATACATCATGGTATTGTATCTTACAGGCCGTGGACTTCAGTGTAAGTCTGCTCTTAGATGATGTTTTGAATACGGTTTTGTGTGTATTTATTGGGGTTTAAATTTGAATTTCAATGCTAAAGGAATTCATTGTAATGGTGTGAAAGAAATTATATTTTTAAATAAAATGATAATTATATATACTGTGAAAGAAATGGTTACCTAAGATAACATTACATTATAGTATTGTTAAAAAAAATCACTTTAGTCATAACACCTTGAATCAGATAAGGTGAATGCAAACATGACGGCGAGCACGTATTGGATTTTCCCCGAAACAAGTCATAGGCAGGACTTTTTTACAAGTTCATATTCTTGGGCTTGCCAATTTACCTTCATAGAAGTGGTGAACAAAGCTTCGATTTTCTTTTTCTTATGGATATGATTTCAAAATACGGTGCTTTGTGCTTGACCAGTTCTACGCACACCCACAGTGGTAAAACCACATGAAAAATAATTTAACATGCATTGTAAATAGAATACATCCCCAATTTTATTATCAATGTACATGGTGACCATATTTTCCGTAGGAAATCCTTGTTCTTGAAATGATGACATGAGTACACTAAGATTGGAAGTGGAAGTGGAAGAGGAGATGTTGTTTGCATTATTGAATTTTTCAATCAACGAAATTCTCTTTCAAGATAAAATTTGAGGGTGCAAAACTATTCTCATTGATTAATTATGATATTATATATATATATATAACAAATAGTGTTTTAAGATAGAGAAACTATCTTGGACACACAATGGAGAATATTTCAACCATACACTAAACTAGGGACATATAGATATAACCATTCCTATAGAATAGGAACAAATTCCTTAACATAGAAGGTCACAAGTGAGGCAAGTAGGAATTACATTTTCCAACACTTCCCCTTAATGACTACTTGTCTTAATATCAATCTGCAAGATCTACATCACATCTGGTCCAGTCTAATAATTACACCTTGTACCTTGTTCATAGAATTTTCGATGTCTATATAAAGGAACAACCATTTACCGGAATGCATAGCTTCCCAACTGGCAGTCTACTAGGAAGTCCTTCACATACATAGTTCATCCAACCTTTCAATGAACTCCCTTTGAATATAAAATTTCACCTCATGGAGTCAAAAACCAATACGAACTACCCAAGTGTATCCATCCCACATGACACACTCTTCCAAAGTGTTAAAACTCTCTAACGGAGGGAACACATAACAAAAGGTATGCATGCCTCTCTCGGTCTTACAGCAAGTACATAAAACATTTCAGGACCACAACTAAACATTACAAAACAATATATGACATGTAGATTTGCTCTAATTACAATATGTGACTCATAATACATGATGATCATGAGTGTATTCCACAAACTCACACAAAATTTAATTTCGTTGTCCATCATCCTTTGATGCCATCTTCAGTGTCATGTCTTCATCATATCCTGCAAATTTGTGTATTGTTGGAATGACCAATTTCACAACACACTCATAATTGTGACAAAGAGTTGGTCAGACCAATGACACTTGACTAACAATTAGAAATACCATGACATGTCATACTAATACACACAAGAATGCGGTGTAACTTATAGCGTCCAACCAAACCTTGGAATCAATGGCCACAACACCAATTATATATATGAGAATGATCATCTATCTATAACACAAGCCAAAATTATTTGAACACTGAAAACACGACATACGTTGGTGACTTACTGCATTACAAGCTGGGTCCACATAGATTTCAGCACCAATAGAATAAAAAATTGTCTCAATTGGAAACGAATCATTTCACACAGGCTTCAATGCATAGGCCATCGAAGAGGCTTCAACGACCCTCCATTTAGCCAAGCATTGTTGCCAACCACCTTCACAAACCACAGCCCCTCGAGCAACTTACTACACCAGTTGCTCACCGCACCAGTGCACCTCTTCTCCATAAAACCCAGAATACGCAGCATATTGCAAATCGGTGTGAAGGTCATGGAGAAAGATTGGCACACTAATCTTGCCACAACTTAGCAACCAAACCAGAGTTCGCTTCTATGAGCTCGTAAAAAAAAGCGTTTGAAAATTTGATTTTTTCGAGGATCACTCCAAATGGGTGTCAACTAACAATAATTTCTAGAATGGACTATATAGTATCTTTATCAAAATACTTTGATAGCCTTCACGAAACATCTATAGTAAGCCTCTTGCACGTAGCTCCACGTCATAGCAAAACTTGTCGGTTTTCTCCACAACCTGTAGTCAAATTTTGATGGGCTTGGACTCATGCATCAAATTGTGACCCTCAGCATTAGCCACCCCTGGTTGGACCCTCTACACTTTTGCTGCATGTATCCACTCTTTTTGATGTGCACCACCACCGATGTTTCCGCCCTCACTGATGCACACTCTAGCTCCCTTTCTCAGCTCGTTGTGGACTGCAGGCATGAACAGACTGCTCCATGCTTCTACGCTACCAACATATGAAACAACAATATGTTGCTTCCCGCAGTCACACTCGACTACCTCTTCTCCACAAACAATACTAGTGTGCTTCTTCTGGACACAACAACAAATACACAAATTTTTAGCAAACCTCAAAATGACATTGTTCTCAACCATAGTGATCGGCCACTATAACTAGTCCACACAATGCTCGGTCACCCACAAAAGCTATTGCAAAATGGTAGCTCACCGGGCAAGTATTATTACTAGGAAAACTCCTTGGTTGATGCTCAACTATGACTGTAAGCCTACGGAAAGGAAAGGAAAAGGCCACTCATTAAAAGATCACGCCAAAGACAGAGAGAGACTCATTATGTAATTATTTGTTTATATATACAGAAAAATTTTAATTCTAAATTGTGTAAGTGTGGATTGAGTAACTGAACTATAAATTGTGTGTGGATTAGAATAAATCTGTGTAACATAGGTTTGTAAGTGTGCAGAACCAGAGATGAAATATAGAGAGGAGTGTTATGGGCTTGCACACAGAAATTATTGGAGAAAACCTTTAATGTTACAGTGAAGGTATAACTGCAAGGTTTCCTAGAAACCTAAGGACTTACGAAGGAAGCATAAACGTGCAAAGAGTGAAGTAACGGAGCTGAAGATCGGGATCAGAACAATTGAAGATTTGTTATAGACATTTTTGGGCACTGCAACCCCAATCACATATGTCCATAAACCAAGGGCTTATGAGTCCCTAAAAGTGTTGTTTCATGCCCTAAAGGAACAAGGTCAGCTGATTACATCATCTCCCAGAAGTTCTCCACAGAAAACTACTCAAAATTGGTCAAAACTGGACCATACAGGTTGCTCAGTGCTAAGGGTGTGATGCATCTCACCTGCCCAGTGTAAAAGGTGCGATGCATACTGGAAATCCCTTCTGTAGAGTGCGATGGGTGAGAATGGACAAATGGCAGAGACAGTTTGCAAGGTAGATGATCATGGAATCTTCCAGAAACTTCTCTTGTGACACTTGCCTCTCTGAATTCACCCAGGGATGAGTAAGAGATCATCAATCTCCAAGTGGAATCAAGAACTATCAGAGAGAAGACACTAATCAAAATCCCAGAAGCTAACTCACCTCCCTACAATCATCTATATATGGATCCCTCATCCCAGAGATCCGGAGGCTGGAATTTTGTATCTTGTAAGGAAGTGCTGTTGGTTTCCTGGTGGAATATCATAGTGTTGGGTGATCTAAGCTTTTCATGAGGTGAGGAATGGTTTTCATGCTGGGAGGATGGTCAGATTAATGGGTTGTAATTCTCTCTTCTAATCTTTACATCAATAAAGCTATTCAAGTTTTCCTCCACATTCTTGTATGTCTGATACTATATGCATTTGTGTGGTCAATATATGTCTGGTCCTATGTTGTTTATGATTGTAGATCTCTGCACTTTGAAGGTATTATGCTGCTTTGACTTTATAGGTACTCTTTGAAGCGGAGTGGTCAAGGGAGAAGTGGCAAAGTCCTATCAGTGAGGAGAAGGAACAAGCAAAGAAACGAGTGAAAGATTGAGGTTGGTATTCTTTGATCCTCTCCTATCTACTTCTCATAAAGGAAAACGAAGGTAACTTTAATCTGTTTGTTTCTAAGATAGCTAATAGTCTTAGTGGGAATAGCAGCTCTACATAGACACTAGATTTCCCGATAACAAAATGGTGACTCCACTGGGGAGCAAATAGCTTGTTTGATTGTTTATACTTGTTTGCTTTATAAACTTACAGACAGAGCCTGAAGTTAAGCTAGCTAGTCTTCAAACTGCATTTGCTATGCAATTGCAAAGTAGATTAATGTTGCTTCAGCCTATCTCCAGGTTTTGTTTATAAACTGAACAATCGATTTGCAAACATCCTAATTGCCATAGTGGTGGCTCTAGTAACCTCATTAGATCAACCCCTATAATTTCTATTTACTGACTATCATTAGCTCGGCCTAAATCCCTGAACTAAGTTGCAAACTGTGACCAAGAACCAAGTTGAAGTCTCGTCCCTGGACCATTGCACTTTCTCCTCTTGGGAATCTGGATGCATTGCACCTCGCATGTGTAGTAGGTGTGCTGCATCGCACTTTCCCTGTGTTATAGGTGCGCAGATCAGATAATACCTCTTCTGCTTCCATATTTTGGTTTCTTTGTTCACTCTCTTCAGCTTTATTCAGGAGTTTTGTTGTCTGTGATTAGTATACCACTGTGGAAACTCCCTTCCTTTGCATGATTCCACCTCCATAGTACAAAAAAATGTGAATGTTTTTATGTATTGTGCACCATTTACAGTTCTCTTTTACAAAAAGTAGCGTAATCAAACTGTCGTCTGTTGATTTGGAAGTGTCGCAAGTGTCATTTTCAATCAAAAAAAGGAATCCTATCGTTCTTGATGGTTGATTATACAATTACTCTTATATTTGATTTGAATTAGTAGTTTTTCAAGTGTCGAAAGCAGTTTTCAATTCAAAGTTGCAAAGTGTCGTCATTATCTTCCTTTCGTTTTTGAAGAAAAATTTGTTAGTACTGTCGCTTTGAAAAGATAATTCAGATTTGTACTCAACATTCTTTATGTCATTTACACATTAAGAAAGCAGAAAACAAATACATGCATGTGCATTTGCATTTAGACTGCTTGTTGATTTAGGACAATGCATCTAGTGTGTGCTCTCCACTCTATGTTGAAATAATCTCATTTCTCTTTCTTTAGTAGCTAGGATTTTCATTGCAAAATGAAGATTAAACGATTGTTTATCATCTTAGATTGCATTTTAGGAATTATATATCTACATCACGCGGTGAACCTGAAAGGAAAATTTCTTAAGAAAGATCAACTGCAAAATAAATTCAATGAACATAAAAATGCTTTGGAACCTAACGCACAACATCTAGAAGTCTAGGCTAGAGACGTATTCCTTCGTCGTAAAGCCTGGTAGTTATCGCTTTCATCGTAGGTTGGGTGATTCCTCCTCATTGAGACAAAAAGTGCTAGTACGGACTTTTGCTCCCATGTATCGTTGAGTATATATTGGGAGACCACAATAGGCTATATCCTTTATCCATAGGAAGCCATGTCTGCCGCCCTATCGATCGCAATGCACTGAACATAGCATTCGGGAAGATTGACTATCGTACCATAAAAGGTATTCTACAGTTTTGCGATTGGTTTGGTAATCCCTCTGTCTAGATTTTCAGAGTAGTCTCTTTCGTTCCTTTTCAGACTCCTTAAAGGAAAAGGTCCATCTGAGCACTTGTCACTTTGGGCTCATTAAAAATTGAAGGCGACTAGAGTCATCTTTTGTTTTTTGTCGACTCTTAAAAATTGAAAAAGCAAGTTGTGTCAAAGCGTATAATTTTTTTTTAATTTGGAATCATTTTCCCCTTTATTTTTAGTTTATAAAGTAATTTGCAGTCATGGAGGAAAGTCAATCAAAACCCCATCGTTCGCGGAGAATTACGAGTCAACCGTCTTTGTCTCCGAAACAAAACTATTCCGGACAAAGTGAACTCGTTTAACCGGATCAAAGTCCCCTGGTTTGGTTGGAACAAGTGTTCCAACATCCTCAGAGACTCTGGTTACTCCAAACATTTATGGTATCCCTGCCTCTACAGAAGAAGTTCCGCAGCCACAAGAGGATAGTAGAACTGATCCTAGTGTGACGGTAAACACTGCTATTCCTGAAACAACTCCATCTATAGCTGATTCGGAAGGTGTTATTCCCCAAACATTTGTCGCTGTAGAATCTATACCTTCTTCGGCACCGGAAATATTTTACGGACCTGACGGTCTACCTCTTCCACCTAGATTGATTGCTATAGAAGAGATTGTGGAGGATCCTCCATCTAGTACTCCATCGCATTTTGGAGTTTGGATCACCCTATATCCTTCTTCATCAGAAATTAGTCTCCTGTCATCGGAAGTTCTTGTAGAATCACTAGGAAATCTTTTGGATAGACTAGATATGTCTGAACAACTGTTGACATCTAGGACTATGTCATCTGACACAACAGCGACAGAACTTCCTATTGTTACTCCAACAATCTTTGCCGGCGTACCATCTGTCCTAACTAGCTCTCAATCGCTGGATGGAATCCATCCAGGGGCTGTTTCGACAGTATGGTCTGTTCCCGTTTGTTCGTCCGGAATAATATTTAGAATCTCTTATGTTGAGTCTTAGAAAATTGATCCTTTGTAGTGTTAATTTAGGCAGTCCGGTCCTCAAAGGAAAATCATTCCTTTGAGCACTGGATTACCACCATATGGGGGGAAATATACCCTTTCATTGTCTCCTTCGGGAGAGAAAACATACGAGAGTTCAGAGCAGAATTCAGGTTATGCTGGAATTACATGTAATGGTTGGGTGATGATATTGCCTCAACAACCAAGAGTTGTATACTCAATGCAACAAAGTCTACCTGTGTCAAATATCCCCACTACGCCGGCTATTGTGACGGTGTCACAAGTACAAGTGTTGCCTGTTGTATCCCAACCTCAAGCTTCTCAAGTCGTAATACAACAACCTCTTGTCTCTACGACGCCACCACAATCATCGATTAGTGGCTCCTTAATTGGAGTGACCTAGGCTCAAACGGGTACCATCACCTCTCATCTTGGTCAAATAGGCAGTATTGGACAACAAAAAATGGTTTCACAACCATGGCTGGTGCAATATCAACAACCGCAATTCCAACAAGTTTACCAAGGATCTGAGCACCAAATCTTTGCAAGTAATGGGCAGCTGTATATTCAAAGCGATCAACATCAATCATATCATAATGGTCATGCCCATCAACCTTACCAAAGTTACCAGCACCAAATGCATTATGCTAGTATGCAAAGACCAACTGCTCAGGCGATCCCAGCTTATCCTGGGTATGCTTTGTTGAACCTGAACCAACAGTTGCCTTTCGTGGCGAATCTAAATTGACTAACGAATGATCCAATTGCTTACGCCCCTTGGTCGCTGGCGATTCCACATAAACTTCCGTCGGATATTCCTAAATTTAATGGAAATCCGGGTGAAGACCCGTCGAATCATATGATGACCTTCCATCTATGGTGTTCATCTAACACTCTAAATGATGATTCAATTATGCTTCACCTTTTTCAACAAACATTAACTGGTCCGACAGAAAAATGGTATATCGAATTGCCTAGAGCTTCATTCGATAACTTCAGCACCCTAGCCACAACCTTTTTAACCCATTTTCAGCTACCCATAAGGTACGAAACATGAACAGAGCTTCTTACCAATTTCAAACAAACGACGACCACTCACATATCTGATCATATTCATGAGTGGTGACGTCGTCGTAGAATGGTAAAAACATATGTTCCAGATCAGTTGTTAGCTGAATGGTTTATTAATTCATTGTTACCTTCTATTACAGAAGATGTGGCAAAGGGAGTAGTCGTCACTGAAGAGCAAGTTATTGCTCGTGCACAATATCTAGACCTAATCTATACTCAGTTTGGCACGCTCTACGATAAAACACCTGATGCTCCTAGACCAAAATTTTCTATTCCTCCTCCTCCTAAATCAAACAAAGACTCTCATGCCGGCGATGGCGTGAAAGGTACGACTAGCACGAAAACCATAAAGACTACATCAAAGAAGGCCCGCACGGTTTCAAGTCAAAATGCAAATGAAGAACTTCTCGCCTCAGAGGTAAATGTCGTGTCGACTGACAAAGGCAAAGAACCAAAGCAACCAGGGGGCAAGAAGAAAAAGAAAGGGAAAAAGAAGAAATAGGAGGAGTCATCTCCTAAAAAATCTTCTCCAAACCCTTATGGGCAAAGGAAACCCCCTTCGAGGTGTCAGATATGCGATGAGGATCATCGGACAAGAGATTGTCCACATAAAGCTGAAGTTAAGAAACTCTTTAAGAGTTCAAAAACCTCAGCGGTATTGACTGATCCGTTTCCAAACCTGGGAACCAATCTGGTTTCTAGTGATAATGCTTCCTGATCCCAAGTGCTTATGTTTTCTATCTCAAAGCAGCAAAACGATGCTTTGATATTGACAAGGAATAAAGATTATGGGAATCCACAACTATCGAATAACAAGGCTAATGAACAACCTAGTAGTTCGACAATAACTTCGACCGAAGTTGTGCCACCCATCATTCCTGAGCTAATGATAAAGCCGCCGAAGGGAGTAGTACACAAATCGACATTTAATCCTTGTGCCAGAGTAGCACAACATTATAATATAGTGGAGGATCTAGCCCAATCGCCATCCGCTATGTCGACATTTGAGGTACTATAAAATTGCCCCTCCTAGAAGCATGCTTTATTATCAGCAATAGGTGGGATTGACCAAGCGAATTCCAATCTTGTGGCCTTTAACCATAAAGGATATGATCCTCAGTTACTGGCTCAACTCGCTTTCCTTATTCAAGTGAAAGCCCTCAACAAAACTGTTCATCGAACAATTATTAATGAGGGGGCATCTACATTATGTCAATGAGTTGCTAGAAAACTTTAGACTCACCACCCTTGTCACGATCGTCAACGACATTAAAAGCATTTGATGGACGAACATACACTCCATATGGGATTTTAAGTAACTTGCAAGTCAAACTGGGGGGCAAGACAATAGAAATTGATGTTGAAGTTATCGATTGAAACCTCGATTATAACATCCTACTAGGAAGGCCCTGGATTTATGCTATGGTTGTTGTTGTGTCAACATACTTTAGAAAGATTGCATTTCCTTTTCAAGGAGGAATTACAATAGTGATCAATAAACCTTCCTCCCCAATAGTTCACAAGTTACGGTAAGCATTCCAGTGATCCATGGAAGCTCTCAATCGCTTCAAAATGTCGAAGTAGGCCTCCTAAAAGACCCTGCCTTAATGGGTACTTTTTCCCTACCGCCTTCGAGTAATCTGGTGAAAGTGGCCACGATGGAAACCTGCAATATGATATCTTCTATATCTAAAAGATTCAGAAGATTCCTGAACATTTTATCAGCATTGATCATAGCCATTTTAGAAATATTGTAGCAATCAATTTTCTTGGCTTGGGGGGCAAACCCAAATCAACAGTCATCGAGTGTTTGGATAGATAGGTCTAAGGAATACAGTACCTCTTCAGATCCTTGGTCACATGTACATTCTACAGACGAAGGAATTGTTCAATCAAAGATGGTAGGAGAGGCACCATGGAAAGATTACCACCATTGTTCCAATCTTCTGAATTACCACGAAGATTATTCCAGCAACCTTAATCATCCTTCAGTTTTTGATTTTCTATCAAATACTGTAAATACGGTGGATTCCAAGGACAGTTCCTATCTTGTGTCAACCTCATTAAAAAATGAAACAACTCCCTTTCCAAGTCGAGTCTTTCAAATATCTCGAAGGTAAACCTTCATTCCAACCACTGTGTTGAATGCAATGAAGCTTGGGGGTCATGCACCTCGATTTGCGTTATTATGCTGGGGGCATGCAAACTTATCACGAGCAGTGTTACCGCAGGGTTCAAGCTCATTAAAAAATAAACACGCCATGAGCAGTGTTACCACAGGGTTCAAGCTCGTTAAAAAATAAACCCACCACGAGCAGTTTTTATGCGAAGTTCAAGCTCATTAAAACTTAAACCTAGAAATGAGCAGATGTTCCACCAGAGTTTAAGCTCATTAAAAAATGAACCAATCTCCGGTAAATAACCATTGTTAATGCATTATCATCAGCATTTGAGCCTTGTTCATGTTCTCATCATCACCTCCACTCTATTTTAGCCGATCATACGCCTCCATTTGATTTTTTACCCTTTTTGAGGAACATCTACACCGAGTGATTCTGTTAGCCATCCTTGTGACATTGTCGTGATTGGAAAATTCCAAACCTTACCTGGAACCAGCTGCTACCCGAAATTATTACTCGTTCCTCAAAAAACGAGTCTCCTTTAAGCTCTTTTCATCTGACTCGTAAAATATGAAAAGATTGCTGAGCAATTGGCCTCTCCAGCTCGTTAAATCTACCGGAAGTGCTATCCCTCCTCTAGATTTTAATCTTTTTGGACCTGAGGGATTATTACACAAAACAATCGAGCACTTGTCTTGTTCGGCTCGTTAAAACTATTGAAAATTCATCCCTTTCGTATTATTTTATACTTTTTCGGACTTAAGGGATTATATGACGAAAAAGGATTATTGGAGTTTCCTTTCCATACCTTTTCAGACTCTCTAAAATTTAAAACGGACCGAGTTATAATTGTTGTTGAACTCATTAAAATTAATAGCAACAAACTTGTTCATATAGAAAAGAACAAGTTTCATTGTCACTAGGCTCATGAAAACATAGCGACAGGTTCACCCGAAGGGCGAATTATCGAACAAGCATATGTTATCCTCCTCAAGCTTGATAAAAATAAAGAGGTACTGGTCAGCAATGACTGGGGAAAAATTGGGAAGAAAACTTGAAGAAACTTTATTGGTAGCAAGTCACTCTTGAACATGACACTTTCACTCCATGTCTGAGTCGGGTTGGGTTATTCCATTCACCGGTCATATTACCATTGGTCCATCGCACCATCCATCTTTGAGGTTAATGCTACCAATCCATTTCGGTGTCACCGATATGTTCAAGAGAAGTTGCTCAGAGAATTCACATGTGTCTCATCCGCTGCAATACATTCACCTCCACAAAATCATTTGCTCCATTCCATGTCATAGATGTAGGGTTCATTAAGGCGCTCCTAGGATGGGTCACTTCCTGTTGACATCAGCTCATTATCCAAGAAGATGACCCAGTGATCCAGGTGGATGTTGGTGGCCAACCACCAACCCATTTGGACCCTCACAACTGTCTCTTTCAGTCTTTTCAGTTTCCTTAATTGTAGCACAGTTTACTATTTTTAGCAGTTTTTCGGGTCCTGAACTTCCGGAGCCGTTTTGAGGCCCTAAACGACGTTTTTTTGGGATTCTGGGGCAACATGGGTCGTAGACCAATGTTGCCTCCCAAAGTGGTAGTACTCGGATAGATCTTTCTAACGAGCTATAGTGCGCGTCAAACGGAGATCGTATGCCAAAGTTACGACCCCGGGAAATTGATGTACCAATTTACCCAAACGGGGCCCACAATTTGGCGTTTCATCTTCTAGGGTTAGGTTTTGGGATGTGAAGGGTTTTCCATTGTTTCTCAACAATAAATAGGCCTTCGAGCCTCATTGTAACACAGTTCGAAACAGTTCAGAGGCATGTAGCCGCACATCTCTTCTCAGAGATAGCTACCATCGCCCTAGCTGGTTTATTTCCATTTCTGGTTGTAAGCATACTTCAGTATTTTCCATTAATGAAATGAAGGATTATTTCCGCTGCATCTTTGTATTTATGGTTATCGCATCTCTGTATTTATGGTTATCTCTATAATCTATTGCGTTCCTACTTAAATCCAGATCAGTGGTATCAGAGCGGTCTGCTTTTTCTCTGTTTTTCTTTGCATGTCCCCAACGAGGTCGGGATATAAGGAGTTAGGGCTTGAACTGGTCGAACCTTTGCAAGACCAGCCTCGAAAATCCCGACGGCCTCCCATGGCGGATGAGAAGAAAGACGAGGGGGCAGGAGATCCTATCAAAATCTTGCTCGAAGAAGCGCTCGAGCGGAAAAGGAACGCGATGATGGATAGCTTTGCGCAGATCCTTCAGCGGCTACCCAGAGGTGACGCATCGGCTTCCAACAGCGACTCTAAAAATGCCACACCGTTTAAGGTACAAGTGAATTTTGAAATCCCCATATTCGAGGGTAAAATAGACGCAGATGCCGTAGATAAATGGTTAAATCTGCTAGATGGGTATTTTTCTGTTCATGAATTTTCAAGTCGGGAAAAGATTGTTTTCGCTCTTCTCAAAGCAGCCCCCCACGTCAAGGACTGGTGGGAAACCTACTGCGAGCAGAAGGATGAAAGTACAGGCTCACTATTTTCAGCCGCACCCACTTGGAATGACTTCCGAGATGCCATCAAGGAGCAGTATTACCCTGTCGGAACCTATGAGGACAAATACATCAAATGGACCACACTGCGGCAGGGACGAGACCAAGATGTGCCAGAGTTCACAAACATTTTTCATACCCTTCGCACACAATTGGGTATCAAAGATTCTGAGCTACATTTGGTACTCAAATACCGTGGCTGCCTGCACAAATACATCCAGGAAGAGATGGTGTTCTTGAACATCTCCTCACTCGGCACAGCATACTGATATGCTGTCAAAATCGAGCAAAAGTTCAAACAGAAGAAGCGAGACTTTGGATCTGCAAACCCGAAGCCCAAAGGACAAAGCCAAGGCGGGGTGACCCAAGATAACCCGTCGAAGCCACAAGAAAAGAACAACACCACAAAGCCGAAGAAGGACACAGGAAAGTGGTGTGAGTTCCACAAAAGTCCCACTCATAACACAAGTGAGTGTCGGACCAAGCAGTCGCTGGTGGCCGAGTTGAAGGCTTCCGAATCAGATGCATGTTCTGATCCTGAGCCAGAACCCGACAAGGGGAATGGCAAAGGGAAGCAGATCATTGATGCGGATCCCAGCGCCACTGTTGCCACTGCCAAGATCCAGAAAGATGAGCCCACAGATCCAGAAGAGGGGGAGCGTCTTTTCCACTCACAGATGTGGGTGAAGGGTTCGCCGCTACAATTCATTGTCGACAGTGGCAGCCAAAAGAACCTCATTTCAGCAGAGGTCGTGAAGCGGTTGGGCCTACCGACTACACCGCACCCGCAGCCGTACAGTATCGGGTGGCTTCATGAAGGGCGAGATCTGAAAGTTCGCCAGCAGTGCCGCCTTCCCTACAGCATCAAGCCCTTCACAGACGAGGTATTGTGTGATGTTACACCTCTGGATGTTTGCGATGTATTATTAGGCCAACCATACTTGTGGAGGCGACATGCTGTGTATGAGTCAAGGCCTCGTGCTGTCATTATTTCTTTGAATGATTCATTATACAGGATACCAGAGGTAGCCCCACCTACCGCCACATCTTTGATCACTACCAAAAAAGGCAGCAAGCTCATATCACAGACCAGGAAATTCATCTGTCTGGTTCACTCCCAAAGTAAGGGGAAGATCGTTGCTACATCCATGACCCCTGCAAAGGGTTCCTCCACGCAGCAGCAACAGCAAAGGGATACGGTCATGACAAAACACAGGAACAACTTCTCCTCACGGACATGGGTACCACACAAGTTTCAGGTGGGAAACAAAGTTTGGTTACATCTGCAGAAAGAACGCCTTACAAGAACCCATCAGAAGCTCAGACCACTCCGACATGGTCCTTACAGCAGTACCAAGGCTATGGGGAACAATGCTTTGGAGCACAGCATTCCTCCATTCCTTCGCTTGCACCGAGTATTCAATGTGGACCATCATCGACCATGCTTCCCACCATCACTGGACACATCACAGATTGCAGGACAAGTTCAGCAGATGGAGGAACTCAACGCAATGGGGACCATTGCTTCCTAAGGGGGAGGAATGATCCAGGTGGATGTTGGTGGCCAACCACCAACCCATTTGGACCCTCACAACTGTCTCTTTCAGTCTTTTCAGTTTCCTAAATTGTAGCACAGTTTACTATTTTTAGCAGTTTTTTGGGTCCTGAACTTCCGGAGCCGTTTTGAGGCCCTAAACGACGTTTTTTTTGGGATTCTGGGGCAACATGGGTCGTAGACCAATGTTGCCTCCCAAAGTGGTAGTACTCGGATAGATCTTTCTAACGAGCTATCGTGCGCGTCAAACGGAGATCGTATGCCAAAGTTACGACCCCGGGAAATTGATGTACCAATTTACCCAAACGGGGCCCACAATTTGGCGTTTCATCTTCTAGGGTTAGGTTTCGGGATGTGAAGGGTTTTCCATTGTTTCTCAACAATAAATAGGCCTTCGAGCCTCATTGTAACACAGTTCGAAACAGTTCAGAGGCATGTAGCCGCACATCTCTTCTCAGAGATAGCTACCATCGCCCTAGCTGGTTTATTTCCATTTCTGGTTGTAAGCATATTTCAGTATTTTCCATTAATGAAATGAAGGATTATTTCCGCTGCATCTTTGTATTTATGGTTATCGCATCTCTGTATTTATGGTTATCTCTATAATCTATTGCGTTCCTACTTAAATCCAGATCAGTGGTATCAGAGCGGTCTGCTTTTTCTCTGTTTTTCTTTGCATGTCCCCAACGAGGTCGGGATATAAGGAGTTAGGGCTTGAACTGGTCGAACCTTTGCAAGACCAGCCTCGAAAATCCCGACGGCCTCCCATGGCGGATGAGAAGAAAGACGAGGGGGCAGGAGATCCTATCAAAATCTTGCTCGAAGAAGCGCTCGAGCGGCAAAGGAACGCGATGATGGATAGCTTTGCGCAGATCCTTCAGCGGCTACCCAGAGGTGACGCATCGGCTTCCAACAGCGACTCTAAAAATGCCACACCGTTTAAGGTACAAGTGAATTTTGAAATCCCCATATTCGAGGGTAAAATAGACGCAGATGCCGTAGATAAATGGTTAAATCTGCTAGATGGGTATTTTTCTGTTCATGAATTTTCAAGTCGGGAAAAGATTGTTTTCGCTCTTCTCAAAGCAGCCCCCCACGTCAAGGACTGGTGGGAAACCTACTGCGAGCAGAAGGATGAAAGTACAGGCTCACTATTTTCAGCCGCACCCACTTGGAATGACTTCCGAGATGCCATCAAGGAGCAGTATTACCCTGTCGGAACCTATGAGGACAAATACATCAAATGGACCACACTGCGGCAGGGACGAGACCAAGATGTGCCAGAGTTCACAAACATTTTTCATACCCTTCGCACACAATTGGGTATCAAAGATTCTGAGCTACATTTGGTACTCAAATACCGTGGCTGCCTGCACAAATACATCCAGGAAGAGATGGTGTTCTTGAACATCTCCTCACTCGGCACAGCATACTGATATGCTGTCAAAATCGAGCAAAAGTTCAAACAGAAGAAGCGAGACTTTGGATCTGCAAACCCGAAGCCCAAAGGACAAAGCCAAGGCGGGGTGACCCAAGATAACCCGTCGAAGCCACAAGAAAAGAACAACACCACAAAGCCGAAGAAGGACACAGGAAAGTGGTGTGAGTTCCACAAAAGTCCCACTCATAACACAAGTGAGTGTCGGACCAAGCAGTCGCTGGTGGCCGAGTTGAAGGCTTCCGAATCAGATGCATGTTCTGATCCTGAGCCAGAACCCGACAAGGGGAATGGCAAAGGGAAGCAGATCATTGATGCGGATCCCAGCGCCACTGTTGCCACTGCCAAGATCCAGAAAGATGAGCCCACAGATCCAGAAGAGGGGGAGCGTCTTTTCCACTCACAGATGTGGGTGAAGGGTTCGCCGCTACAATTCATTGTCGACAGTGGCAGCCAAAAGAACCTCATTTCAGCAGAGGTCGTGAAGCGGTTGGGCCTACCGACTACACCGCACCCGCAGCCGTACAGTATCGGGTGGCTTCATGAAGGGCGAGATCTGAAAGTTCGCCAGCAGTGCCGCCTTCCCTACAGCATCAAGCCCTTCACAGACGAGGTATTGTGTGATGTTACACCTCTGGATGTTTGCGATGTATTATTAGGCCAACCATACTTGTGGAGGCGACATGCTGTGTATGAGTCAAGGCCTCGTGCTGTCATTATTTCTTTGAATGATTCATTATACAGGATACCAGAGGTAGCCCCACCTACCGCCACATCTTTGATCACTACCAAAAAAGGCAGCAAGCTCATATCACAGACCAGGAAATTCATCTGTCTGGTTCACTCCCAAAGTAAGGGGAAGATCGTTGCTACATCCATGATCCCTGCAAAGGGTTCCTCCACGCAGCAGCAACAGCAAAGGGATACGGTCATGACAAAACACAGGAACAACTTCTCCTCACGGACATGGGTACCACACAAGTTTCAGGTGGGAAACAAAGTTTGGTTACATCTGCAGAAAGAACGCCTTACAAGAACCCATCAGAAGCTCAGACCACTCCGACATGGTCCTTACAGCAGTACCAAGGCTATGGGGAACAATGCTTTGGAGCACAGCATTCCTCCATTCCTTCGCTTGCACCGAGTATTCAATGTGGACCATCATCGACCATGCTTCCCACCATCACTGGACACATCACAGATTGCAGGACAAGTTCAGCAGATGGAGGAACTCAACGCAATGGGGACCATTGCTTCCTAAGGGGGAGGAATGATCCAGGTGGATGTTGGTGGCCAACCACCAACCCATTTGGACCCTCACAACTGTCTCTTTCAGTCTTTTCAGTTTCCTTAATTGTAGCACAGTTTACTATTTTTAGCAGTTTTTCGGGTCCTGAACTTCCGGAGCCGTTTTGAGGCCCTAAACGACGTTTTTTTGGGATTCTGGGGCAACATGGGTCGTAGACCAATGTTGCCTCCCAAAGTGGTAGTACTCGGATAGATCTTTCTAACGAGCTATAGTGCGCGTCAAACGGAGATCGTATGCCAAAGTTACGACCCCGGGAAATTGATGTACCAATTTACCCAAACGGGGCCCACAATTTGGCGTTTCATCTTCTAGGGTTAGGTTTCGGGATGTGAAGGGTTTTCCATTGTTTCTCAACAATAAATAGGCCTTCGAGCCTCATTGTAACACAGTTCGAAACAGTTCAGAGGCATGTAGCCGCACATCTCTTCTCAGAGATAGCTACCATCGCCCTAGCTGGTTTATTTCCATTTCTGGTTGTAAGCATACTTCAGTATTTTCCATTAATGAAATGAAGGATTATTTCCGCTGCATCTTTGTATTTATGGTTATCGCATCTCTGTATTTATGGTTATCTCTATAATCTATTGCGTTCCTACTTAAATCCAGATCAGTGGTATCAGAGCGGTCTGCTTTTTCTCTGTTTTTCTTTGCATGTCCCCAACGAGGTCGGGATATAAGGAGTTAGGGCTTGAACTGGTCGAACCTTTGCAAGACCAGCCTCGAAAATCCCGACGGCCTCCCATGGCGGATGAGAAGAAAGACGAGGGGGCAGGAGATCCTATCAAAATCTTGCTCGAAGAAGCGCTCGAGCGGCAAAGGAACGCGATGATGGATAGCTTTGCGCAGATCCTTCAGCGGCTACCCAGAGGTGACGCATCGGCTTCCAACAGCGACTCTAAAAATGCCACACCGTTTAAGGTACAAGTGAATTTTGAAATCCCCATATTCGAGGGTAAAATAGACGCAGATGCCGTAGATAAATGGTTAAATCTGCTAGATGGGTATTTTTCTGTTCATGAATTTTCAAGTCGGGAAAAGATTGTTTTCGCTCTTCTCAAAGCAGCCCCCCACGTCAAGGACTGGTGGGAAACCTACTGCGAGCAGAAGGATGAAAGTACAGGCTCACTATTTTCAGCCGCACCCACTTGGAATGACTTCCGAGATGCCATCAAGGAGCAGTATTACCCTGTCGGAACCTATGAGGACAAATACATCAAATGGACCACACTGCGGCAGGGACGAGACCAAGATGTGCCAGAGTTCACAAACATTTTTCATACCCTTCGCACACAATTGGGTATCAAAGATTCTGAGCTACATTTGGTACTCAAATACCGTGGCTGCCTGCACAAATACATCCAGGAAGAGATGGTGTTCTTGAACATCTCCTCACTCGGCACAGCATACTGATATGCTGTCAAAATCGAGCAAAAGTTCAAACAGAAGAAGCGAGACTTTGGATCTGCAAACCCGAAGCCCAAAGGACAAAGCCAAGGCGGGGTGACCCAAGATAACCCGTCGAAGCCACAAGAAAAGAACAACACCACAAAGCCGAAGAAGGACACAGGAAAGTGGTGTGAGTTCCACAAAAGTCCCACTCATAACACAAGTGAGTGTCGGACCAAGCAGTCGCTGGTGGCCGAGTTGAAGGCTTCCGAATCAGATGCATGTTCTGATCCTGAGCCAGAACCCGACAAGGGGAATGGCAAAGGGAAGCAGATCATTGATGCGGATCCCAGCGCCACTGTTGCCACTGCCAAGATCCAGAAAGATGAGCCCACAGATCCAGAAGAGGGGGAGCGTCTTTTCCACTCACAGATGTGGGTGAAGGGTTCGCCGCTACAATTCATTGTCGACAGTGGCAGCCAAAAGAACCTCATTTCAGCAGAGGTCGTGAAGCGGTTGGGCCTACCGACTACACCGCACCCGCAGCCGTACAGTATCGGGTGGCTTCATGAAGGGCGAGATCTGAAAGTTCGCCAGCAGTGCCGCCTTCCCTACAGCATCAAGCCCTTCACAGACGAGGTATTGTGTGATGTTACACCTCTGGATGTTTGCGATGTATTATTAGGCCAACCATACTTGTGGAGGCGACATGCTGTGTATGAGTCAAGGCCTCGTGCTGTCATTATTTCTTTGAATGATTCATTATACAGGATACCAGAGGTAGCCCCACCTACCGCCACATCTTTGATCACTACCAAAAAAGGCAGCAAGCTCATATCACAGACCAGGAAATTCATCTGTCTGGTTCACTCCCAAAGTAAGGGGAAGATCGTTGCTACATCCATGATCCCTGCAAAGGGTTCCTCCACGCAGCAGCAACAGCAAAGGGATACGGTCATGACAAAACACAGGAACAACTTCTCCTCACGGACATGGGTACCACACAAGTTTCAGGTGGGAAACAAAGTTTGGTTACATCTGCAGAAAGAACGCCTTACAAGAACCCATCAGAAGCTCAGACCACTCCGACATGGTCCTTACAGCAGTACCAAGGCTATGGGGAACAATGCTTTGGAGCACAGCATTCCTCCATTCCTTCGCTTGCACCGAGTATTCAATGTGGACCATCATCGACCATGCTTCCCACCATCACTGGACACATCACAGATTGCAGGACAAGTTCAGCAGATGGAGGAACTCAACGCAATGGGGACCATTGCTTCCTAAGGGGGGAGGAATGATCCAGGTGGATGTTGGTGGCCAACCACCAACCCATTTGGACCCTCACAACTGTCTCTTTCAGTCTTTTCAGTTTCCTTAATTGTAGCACAGTTTACTATTTTTAGCAGTTTTTCGGGTCCTGAACTTCCGGAGCCGTTTTGAGGCCCTAAACGACGTTTTTTTGGGATTCTGGGGCAACATGGGTCGTAGACCAATGTTGCCTCCCAAAGTGGTAGTACTCGGATAGATCTTTCTAACGAGCTATAGTGCGCGTCAAACGGAGATCGTATGCCAAAGTTACGACCCCGGGAAATTGATGTACCAATTTACCCAAACGGGGCCCACAATTTGGCGTTTCATCTTCTAGGGTTAGGTTTCGGGATGTGAAGGGTTTTCCATTGTTTCTCAACAATAAATAGGCCTTCGAGCCTCATTGTAACACAGTTCGAAACAGTTCAGAGGCATGTAGCCGCACATCTCTTCTCAGAGATAGCTACCATCGCCCTAGCTGGTTTATTTCCATTTCTGGTTGTAAGCATACTTCAGTATTTTCCATTAATGAAATGAAGGATTATTTCCGCTGCATCTTTGTATTTATGGTTATCGCATCTCTGTATTTATGGTTATCTCTATAATCTATTGCGTTCCTACTTAAATCCAGATCAGTGGTATCAGAGCGGTCTGCTTTTTCTCTGTTTTTCTTTGCATGTCCCCAACGAGGTCGGGATATAAGGAGTTAGGGCTTGAACTGGTCGAACCTTTGCAAGACCAGCCTCGAAAATCCCGACGGCCTCCCATGGCGGATGAGAAGAAAGACGAGGGGGCAGGAGATCCTATCAAAATCTTGCTCGAAGAAGCGCTCGAGCGGCAAAGGAACGCGATGATGGATAGCTTTGCGCAGATCCTTCAGCGGCTACCCAGAGGTGACGCATCGGCTTCCAACAGCGACTCTAAAAATGCCACACCGTTTAAGGTACAAGTGAATTTTGAAATCCCCATATTCGAGGGTAAAATAGACGCAGATGCCGTAGATAAATGGTTAAATCTGCTAGATGGGTATTTTTCTGTTCATGAATTTTCAAGTCGGGAAAAGATTGTTTTCGCTCTTCTCAAAGCAGCCCCCCACGTCAAGGACTGGTGGGAAACCTACTGCGAGCAGAAGGATGAAAGTACAGGCTCACTATTTTCAGCCGCACCCACTTGGAATGACTTCCGAGATGCCATCAAGGAGCAGTATTACCCTGTCGGAACCTATGAGGACAAATACATCAAATGGACCACACTGCGGCAGGGACGAGACCAAGATGTGCCAGAGTTCACAAACATTTTTCATACCCTTCGCACACAATTGGGTATCAAAGATTCTGAGCTACATTTGGTACTCAAATACCGTGGCTGCCTGCACAAATACATCCAGGAAGAGATGGTGTTCTTGAACATCTCCTCACTCGGCACAGCATACTGATATGCTGTCAAAATCGAGCAAAAGTTCAAACAGAAGAAGCGAGACTTTGGATCTGCAAACCCGAAGCCCAAAGGACAAAGCCAAGGCGGGGTGACCCAAGATAACCCGTCGAAGCCACAAGAAAAGAACAACACCACAAAGCCGAAGAAGGACACAGGAAAGTGGTGTGAGTTCCACAAAAGTCCCACTCATAACACAAGTGAGTGTCGGACCAAGCAGTCGCTGGTGGCCGAGTTGAAGGCTTCCGAATCAGATGCATGTTCTGATCCTGAGCCAGAACCCGACAAGGGGAATGGCAAAGGGAAGCAGATCATTGATGCGGATCCCAGCGCCACTGTTGCCACTGCCAAGATCCAGAAAGATGAGCCCACAGATCCAGAAGAGGGGGAGCGTCTTTTCCACTCACAGATGTGGGTGAAGGGTTCGCCGCTACAATTCATTGTCGACAGTGGCAGCCAAAAGAACCTCATTTCAGCAGAGGTCGTGAAGCGGTTGGGCCTACCGACTACACCGCACCCGCAGCCGTACAGTATCGGGTGGCTTCATGAAGGGCGAGATCTGAAAGTTCGCCAGCAGTGCCGCCTTCCCTACAGCATCAAGCCCTTCACAGACGAGGTATTGTGTGATGTTACACCTCTGGATGTTTGCGATGTATTATTAGGCCAACCATACTTGTGGAGGCGACATGCTGTGTATGAGTCAAGGCCTCGTGCTGTCATTATTTCTTTGAATGATTCATTATACAGGATACCAGAGGTAGCCCCACCTACCGCCACATCTTTGATCACTACCAAAAAAGGCAGCAAGCTCATATCACAGACCAGGAAATTCATCTGTCTGGTTCACTCCCAAAGTAAGGGGAAGATCGTTGCTACATCCATGATCCCTGCAAAGGGTTCCTCCACGCAGCAGCAACAGCAAAGGGATACGGTCATGACAAAACACAGGAACAACTTCTCCTCACGGACATGGGTACCACACAAGTTTCAGGTGGGAAACAAAGTTTGGTTACATCTGCAGAAAGAACGCCTTACAAGAACCCATCAGAAGCTCAGACCACTCCGACATGGTCCTTACAGCAGTACCAAGGCTATGGGGAACAATGCTTTGGAGCACAGCATTCCTCCATTCCTTCGCTTGCACCGAGTATTCAATGTGGACCATCATCGACCATGCTTCCCACCATCACTGGACACATCACAGATTGCAGGACAAGTTCAGCAGATGGAGGAACTCAACGCAATGGGGACCATTGCTTCCTAAGGGGGGAGGAATGATCCAGGTGGATGTTGGTGGCCAACCACCAACCCATTTGGACCCTCACAACTGTCTCTTTCAGTCTTTTCAGTTTCCTTAATTGTAGCACAGTTTACTATTTTTAGCAGTTTTTCGGGTCCTGAACTTCCGGAGCCGTTTTGAGGCCCTAAACGACGTTTTTTTGGGATTCTGGGGCAACATGGGTCGTAGACCAATGTTGCCTCCCAAAGTGGTAGTACTCGGATAGATCTTTCTAACGAGCTATAGTGCGCGTCAAACGGAGATCGTATGCCAAAGTTACGACCCCGGGAAATTGATGTACCAATTTACCCAAACGGGGCCCACAATTTGGCGTTTCATCTTCTAGGGTTAGGTTTCGGGATGTGAAGGGTTTTCCATTGTTTCTCAACAATAAATAGGCCTTCGAGCCTCATTGTAACACAGTTCGAAACAGTTCAGAGGCATGTAGCCGCACATCTCTTCTCAGAGATAGCTACCATCGCCCTAGCTGGTTTATTTCCATTTCTGGTTGTAAGCATACTTCAGTATTTTCCATTAATGAAATGAAGGATTATTTCCGCTGCATCTTTGTATTTATGGTTATCGCATCTCTGTATTTATGGTTATCTCTATAATCTATTGCGTTCCTACTTAAATCCAGATCAGTGGTATCAGAGCGGTCTGCTTTTTCTCTGTTTTTCTTTGCATGTCCCCAACGAGGTCGGGATATAAGGAGTTAGGGCTTGAACTGGTCGAACCTTTGCAAGACCAGCCTCGAAAATCCCGACGGCCTCCCATGGCGGATGAGAAGAAAGACGAGGGGGCAGGAGATCCTATCAAAATCTTGCTCGAAGAAGCGCTCGAGCGGCAAAGGAACGCGATGATGGATAGCTTTGCGCAGATCCTTCAGCGGCTACCCAGAGGTGACGCATCGGCTTCCAACAGCGACTCTAAAAATGCCACACCGTTTAAGGTACAAGTGAATTTTGAAATCCCCATATTCGAGGGTAAAATAGACGCAGATGCCGTAGATAAATGGTTAAATCTGCTAGATGGGTATTTTTCTGTTCATGAATTTTCAAGTCGGGAAAAGATTGTTTTCGCTCTTCTCAAAGCAGCCCCCCACGTCAAGGACTGGTGGGAAACCTACTGCGAGCAGAAGGATGAAAGTACAGGCTCACTATTTTCAGCCGCACCCACTTGGAATGACTTCCGAGATGCCATCAAGGAGCAGTATTACCCTGTCGGAACCTATGAGGACAAATACATCAAATGGACCACACTGCGGCAGGGACGAGACCAAGATGTGCCAGAGTTCACAAACATTTTTCATACCCTTCGCACACAATTGGGTATCAAAGATTCTGAGCTACATTTGGTACTCAAATACCGTGGCTGCCTGCACAAATACATCCAGGAAGAGATGGTGTTCTTGAACATCTCCTCACTCGGCACAGCATACTGATATGCTGTCAAAATCGAGCAAAAGTTCAAACAGAAGAAGCGAGACTTTGGATCTGCAAACCCGAAGCCCAAAGGACAAAGCCAAGGCGGGGTGACCCAAGATAACCCGTCGAAGCCACAAGAAAAGAACAACACCACAAAGCCGAAGAAGGACACAGGAAAGTGGTGTGAGTTCCACAAAAGTCCCACTCATAACACAAGTGAGTGTCGGACCAAGCAGTCGCTGGTGGCTGAGTTGAAGGCTTCCGAATCAGATGCATGTTCTGATCCTGAGCCAGAACCCGACAAGGGGAATGGCAAAGGGAAGCAGATCATTGATGCGGATCCCAGCGCCACTGTTGCCACTGCCAAGATCCAGAAAGATGAGCCCACAGATCCAGAAGAGGGGGAGCGTCTTTTCCACTCACAGATGTGGGTGAAGGGTTCGCCGCTACAATTCATTGTCGACAGTGGCAGCCAAAAGAACCTCATTTCAGCAGAGGTCGTGAAGCGGTTGGGCCTACCGACTACACCGCACCCGCAGCCGTACAGTATCGGGTGGCTTCATGAAGGGCGAGATCTGAAAGTTCGCCAGCAGTGCCGCCTTCCCTACAGCATCAAGCCCTTCACAGACGAGGTATTGTGTGATGTTACACCTCTGGATGTTTGCGATGTATTATTAGGCCAACCATACTTGTGGAGGCGACATGCTGTGTATGAGTCAAGGCCTCGTGCTGTCATTATTTCTTTGAATGATTCATTATACAGGATACCAGAGGTAGCCCCACCTACCGCCACATCTTTGATCACTACCAAAAAAGGCAGCAAGCTCATATCACAGACCAGGAAATTCATCTGTCTGGTTCACTCCCAAAGTAAGGGGAGATCGTTGCTACATCCATGACCCCTGCAAAGGGTTCCTCCACGCAGCAGCAACAGCAAAGGGATACGGTCATGACAAAACACAGGAACAACTTCTCCTCACGGACATGGGTACCACACAAGTTTCAGGTGGGAAACAAAGTTTGGTTACATCTGCAGAAAGAACGCCTTACAAGAACCCATCAGAAGCTCAGACCACTCCGACATGGTCCTTACAGCAGTACCAAGGCTATGGGGAACAATGCTTTGGAGCACAGCATTCCTCCATTCCTTCGCTTGCACCGAGTATTCAATGTGGACCATCATCGACCATGCTTCCCACCATCACTGGACACATCACAGATTGCAGGACAAGTTCAGCAGATGGAGGAACTCAACGCAATGGGGACCATTGCTTCCTAAGGGGGGAGGAATGATCCAGGTGGATGTTGGTGGCCAACCACCAACCCATTTGGACCCTCACAACTGTCTCTTTCAGTCTTTTCAGTTTCCTTAATTGTAGCACAGTTTACTATTTTTAGCAGTTTTTCGGGTCCTGAACTTCCGGAGCCGTTTTGAGGCCCTAAACGACGTTTTTTTGGGATTCTGGGGCAACATGGGTCGTAGACCAATGTTGCCTCCCAAAGTGGTAGTACTCGGATAGATCTTTCTAACGAGCTATAGTGCTCGTCAAACGGAGATCGTATGCCAAAGTTACGACCCCGGGAAATTGATGTACCAATTTACCCAAACGGGGCCCACAATTTGGCGTTTCATCTTCTAGGGTTAGGTTTCGGGATGTGAAGGGTTTTCCATTGTTTCTCAACAATAAATAGGCCTTCGAGCCTCATTGTAACACAGTTCGAAACAGTTCAGAGGCATGTAGCCGCACATCTCTTCTCAGAGATAGCTACCATCGCCCTAGCTGGTTTATTTCCATTTCTGGTTGTAAGCATACTTCAGTATTTTCCATTAATGAAATGAAGGATTATTTCCGCTGCATCTTTGTATTTATGGTTATCGCATCTCTGTATTTATGGTTATCTCTATAATCTATTGCGTTCCTACTTAAATCCAGATCACCTAGGAACAACCGTTTCAGTACTTTGAGGCTTGCATGCCTCAATGGCAAGTTTCTCACTTCCGGCGACAAGTTAACATCAACGGCCTTCGACTGAAAGATTTTATGTGGTGTTTGATGCCAAGTCCCATTTTCACACCACGTAAATTGTACTACTGTACCTTGAGGGTCATCATCATTATCGGTGATTCCTCCTGCGCCTCTTAACATCTTACATCATTGGCTAGTAATCACGCGATGTCTTTCCATGTTCGACTCCAGAACATCTTTCACATGGATCAACTTGTACTTCGGGCGAGGATTGAACAAGTTTGAAGACCCCAGATCTAGTTTCATCCATTCGGGCTGTGATATATTCAAGAAAATAAAGACATCAAATGTACATCATTGCCAAATAGATGATCATCCGAATCAAAGGATGATGACTCTATCAGGATCATCAGTCTACTATACAAACGGTCGTCTGTCCTATGTACATGAAAATGAATTTATAAAGTTGAGCATGAGAATGCCCACCTCAGCTAGATCATGAAAATATTATGAAGATAATGTATTGTATTGTATCTTATTACAGGTCGCCTTCCAGTTCAAAAAACCTCGGATCCTCATGATAAAGCATTTCTCCCGACATCAAAAGATTAATGACCTCATGCTTTAGGGGGCAACTATTATAGACATTTTTGGGCACTGCAACCCCAATCATATATGTCCATAAACCAAGGGCTTTTGAGTCCCTAAAAGTGTTGTATCATGCCCTAAAGGAATAAGGTCAGCTGATTACATCATCTCCCAGAAGTTCTCCACAGAAAACTGCTCAAAACTGGTCAAAACTGGACCATACAGGTTGCTCAGTGCTAAGGGTGTGATGCATCTCACCTACCCAGTGTAAAAGGTGTGATGGATACTAGAAATCCCTTTTGTATGGTGCGATGGGTGAGAATGGACAAATGGCAGAGACAGTTTGCGAGGTGGATGATCATGGAATCTTCCAGAAACTTCTCTTGTGACACTTGCCTCTCTGAATTCGCCCAGGGATGAGTAGGAGATCATCAATCTCCAAGTGGAATCAAGAACTATCAGAGAGAAGACACTAATCAAAATCCCAAAAGCTGACTCACCTCCCTGTAATCATCTATATATGGATCCATCATCCCAGAGATCCAGAGGCTGGAATTTTGTATCTTGTAAGGAAGTGTTGTTGGTTTCCTGGTGGAATATCATATTGTTGGGTGATCTAAGCTTTTCATGAGGTGAAGAAGGGCTTTCATGCTGGGAGGATGACGCTGGGTCATATCAATGGGTTGTAATCCTCTCTTCTAATCTTTACATCAATAAAGCTATTGAAGTTTTCCTCCACATTCTTGTATGTCTGATAGTATATGCATTTGTGTGGTCAATATATATCTGGTCCTATATTGTTTATGATTGTAGATCTTTGCAATTTGAAGGTATTATGCTGCTTTGACTTTACAGGTACTCTTTGAAGCAGAGTGGTCAAGGGAGAAGCGGCAAAGACCTATCGGTGAGGAGAAGGAACAAGCAAAGAACCGAGCAAAAGATCGACGTTGGTATTCTTTGATCCTCTCCTATCTACTTTTCATAAAGGAAAAGAAAAGTAACTTTAATATATTTTTTTCTAAGATAGCTACCTGTCTTAGTGGGACTAACAGCTCTGCATAGAGACTAGATTTCCCGAAAACAAGACTGTAAGGTGAGAATAACTACACAGACAGAGAAGCGAGAATACTATTACATGGTGAGATGCTGAAGAACGTAGCAGCGAAGCACAGTGGTTGGATCAATTAGATCAACGAACGAGAGTGAGGTAAATAGACGGCTAGAATTAAGTCATGCAAAATGAGGTCAAAAGTGAATGGATCAGATTAAAACCACGTGTTAGCAGAAGGATAGAGCGGTCTTCGCAAGGGGTAAGTGGTATCTCGCGCGCCCTAAAAGTTGTAAATGGTATTCTACGATTTCACGCGATTAACCTGAGGGGTTGACATGTAGCATGAGAAAACCATTTTTTTCGCGCGCTCTCGATCTAATATCAGTTGTGCATGTAATAGTGTGAGATTACATGATCACCATTGGATTGAGGTAGGAGAAATAAACGGTGGAGATTGCAAGGCTAGTTGGCATGAGTTATTGTGGGATAACCGTCAGATTGAGGAATGAGATCGACGACAAAGATTTAATGCACTAAGGAGAGTATCGATATATGTGCAAAGATTTGTGGAATGAAGAAAAGGTAAGCTTTAAGTGTGGTTTATGAAATATTTCTATTATATGGAAATTATAATAGAAATAAGCGAGATTAATGTATTATGGGTTAAATTGAGTTTAACCAAAGTCTAAAATCCATGGTATGGTTAATATGCGTGGGTAATAAGAATTAACAAAAGATTATGAAGGATTTATAAGGTTCCGCTCAAAGGTTTATAAGGGTCCAGACTTTGGATAGTTAAATCAAATGTTTTTGCATAGAGTTTATTGAAGGAGCACTAAACCTTGACTTGTGAAGGTTTCGTTAATTATGGAATTATAAAATTCTTGGAACATAGTGTGACATGCAATTTTATTTTCATAATGTGGGTAGATGCGGCTTTTGCTGCGTCCTTTTTGGTATCAGAGTTGAACAAGGAAATTTTGTGTGAAAAATTCTTTGAGAAAACATAGAACAGAGTTATGTTTTGGAGGTATGTATACAGGCAATAGTTGGTCAGATTTTAAATCAAACAAACAATAGTCACACAGAGATAAAGTGTTTCAGAATTTTCATATGCAAAGAAACAAAGAACAAGCCATTCAAAATGCAAATGAATGGGAGAAGAAGATCATGCAGAGATCCTGAAGGTGAGATGATATGTTTTTGTTTTAATTTGGTTTGAAGATTGTGGTTGTAGAATTCAGGTTGTAGAAAAAAGAAGGTATCCCATCAAAAGAAAAGAAGCAGTAATGAAGAAAGCTGGTAAGAATTTCTGAGTGAAAGAAGAGGTGGCCAGAACCTAGTATTTCATTTGTGATTGAAATACAAGAGGATAGTTGTGTTCTTAAAAGGTGCAGATGAGTTGAAGCCTGGAAGGATCAAAGAGAAGTGCTCGAAGATGTTTGAGAAAATAAAGAACCAAGTGCTTGCGAAAAGACCAAGTATAGAGGAAAGCTTGGTGAGGTAAGTGATAGTAGGGAGGACTTGCTGTTGTAGAGGCTTTAGTACAGTTCATAGTAAGTGAGTGAGGAACTCATAAAGATAGAGGAGGAGATGACCACTGATAGTCATAACAGAGATAACATAGGTTCTGTGGAAGACCACAACAAAAGAAAAGTGAAGAAGGAGGATGCCAAGGAAAATGGCCTACAGAGACAATTAAGTGAAGAAGAATATGAGAGGGAGAAGGTTGAGATAAATTTCCATCTTGAGATATTGATGGAGATGTTGTAGATGAATAAAGATGAAAAAAAGTATGGTTATGTCATAAGGAAGAAAGTAAAGTGGTAGAGGCTACAAGACAAGAGAAATCAGCAGGTGAATATGCAGTTAGTAGAAGAGATGATGAAACTTGAACAGGTAATAAATGTTCAATTGAAGTTTGAAGAACTCAGAGAAGTTGAGTTGAGAATGGAAGTTTCCATTTGTGAAGCAAAACAAGGTGAAGTTCTGGGTGAGGATGAAGAATCAAGATCTGTGAAAGATCTTATCAACCATTGTGTGAATTCAAGACAACAAGAAGTTTACTTTGCTGAAGAAGGTATTATTGATGATTTTATGAAGTGTTGGATAAATTCAGATCAACAGGAGGATGTAAAACCTTGTATTTTTTAATCTAATAATTTTGATTTGATTAGAGGTTTTGCAGAGGATGAACAATCTTTTGAGACTATCAAAAGTATGGAAGAGTATCTTTCAGAAGATAAATACTCTAAAGTAAATAATGATGGAGAATGTCTCTTGAATGAGAACAATACTGAATTATTGCAGCAGAAAGAATTTAGTAATACATTGATGTTCGAAGTTGTTACAACACAGGAAAAATTTCTTGTGAAATAAGGAGATGAAATTTAGTGTGAAGAGCTTATATGTGAAGCAATGGTTGTGACTATTGAACCTTGTAATTCTCAAACTAATAAATTGTCTACAAATGTAGGAATTATAAGTGATGATGAAATACTTATGAAGTCTCAAAGAGAAATTGAATTGCTGGAATATTTGCTGGAAAACTCAGAATATGACAGTGTGATTGCGGACGAAGGAGTTCACTATAGTGGACAAGAGCAGAAAAAGATCATTGAAGCAGATGGTGTGGAGGAGAGAGTTGTTGATAGTTTCGAGAGAACTTTGGAGAATTCTTTAAATAGGTTGAATTAGATATTGATGTATTGATAGAGAAGGAAAATTCAGAGCAGCATACTAAAATATTGCCAAGGGAAGAAGAGGTAATGAGGCCTTATATTTTTAATTCTAATAATTGTTTTATGATTATAGGATTTGATGAAAATGAGATAGACATGTTTGAAGTTGAAGAGTCAGTTTTAGAACTGAAGAAGATTGGAAGTTGCTAGGTCGGACATGCTAATGAGGAAAAAGAAAACCATGAAGATACCATGCTTGAAGAAATTAAATTGACTGTCAGAATCAGTCAAGGAAGTGAAGGACAATTACTGAGGGTTATCAAAGAAAAGGAAGAAAAATATGTTGGAATTGATGAACAACATAGTGATGTATTTGAGAGGAATCAAGAACAAGGGGAATTGGAGGACCATTTATATTTTGAAAATAAATTTACAGATATTGAACAGAGGTTGTTTGGAAATTCACAAGAGGGTAAGGATGAAAGGGCGGTAGTAAGAATCTGACAACTTCAAAGAGAAGATAATGAACATCAGTTTGAAGATGAGTGGACAGAGTACAACAAAAAATGGTAGAGTATGTACCAGCCTAAGGATGTGCTAGAGATAGAGATTGAAGAGTTATGGAAATTGATGATGAAGCAGTCTAGATAGAGGAGATTGAGAGCAATAGGAAGAATGATCAATCATAATTTGAAATTGATTGACAAGGAGAGGAAGATGAAACAGAAGACAACAAACATACAATAGCAACAAAGGAAAAGAGCATTCAGACAACTACAAAGTAATGTTTGGGACCCTGGAGGTTTTCTATCTACATATGAGAACACGTGATCTAGAGATCATGATTATTTTAGCCTTGGGAGTCTGATGTAGGAGCATCTAGCTCAGCAATTTCATTGTATTTTACTAGACATAGGAGGTCTTGTGTTTTCAAGGAAGTTTGTTTCCTGAGTATTAAATTAATGTAATTATTAAGTTTTGTAAGTAAGTTATGAGAGATATCAAGAACATGAATTAATTAAGTATTGTAATGCATATTTGTAAATGTTCTCGAATGTTGGAGAACATGAGAGAATTAGGATAGTTTAGAGATTGAGAGATTTGGGAATTAATTATAAATCTTAGATTAGGAATTGGTTTCATGGTTTGTGGAACTAGAGAGGATCCTTAGGGATTAGTTGAGTCAAAATTGGACTTAGAGGATATTCAGGATTTAGTTCAAAAGATTAAGGATCTGAACAGAAATGGGTTACAAAACCTTTTGTGTAAATGTAAGCCTAAAAGGCACAAAGAGAGTTAGTTAGTTAGAGAGTTAATGAGTTAGTGAATTAGAGTTCAGAGATTGGATAGGGTTTGACTGTAAGTCTATGGGTAGGAAGGGAAAAGGCCATTGATTAGGAAAGCAGGCCAGAGAGAGAGAGAGACTCATTATGTAACTATTTGATTATATATACACAAAGATTTTAATTCTAAATTGTGCAAGTGTGGATTGAGTAATTGAATTATAAATTATGTGTAGATTAGAATAAATCTGTGTATCATAGGTTTGTAGGTGTGCAGAACCAGAGACAAAATGCAGAGCAGAGTGTTATGGGCTTGCACATAGATAGTATTGGAGAAAACCTTTAATGTTACAACGAAGGTATAACTACAAGGTTTCCTAAAATTCTAAGGATTTAAACAATAAGCATAGAGGTAAGAAGGAGTGAAGTAATGGAGCTGAAGATCGGGATCAAAATAATTGAAGACCATAAGGTGAAAATAACTACACAGACAGAGAAGTGAGAAGACTATTACATGGTCAGATGTAGAAGAATGCAGCAGTGAAGCACAGTTGTTGGATCAATCAAATCAATGAATGAGAGTGAGGGAGATAGACGACTAGGATTAAGTTGTGAAAAATGAAGTCAAGAGTGATTGGATTAGATTAAAACCATGTGTTAGTAGAAGGATGTTGCGGTCTTTGCAAGGGGTAAGCGGTGTCTCGCTCGCCATAAAAGTTGTAAATGGTATTCTATGATTTCATGTGATTAACCTGAGGGGTTGACATGTATCATGAGAAAACCACTTTTCTCACGCGCTCTCGATATAATATCGGTCGTGCATGTAATTGTGTGAGATTACATGATCACCATTAGATTGAGGTGGGAGAAATAAATGTTAGAGATTGGTCAAACTAGTTGGCGCAAGTTATTGTGCGATAACTATCGGATTGAGGAATGAGATTGATGATGAAGATTCAATGTGCTAAGGAGGGCATTGGTATATGTGCAAAGGTTTGTGGAATGGAGGAAAGGTTAGGTTTAAGTGTGGTTTATGAAATATTTCTAATATATGGGAATTATAATCGAAATAAGTGGGACTAATGTATTATGGTTTAAGTTGAGTTTAACCAAAGTCTAAAATCCATGGTATGGTTAATATGTGTGGGTAATAAGAATTAACCAAAGATTATGAAGGATTTATAAGGTTCTGCTCAAAGGTTTATAAATGTCTAGACTCTGGATAGTTAAATCAAACGTTTCCGCATAGAGTTTATTGAAGGAGCATTAAATCTTGACCTGTGAAGGTTACACGAAGTATGGAATTATAAAATTCCTGGAACATAGTGTGACATGCAATTTTATTTGCATAATGTTGTTAGATGTGGCTTTTGCTGCATCACTGACTATGGGTTCCAACAATCCCCTTCTTCCCCTTTATGGGATGTGTCACACTTGGACCACTGCCACCAGAGCCTATGTGGATTGTTCCTGTGTGATGAGTTTGAGTTTGTTTGGACTTTCTGCCTATAGAAGAAGGCCCAATATGAGTTTTGGTTTTAGATGTGTCCATATTTATTTTTCCCCTAGTGGGTTTCGTACTCCTTCCTCTTTTAGGAATTCATTTTAAAAAATTAAAAAACAAAATTCAAATAAAAACTGTAATTTTCAAAAAATAAATCAGTACCTATAAATTCCTTCAAATAATAGAAGCACACCGCAGGAAAAAATAATAGTAGACATACCCCTATTGCGAAAAATGGAAAATTCTTACCAATTCAAGTCACCTCCCCGACAACGACGCCAAAATGTTGGATGGAGGAATTGCGCTTAATGAAACACCTCAACACTTAATTGTCAACTTGGGGGTTTCGTAAACTGAGAGACGAAGCACATGCAATTCTAGAAGTGATATGAAATTTTCCTATTCCTAATCCTGCTTCTCAAAGGAATTGCTTGCAAAACCAGACATAAAACAATCGTAAAGGAAATTAACACCAAACAAACTCTAGTGTTGGAATGTAAAAGAACAATTTGCAAGTAAATCAAGTAGAGTTTTTACACAACTGAAACAATCTTAAATGCTGGAATGGAATGCTATGTTCATCTTTATATGGATGGCTAAAAGTATGACAAGTAGGCCCTTGCAGATATTTTTTTTCCCTTGGATCTTCCTTCCTCACAAACAACCTGTTCCTGCACTGTTGCAATCTGCTTGCACTAGTGCAGGTACAGTGTCTCTGTCTAAAAGTATCTGACCTACCTTATTGTAGATTTATGTCTTAGTGAAGGCGCTCTAAGCTTCAAGGCTTAGAGCACTCTGTTTCTATGACAGGAGACGAGCTCTTGCACCGAGGCAGAGTTTCCTTCACCCAGTTTCCAAATTACTTTCGAAAGTACTGAAAGATGTGCTGAAAAGGAATTGCAACTTCAAATTAAATCCTAAAGTAAATTATCTGTGGAAAAGAAATTCTTTAATTAATTAAATCCTGCAAAAGAAGTAAACTTCATGAAATGAAAGCAACTCAAAGGAATCAAGACAGTAGTCTAAGTGATGTGCATGTGTTAACTAACTTTGGTGATCTACTCAAAATGTTTATGTTCTTTGTTCATAAGACATAAAATGCAAGTATAACATGTTTACAATAAATTCATGCAATTGTTCTAAAATCTTCTGGAGATATACTTTTGATGTTCAAGACAATTACTGAAGTTAACAATTCATTCGCTTGCAAAAATAACTGGAAATAATATGCAGGAAAGTAATTCAATGTTTGCTACAAAGTGAAGAACTAAACCAAAGTGCAGGCAACCACATGTAGTGGTGTAGGAAAGAGCTTCCTGCCCAATCCGAGCAAAAGCGAATTGATACAAGGATTGAGAGTAAAGAAAATGCGAGAAAAGAATTTCATAAACGAAATAAACTCAGCTAACTCTCAAAGCCATGGATCCATTTCACACTTTAACTACAAAAGAAATTTAAATAAGAATTTCATAAATAAATATCAGAACTATCACACCATGCAGCTGCAAAAGGAAATATTCACATTGTCTTTCTGAATAACAAAAGTACAAGGGGTAAAGGAGCTAGGTTGGTTGGGCCCTAGCCAACCAGCTCGTTTCTAATGTAAGAAATGAAAAGGCTCAACACTCAAATATACATCAAAGACTAATTAAACATTGTGTATGAAAATCATAGCGGATTTCTTGTATTACTTGACTCAGCAAATGTACATAACAGTGCAAGTCTAGCCCCAAAGCTGACGCGATACCCAGATTACATGAAAATGAAATTACATTCGATGGTTCGCTAGCTATTCCTACCTATGATCTATATCTTAGAAATCCTTTCGACATTAGCCTTTTTCCATTAATTATAGGCATTTTCTTATCCAGGCCTTTCGGTCGAACAGACTAATAACCGAAATTATAGAATCAACCAGCAATTATAATGAAACATGCATCTCGCTTGCCATAGACTAACTTTGGAAAACATTCCCTAATTGTGCACCACTGGTATCCTTCTTCAGTTCATCAGCAGCTAAACTCGGAGTCAAGGATTAGACCCATCCTCATGGAAAGATTTGGCTCATGGAAATCTCAGACAATCCTCTTGGTGGTGCAGGAATCTACCTGCACTATTCATACTTACTCATAATTAATACTAAGTTTATCAATTACTTCTAGGAAATTAACATAAGTTACAAGAGGTATTTAATAGGCATGAAATCCATATAAAATGATTAATAAAGCACTTTAATAAATCTTCATGTAAAATATGAAGCATGTGTAGGAATAGGTAGTTATCTTGGACTAGTGCAGGAAATAGAGGTTTATGTTGAGATAAAACAGAGGTCAAAATGGGGTAGAAAATAGGGAAATTTGGGACGCCAATAGTAAAAAAAGGGTGAAGGTGCCATATCTATTGTCTTCTCTACTACACTATCAAAGGGAGGATAACTAGTTGAGCAACAGGTAAAATATATTAACACATTCATTAGACATATATCATAAATGCATTAGTAATGCGATGCATGTATTTCCTAAAGTAAGGTTGCTTGGGAGCAGGAGTAGAAGCGGGAAACAAGAGTAGAAGCAGGAAGTGGGAGTGAAAGGAGGAACAAGGAGCGATATTTTCAAAATCTCCCAGGTTGGGAGTGATTTTGTGAGTGAATTTTATATAATATACACATTTATATATTTTGATGCATATATGTCAACAAAAGCATGTAGAATGATGAATTTGGGACAAAAATATAAAAACATGGATTAAACCATATAACATCATTGATATAGTAGTTATAATATTCATTAACCATAGGTGCAAAAATTACAAGTTGTCATTTATATATCATGTAATGATGCAGATAACCAAATAACATCGATTGCAATCCATTTTTGAACCGAAAATATATCAACAAATAGGCTTTGGATGGCCTCTCGCATCCAAAAAAAAATGCTACAACAAATACTTGCATATCATCATAATCATTTCCTATCTTAGGATATTCACCATTAATTTCACCCTCTATGTATAACATAAGATAGAAAAAATATAGCATGTCAAGTCAATATTTTCTTTGAGTGACAGGGACATTTTTAGTAGGGTCATAATAGAGTAGTTTGACAACCAATGTCACTAACATCAAGGTGCATAGATGGCTTAGTTTTCTTGACTAAATATGAGTTCCATACCCTAGTACATGACAAAATCCAATGGAAACATTGCAATCCCCACAATCTTGAAATCCTGAGAAAATAGTAAGTCTGCTAGATTTTGAGTGAGATCTAAAATTCTACTTTCTCCATATGAAATCTAATGAGCCCAGAACCACTCTCAAACATCTTGAGTCATTTCATGATAATTTTAAAAATTTATGTAAAATGATGAAAATGAAAGATAAAGGACAATGTCACTTTTACTTTAAGAATTTTTAATTACCATGAATTGCATGTAATTACTAGGGAGATGGACTTAAATACTAGGCTACTATGGACCTAATATTACCATAGTTTTTTCTTTCCCCCTCCCACTCTCAATACTCAAAAAATACTCTCGAACCTCTATTTCTCTAGCCCACTTGATTTTTACCTCTACATGGCCAATATATTGTATAGACAATACCTTATATTATACATATTTCTATACAACATAAAGAAAACCTTTACCCCCTATTATATGCTCAATATATTATTTCAATTTTTCCTAATTTTTTATGGCCCAATTTGAACGCACGTGATATGGTATTTCTTTATCAGTGAAGCGCTTGTGAAATAGGCCTACAGATCTATTAGAACATCTATTTTAATTTTTCACTGCATGCATATAAAATATTTCAGTCAGTGGTGTGTGGAGGTACAAAGGTACGCAGAGGATTTTATGGAATGCGGAGGCCTCAAGATTTCTGCACAACTATTCTACCCATCGCCGCCTTGTCCAAAAATAATTTCAAATTCAACCCATAGTTTAATAATATTTCTCTTTAAGAAGTGATGTTGCCAATGCTATTCTGCAGTGGCATTCAATTCAAGGAGCTTAAGAATTTTTATTGAACCCCATAAATATCTATGAATATCATGTCATTGAATCTATAAAAATTCAAATAAATAACTAATGAATCTCCACATGCAATTATGAATATCAATAAATTGAAGTTTTATTTAATGATGAACCATCATGAATATCTTGGTATTCAAATTATAAGCATTAGAATAAACATGTTTAAATCACATTATAGTAGCACAAACAAGCAGTGAGAGACATGGCTATAAGTCGTAAATTATGAAACACATTTATCTATGCCTATGGAGCAATTAAGTAATTCATGCCACCATTGAAGCTTGTTAATCAAAAAGTGTTTAAAGTATGGATTGTGTGGAGATGTGCTTTGTAATCGAAAGTGTTAATAGGATCGCTTGCAAAGGTACGGAAGATGGGTTGTGTGGATGACAGTTATATGTGCGATGTGGGATCCCGCTGAAAGAAGAATGTCATTAATAAATTAATTAGCAGTAGGTAGGCACTATGCTCCATTGAAACTATTATTTTTGTTTGAACATGCAGTAGTTGTTGGGCAACGGGTTCCTTGCGTAAGGGTTTAGGGGATCAAAGCCAACAATTTTGGGTAAAAGTATGGTAAAGGCTCCGTGAAGTGCATGAAGCACGAATTGTAATGAGCCGAGTCAAAGGGTTGTTCATCGAAAAATAATGTAAAATAATAGAAAGCAAATCGGCCTACCCATGGTCCGCGGACCATGGAAATGTATAAATAGAATGAGGCTCTAAGGGTAGAAAGTAGTTTTTTTGGTACCTTGGATGAAGATTTGAAGTGTATGGGTTTGTAAAGGAAAGAGTGCTCTGAGTCTGTAAGTCCAAGTCATGGTTGGTAGTAGTTATAGTAGGCTCTGCAGCTGTGTGCGCAGAGGCCTGGTAGAGTCCACGGCTATGTGCGCGAACCCCTGCAGCTGAGAGCGCAGGGTGGAACTGATTATACTGGACTGAAGATTAATAAAGATAAGTGTTTCTGAATTATCATGCATCTGGTCACTAATCTATACATTTATGCTTATGTTTTGATTTTATGCATATCTATAAGATTTAGGGTTGCGCACACTAGTTATAACTGTTGAATGTGTAATTAAAGACCTTAAGAACTAGATTACATCTATAATAACTACAATAATAATAAGAATCTAAGAAGTGCCTTGCCACTGAGCTACACAAAGGTCAGAGAGCTATGCAGAGTAGTGCAAGTGCATAGAGTGGTTCGCGACCCCTCCAGACCCCATCTAGACATCCCAAGGATGCAGAAACCTGGTTCCAGCACCCTCCCATACTACCTCGGGTGAGACTTCTGTCTGCGCTATACGGATTTTTGCCGAAAGGGCTAGTAGTTCAGGATTTGTTTGGCTAAAACACTTTTGAACCTGGGTCAAGCCCCATCAAACCAACAAATGGTTTTGTTGCTAGGACTGGGATCTGCCTAAGGGATGTCTGATGTCAGAACATTGGAACCCTACGAAGAAAGAGATTGAAGATTGGTTGGAGCAGAAGCTTCACAAGTTCATGGTAGAGGAAGACAAAACCTCATAGATATCTGAGAAGAGGTGGATGGATTGCTACATATACACGGAAATCCACGAGATCTTCTTCACTTCCTTCTCATCAGAATTGTATGAGTGGATCGCAAGGCTAGTTGACAGTCAGGGAAGCTGCAAACTGGATCAACTGTTACTATGGACTCTAGAGTTGGTGCGCAGGCTAGAAGCATTTGAAGATAAAATCGCACGAGCAGTAGATCATTGGTTGGATCGGGTAATAGGAGGGTTTATCACTGAGTTTGCGATAGACACAACCGTGAGCTACAGCGAAGCCGAGTGGTGTTTTCTCAAGGGACTACAAGATAGGTACATCAAATCATTGAATACCTAGATTAACATGTTGTTATTTGAAAAATGGGTTATGTGAATCTAGTGATGTCTGGGACAACGCAGAGTGGAAGAGGTTACCGAGGGATAGAAGGATTAGAGAACAATCCGCTGATTTCACTTTCACAAGAAAGTGAGGAGGAGCTCACTGGGTTCTCTCTGAGAAGTGCGGTCCAGTTGATAAAGTAGCACATTCCACAGTTATCACCTCCATCCATGCCATCACACACTTCACCTACATCGACCCCATCTTCACCCACCCCACCTCCACCACCTCGAAGGGTTGGAATGGTGAGTGCAATCAAGTTGCCCATATTTATTGGTGTAGGTAATGAGGAACTAGATCAGTTGTGGTTTGTGGTAAAGGTAGTATGGGAAGCCCAAGGTGTTATGGATTGTGTGTTGACGTGGTATATCAATCTCTCTAGCGATCATCCAAACATTGGAATAGCGGAGATCCAAGATGCATTGAACAAAGAGTTTAGCCGGCTGAAATCAGAAACTCAGTCAATCATCAGATTCAAGGAAATTGTGATGCTTCTAGGTGAGACTCCATGGGATCTAGATCAGCACCTGAAAAGTATGATCCGTGAGGCTAATATGATGCTTTCAGATGCACAACACCGCGCATGGTTTGTGGCATCCCTAACACCGCACCTAAGGACGGCATTGTCATAGCAGAAGATCTCAACCCAGCCTAAAGCATTAGAGATAGTGATGAGGTTGCATGAAACTCCAATATAAGATCCTAGGTTGGGACTTCAACAAATCCACGCCCAAATACAAAACCTATGCTTGGAGATGCAAATCCTGAAGTTAGATAGGGCACCATGACTGGAGGCACGTGAAGAAGTGCGGTGTATAAAACGTAAGGGCTCGGGTCATGATAAGGATCACTGCCCTGTATTTGTGAACTATTTGGCAGGAGGGGGACCAATTCCATTGAGGTTGGAGGTACAAGTAGGGCCAAGTGCAGCTCCCACACTCTGGTGCATGAATTGTCAAGTTGGAGGAAAGCACGCTACAGACAACTATCACCTGTTGCAAAAGTATACCCAGACTCCGTAGCAACTATACTGTAACTTCTATAGATCAATGGGTCATGACGAGTGACGATGTCAGATCTATGAGCTAATGATGGATAGGACCCCAGCCTATCGAATGCAAATAGAAACATGAGGTTTCGATCCAGCCACGGGGGCATGCGGTGGATTCCAAGGATGCAGACAAGGGAGAGGAGGAATGGGACCTAGACCAAGGCGTGGACAGCTGATCTGTTATAATTGCGGAGGGTCGGGGCACTACGCTCATGATTGTACCAACCCAACGAGAATATCTTGTTCGTACTATGAGAATTTTGATCATGAAATGGTAGATTGTCCAACGATGATCTCCCAAATGCAGGAAAAAGGGGTACTATAGCCTACTCCAACCAAAAACATCCAAATGATGAGGTCTGAACCTCAAGAAGAGGACCCTAGTGTAAACATGGTACTCAGAAGAGATGCAACTACAGGGGAAGATAATAGGAAACAACCCGAAGAAGATTCGAACGCTCATGAAGCTCCTACAAAGGAAGCTGAGTTTGAGATGGAACGCGTGAAGGAAACATTTAAGGAAGCTAAGAAGAGCTTGATGGAGACCTCTACTTTAGGTAGTAAGGATCAACATGAGCCGGGAATGGATCCTTCTATGCTTAATACCTTTCTAGAGACATGTATGAAGCTACTACGCAACAATAAGGCAGCTAAGGGACTACAAGAGCTGATCACTAGGTGCGTAGGGTCAGGAGAGCCATGCGTGGTCCGGAAACTTGGAAAGCATGCTTTGTGCACCGGGTAGGAAATGCGATTGACAGCACAAATTGGTGAGTATGAGATGGATCAGGTCATCCTAGATTTGGGGTCAGATGCAAATGTATTACCAAAACAGACGTGGGAATGCATGGGCAGGCCTGCGCTGCAGTGGTCTCCTAGTCAATTACGCATGGCCAACCAACAAAAGATCTTACCAATGGGAAGGTTGCAAGGGGTGACAATGGAAATTGAAGGCGTAAGTACACAGACAGACTTTGAGGTAATAGAAATTGTTGATGACAGTAATCCATACCCTCGGTTGCTAGGAATAGATTGGGCCACGAACATGAATGGGGTCATCAACCTAAAAAGACAGAAGATGATATTCAAGAAAAATTCGCTCCGCGTAATAGTTTCATTGGACCCAACCGAAGGAGTGTGCTACACTGAAACTATGTGCGATCAGGACAGTGACGATGAACTGGACTGCATCTACCAGATAACAGTGCAAGACCAGGATCGGGTGAATCCAACAGCTGACAGGAGAATCTCCTGGGAACGTGACAGTTCCTACGTGTTAGATTCAAATGAAGAGATAGAGTGATGGCAAAACCGATTGCATGAAGTAACAACGCTAAATTTTAATATGATGGTTATATCACTGCGACGCGTGACAACTGAAGTAAGGGAACTGTGTACTGATGATGGCACAATGAACATGGAGGAATCCATGGATCACCGTGAAAATATGATACTGGAATGCAAACAGCACAGTGTGCGAACATGGGCACTACTTGTGACAACTGCACAGGGGGGGAATACACGTCAAAAAACTAGGTGGACCTGGTGCGAACGTAGAAGGCGGGCATGTGTATGGTTTGGGGGACAAAGTAGTTTGAGCGTCCACCGGCGGCGAAGGATGTAGGTGAATGTTGTGCAACCGCCTACCCAAATAAGGATCAAAAATCAAAATCTGCCATGACAGTAGGAAAAGCGATGCATTCCGCCAACTGTTCATGACAAAGTAATCAGAAAAATAGTTGGGAGCATGAACAGAGTTCGCCCGATAAAAAAAACGACAAGAATCTACCTGTACCAAGGGTTCAATGGGCATATAGGACCATAAGCAAAAAGAGGGGTGTGAAGGTAGTCTTATCATTGATACGACAAAATGAAATCAGGAAGACAACGAACTCTCCCTGGACTGCAACCCCCATAGTTCGAATAGGACATGAGGACCAAGGCAAAGGAATTCGGCAATTACAGGAAGCCATTCAACGCGACAGCTTGAAACTTCGCACGCTCGATGAATAATGGGTACAGCTGAGGAGGAAAAGCGTGATGTTGGACGAACAAATTAGTAAAGTGAAAATTGGATTTGCACAGGTCGGCCACACAAATCAGAGAATAAGGGGAACAGACCTGGCCGGCCCTACTACAATACTAGAACTAGCTGCGACCCTACTATCATTGCTATGACTGCACCAATAGGGGAGTGTACCATATATAGTAGAGTGCGATGGGCTACCAGATACAAAGATACTCGAAAGGTTCCCACAGCCCGGGCTAGTAGGAAAATTGAAATCCCGCACCATGGGTGCGACCACCTGACTATCTGTAGGAGGCCCAGTCACAATGCTCCATACAGTTGGAAGAGGGCGCGGGACTATAAAAGAGTCTATATGGGGGTTGCGTGGCTTGGACGTGGTGCAAAAAATTGGTATGAAGCATAGAACGCGTCTGCGTACAAGGGACTGCGCTGCCACATGGGGAGGATAGAAGGTGACCATTGCAGATATTGTTCATGACAAGATGTCCCATTTAAGACACCGAGGAGCAGACAGCGTGCAATTAAGACACAGGGTTGAATAGATCTACCACCAAAATCGCATTAATGAGCCACAAAAGGGGGGAATGATTGAATTTTAATTCAAAGAGGCATATAAAGCACAGGTGGCCTATCACCAAACAACCCTTGGCACTTTGCATATTAAGTCGTTCCATTATCAAGCAGACAGGAGCATGATGAATGAGGAAATCATGAGAACAAGTCCATGGTTTCAAGCATTGTCGAAGGATATGCAGGAGTCCCTAATTAGGATGATATCCATGACCAATGATGTTACGAAGAACCCTATGTTGTAGGTAGGGGGTACAGTCAAGATCCCTAAATCACCCCGGACACCACAGACCAAGAAGGACCCAGAGGTGGTAGGACCAGTCTAGATGTCTCCATGAAATCTATGATTCGGCAAACTATCGATGGAAGAAAAGGGAAAAATGGTTACTATTGAGAGCGATGATGAGGAAGAGGATCCTCCGACCTTTGTCAAAGAGATGGAACCAGAGGAAGATATGGAAGAAGATATCCAACTAGTATGGGCTCCAGCAAAATGACCTAAGTATGTCCCCCTATGGAAAGGGAGGGTCAAGGTACCTAAAGGTTTGGATGCTGTTAGAAGTGCACTTATAACCTCGTCCCTCCCCAGAGGGGTTCTGTTTGAAGGAATGATGATTGGCCACATTCCCACTATGAAATTTGAAGCCTAGGACCTTGTGGATACATAGAATTTTCCCCATTTGGAAACTAGCGAACTGATGTAACAAAGCACGAGGGTGGCTGTTACAACACTACAGCCATAGAAATGGCTATGAGGGGTGAAGGAGGCTGGGCTACTCCACCTCCTATCAATTCCACATTTTCATCGGGCCCCAATCACGATATTTGTCATCAGGCAACTACTCTACCTGGTGCACGATGGGTACTTATGGCTAGAAAAACCCATCCCCATCATGGTGGAGCTCATTCATCAAATCTCTCGGCTTCCCTGTGAAGGAAGGGACCCTGCGGAAATAGTTGGCATGAGTGGTGACTTGACGATTGCGGAAGCCATGAAAAAGAAGTATAAGTTGGAGAAAAAGCAAAGAGGGTATGTTATTACTAGTATTCAGGACAAAGGGGTCCACATTGCTACCCAGTTGCCAGCAAGAAAGGTGAGGAGAAAATGTTGAGGTAGTGAGGTACCAACAACGGTCATCGTGTTAGCTGAGCAATGTGCAAAAGGGTTACGATTCAATTGGGTGCAGTTTCTCCATGAAGAATTCCTTATGAACTGCAAGGAGGCCGAAGAGCATGGTAAGACCTTCCACTACGTGTGGTTGCTCTTATCCATCCTATTGGTTATAGGTGAATTGCCCGAGGATAGTCAGTTTCCTCCCTTAGACCGGATTGGCTAGAGGAAACAAAATATGCATCGCTATGGGTGATGAAGGATGCCACAAGAATCCGAGAATTCAAGAGTTTCTAGATACTAATGGATGCAAGCATACAACAGTGGATCAACCAGCAACCTCACCTATTTGCCGAGGTATATGACAGTGTGAAAAACGTTGCAGACTTTAAGGCGAATATGCACCATGTGTATATCTGGGCGTGCAAAGATCTCGAGTAGAGGTGGACCACGCTTCCCTTCATTGCCATTGATGGCATTGTTTTTGCGGTGCTCGATACCTGGCCACTGAAATGGCACGGACCAGATGCAGTAGGGCACGATGAGACCGAAATCCAAAAACATAAAGCTGCCACCAAGTTCCTAGCACAACAAAATCAAAACGAACAGCTCATTGAGGAAGTACAGGCATCACGGGAGGCGGCGCAGGCTGCCATAGACAAGGCTGCTACAACAGAGGACGAAAGAGGCCCAAACGTTACCATAGAGCCAGAAATGTATAACATGACCAAAGGTGTGGAGCCAAGCACCACCTCGTCATAATTGACATGACCGTGCCTACCAGAATGAACTGGGCCACGGAAGAAGAACAAGGCTTCCAAGTTGGAAGGGGAGCCTATTACACTGACCAAGGGTGACCTATATGACATCAGCAACATGGTTCGCAATGCCACTAGGGAACTGGTCCAAGAAGCAATGACGGAACAATAGACTATGTTGGGGGTGCTCAAGATGAAAACCCAAGATCTTCAAGTGCATGCCCCACAACAGGGAATGGTCACCGCCCATGGGACCACGGGTACATCTATAACCGAGTAGTTGCTACAAGCTAAAATGGCTAATACTATTATGTTACCGGAGGGGGCACTAACAGTGGATAACATGGAAGACAGAACTACAGTCGGCCGGCTCAAGGGCCTTGGATTAAACTTGGCCGCCCTTCCACGCGAAGTATTATACCAGCTGTAGGATGGAGCCACGACAGAACTCTATGCTAGGGAAGGATGTGTAGTATAGATGCTCAGTGAACAATAGATTAATATTGAGCAGTTGAGTCTCCAACATGATGAAGCAGTAGCACAGAATCAACAGTTGGAGCAAATTGTCAAGGAAGCGTGTTGTTGTGCCCCTGAGCTCGAGATTGCGGCAGACTTACCTCTAGGCATACGGAGCCACAATTTGGCCAGTGGGTTCTGCGAAGCGAAGGAAGAAGCAGCAAAAATCTAGTTGGACCTCAGCTTGCAGATCACAGAGCTGAGACTCAAGGTGCAGCCCTCTACACCACCAGAGATTAGAGAGCAGTGGCAACACGCCATCCAATCTGGGTGGGAAGCAATAGCACATGCCATATAGGAGTGCACCGGCTTGTTAGATCAGTCATTTATCATGGTCACTTCACTACAGGAAGACCCAACATTACAGTGGTTAGAGACCGAAGCATGGGAGTTGCAACAGGGCTATGATAATGTTTGAGGGACTGCACAGATAGTTGCCCTTACTCAATGATTAGCCAAGATGAGGGAGGTTGAGGCTCTTAAGGCACAAGTCGATGTCATTTTCCAGAAATAAGCAATCCTTAAAGAATGCATCTAGCCTTGGCTTGATGAGGCATTTACGATCACCACCAACATCAAGGGAAAGCTAGCCCACATGCAGGTAGTATACAAACTCAGAGAAGTAAGTGAAGCTGATAATAACGTATCAGAGGCTCGCGCACAACAAGTACAACAGATGGCGGAAGGATTTGTTGTGAAGTTAAGCAAAGCACAGGAGTTGTTGAATAACCTCCACTGCACTAGTCGAGTGACTCGGGATGAGTCATGATGATCGTGTTGGGGGCCTGTTGGGCAGCGGGTTCCCCGTGTAAGGGTTTTGGGGCTCAAAGCCCACAATTTTGGGTAAAATTATGGTAAAGGCTCCGCGAATTGTGCAGAGCGCGAATTGTAACGATCCGAGTCAAAGGGTTGTCTGCAGGAAAATAATGTAAAATAATAGAAAGCGAGTCGGCCTACCCATGGTTCATGGAAAATGGGAATGTATAAATAGAGCAAGGCTCTAAGCGTAGAAAGTAGTTTTCTTGGTAGCTTGGATGAAGATCTAAAGTGTACGCATTTGTAAAAGCAAGAGTGCTCTGAGTCTATAAGTTTGAGTCATGGTCGGTAGTAGTTAGAGTAGGCTCTGCAGTTTTGTGTGCAAAGGCTTGGTAGAGTCTGTGGCTATGTGCGTCGACCCCTGCAGCTGAGAGCGCAGGGTGGAACTGATTGTACTAGACCTAAGATTAATAAAGATAAGTTTTTCTGAATTATTGTGCATCTGGTCACTGATCTATACATGTATGCTTATGTTCTGATTTTATGCATATCTATATGATTTAAGGTTGCGCACACTGGTTATAACTGTTGAGTGTGTGTTTAAAGACCTTAAGAACTAGATCAGATCTATAATAACCACAATAATAATAAGAATCTAAGAAGTACCTCGCTGCTGAGCTACGCGAAGGCCAGATAGCTATATAGAGTAGCGCAAGTGTGTAGATTGGTTCACGACCCCTCTAGACCCCATCAAGACATCCCAAGGGTGTACAAACCTAGTTCCAACACTCTCCCGTACTACCTCAGGTGAGACTTTAGTTCACGCTCCGTGGATTCTTGCCAAAAGGGCCGGTAGTGCGGGATTTGTTTAGCTAAAACACTTCTGAACCTGGGTCAGGCCCCATCAAGCCAACAGTAGTTTCTATTTTAACTATCATGGTATCATGCGACATTTATTTTCATGTAATTATATTAACTGTATACTTGATTTCAATGTAGATGTCAATTTCTAATCATTGTGCAGAGATTTGATTGAGTAAAGTAGAGTGATATATTATGTAGGTCAATATAGGTTAGAGCAGCTTAATTAATTTTAGGTTAATTAGATTAACCAAAAGCATTAATTTCAATGTTTGATACTTTTATATTGACTTTAGTTGTATATTTTGGTATTTGTATAAATGTTGTGTATTTCTTTCATTGTTTCAACATTATATTTAGCGAGAGTTGCATTTATTTCAATATTTGTTTATTTCATAGAAGAATTTCTTACAATATAACCTTATAGAGATATTTGATTCACTAAATTAGAGATACATATCATGTAAGTTAATATAGGTTAAAGTAAATGCAATAATTTCTACATATTTAAGTTAATGAGATGTATTGATTTCAATGTAGATATTTGATTAGATAAACTAGGGTATTATATTATGTAGGTCAGTATATGTTGATGTGGATGGATCAATCTAAAATTAATTATATTAATAAGATGCACTTATTAGCGTACGGAAGTTTTATATTTACTTTAATTTTATGTTACATTTTTATAATCTACATATATTTCTTTTATTGTTCCATCACTAAATTTAGTGTGTGTCTCATGCATCTCTTGAAGTATACTTATATATCATGTATTTACTATGTTATCAAAAAATTGAGGAAAATAAGAAAATTTAAATGACAGTTCCTCTCATATATGTACATAATTTTTTATCATGTATATATATTTTTTTGCTACATTGAAAACTAAAGAAGATAAATCGATATTGAACCTTCTCAATAATACTTGTTATGCTTTAACCCCCGATCAGGGTGTGGCAGGCAATGGCAGGCAGAGGTAACAGAGGCAAGACATATGGCAGGAGGGATGGTAAGCATACGAAGAGAACCGGGAAATATAGGACGACAGGGGCAGCTCGAAGTGGGAAGGTGATGATGATGGACAATAAATGGAAGGTAAGTGGGTGCTCAATTCGGGACCCAGACGTGAAGGAAAGGGATGCGGCTGGTGGAGCAAAGCAAGTGGATGGTACCTCAATAGTGAGGATGGGTAGGTGGGAGAGAAAATTAAAGGAAAAGTGGGAAGGTTGAAGGGAATTATCATGCAGGAGATAGAGGTTAAATGTGTAGATGGAGTTGGCAAGTGCTGAGAATTGGGGTGCGTCGACCAGCATTTGGACTTTGCATGAAAATCTTGGTATGTGCTTATAGCCCTGCCATGCATCGGTAAGGAAATAACAATATGGAATTTGAGAATAATTTCAATCATAAGAAGAAAAGTAATGAGTTCTGAAGAAGAATGATGGTTATGTGTTATGGTTTTCCCAGTCGAAAGAAGGCATGAAGCTTCTAGGATCCCTTGGGTTATCGGTTTGTCAACCTAGGTTGGGGTAGACTTGGTAGCTATCTGAGTTGGGGGGGAAGGGAAAATAGAACCTTGTATGAAGGTTGAAAGGTCATGTGGCAGAAGGAGACTATCAGACCAAATTGACTCAAAAGGTAGAGTCATCCTGAGCGTATTTCTCTGTATATGAATGAGGAATTTTTTATGGTATTTAAGGAAGGTTATCTTGATCGAGTGGTAGGGAAACAAAGGTAACTATGAGAGGCTTGGAAGTGAAACTAGTCTCTAGCGCAACCTCTAGCCTACTTGACTATGCGCACCCCCTCAGATTAGGGTTGCTGTAGGACCTAGAATTTGCTGGGAGAAGTTGGGGAAGTAGCTGAACCTTGGACAAGGGAGGGGAGAAAGCTAAAACCCAGATTTGGAAAAGAATCCACACGGGGGATTGCATGGAGAAGGTTAAGAATATTGCACCTTTAGGGCATAACTCTAGCTTCGTGGGATAGGAAAAAACAATTTATTACTCTCAAGGGCAGGGAAAGCCAGGAGAGAAATACCACTAGGAGGCCCGAGGGCAGGGTTGGTAGCCTAGGATGTTTGAGGCTTAGGGACATCTTGACGGGTTTTTTGGGGGGGAAACTGACTACCAAAGTGTGGCAACCCTGAAGATGGTAGAAATTTCCCTATCTTGCTAGCCTATGAGGGTGGAGAGGGGCACTTGTGATTCGTCTGGGGAACGAGCACCAGAGATGGAATAGAGTGGAGGACATATATTGCATCGGTGAAGTTTCATCTTGAAACTAAGGGGAATGACACTGGGAAATTGGGAAGGAATAAGGCCAATTCTCAAACCATAAAGCAAAGCATGAATGCAGGGAAATTTTACAAACCAAAGGTCAAAACTCAGATCATAAAACATTATATGTATACTAAGGATAACCTTATTCTTTCTTATAATGTCTTAATTCTGGTTTACATTATAGGTATCATAAATTCCATTGTTCAGAAGGCTTCGACGCAATGAAATTTGCATCAAGTTAGTGTTCATCAGGCCCCGGTCGAGCAGTGTAGAAACTATAAGAGCAGAGAGCAGAAAATGATGGCTAAGGAAGGTAGACAATAGGGAAGGAAATGGGACAAATAAAGATGAAAGATAGAGAAAAAAATTAAAGTCTTGGAGCCATCTGCAAGAAAACCTTCGAGGAAAAGAGGAAGGCAAATAGGATAAGAAAGTATGCGTCCAACTATGTAGGAACCCCGGCTGGAGTGAAAGCAGTCATTTCTGAATGGGGAAGTGAATTAAATGCCAACATCGAGAATGAATAAATTCAGGCAGAAGAATGGTGGACAATAATTATGGACCCAGGCCATACCTGAGGTCTCCAAACATTGTTTCGGCATACCATCCAACAATATTGGGTTATGAAAAACATCATGGCTAAAGAAATGACCACTTACAAGAAAAGAGAGGAACCAGAAGAGTACAGACAAGAAGAACCACGCCTAAAGGATTTCCAGAAGGAGATTCATTTCGTTTAAATGCAGCAGTATCATAACAACATCTTCCTGAATAGGATTGAATAGCTACTCTAGACAATGATGTAAAGTGAAGCACCTAGGTCTAGTGTGAAAGCCCTAGCCCTAGTTGATTCTTCAGATGAATGAAGCAGAACTACAATTAGTCAAGTTTTTTTATTAGTTCGATTAGCATTTACTTTTTAAGTATGAAGCATATACAAGATAAGGTAGCCAATGTAGCCTAGATGATAAGAAATAATCTGTTTAAATTTTGGACAACTTTTGATGTAGATAGGTGGCCAACAAACATGCTTTCCTATGGGTAGGTTGAGGTCACCAACAAAATTTTGAAAACCATTGGCTAGATGTTTACGAAATATTAATAGAAAAGGGAGAACTACCAAGCTTACACAAAAAAAATACTCTCTATTCTTTAGATGAATTAAGGAAATTGATCAAATTCCAAAGATCATTTTAATATTAGGCATATGCATATATACAATGTTGATTATCTGTATATTTCCTCACTATAGTAGGAACCAATGATAAATTAACATTGATCCTTCTTGATAATATTCTCCACCCTTTCAATTAACTAAGGAAAGTGACCAAATATCAAATCATCATACTATTCTTAAACATACACATATATTAATGTTGATCATCTACAACTATTTTATAGGTTTCCACAACTTATATCGTTGTAGAACAATCTTTAGAGAAATCTATTAAGCACTAAGAGGGACCAAATTTCATGTTTTGCTCGATTTTTCACTCTAAAAGAGTTCTGCACTTAAAATATTTTATCACTCTTAATGCTTAATAGGTTCAAGCTTAACATAAATAATATATGTTCTCTCTCTCTCTCTCTCTCTCTCTCTCTCTCTCTCTCTCTCTCTCTCTCTCTCTCTCTCTCTCTCTCTCTCTCTCTCTCTTTGTGTGTGTGTGAGTGTGTATGTATGTGTGTGTCTGATAGAAATATGGAAAAAAATATGATCATTAAAAAGAATTATTATAGGTACTTAGACATTTTGTATGTTATTGCATAAAATGATGAAACATAGACAATTACACTGCCTTAATAAATATATAACTTTTATTTATGGAAAACTAGTTTAAGTTTAAGAAAAAAAAATTGTGCTTTAATAAGATTGGTATGTTATTTTTTCTATAAAATATTTTTCATTTGTTTGCATTAGATCCTATGTTTGGTATGTATGATTGAGTTTTTGAAAAAAAATTGTAGGACTATAGATAACGAATGGATCTTGCGCATCATTATTTTTAAATAATTCTTAATGTTGATTATGTATTTTTTAAAATTAAGAAACACAGTGAATCTTTAAAAGAATGAGGTCTACCATTAGGTCCCACTATGAAGGTAATAAGATATTCATTACTTTTTCTTTTATTCTACAACATGAGTCCTCATCTCGCCTAGTCTGGGTCCCTTATTGATTTCAAAATTACCAATCAAAAGTTATAATGGAAAAAAAATTCCTAAGCTTTTTATAAATTTCCAAAGTCCAAAAAAAATATTAAAATAAATAAAATAACAACTAATTTCTGAAATATATATATAGGAGGAGGAAATTCTATATATATATATATATATATATATATATAGAGAGAGAGAGAGAGAGAGAGAGAGAGAGAGAGAGAGAGAGAGAGAGAGATAATATCTCTATAACTGTGTTTAGTTTCATTAGAAATGAATATGTATAGCATATATAGAATCATGGTTGAAAATTAGGAAGTTGTAAAAATGGATGTGTCTTTGGGTTATGCAGACCAAAATAAGAGGTTTGTCAATCCTATCCTAAAACCAAAGCACTCACTTCATCCACCACTTAATTGGAAAAGGTTTTCCCACCAAACATTTTTTGAAATTAGTAATGTGTGTGTTATTAGTGCACACCTGCTTTGTTAATGTACATATCTCCTATCTGTGCACATGGTTTTTCCATCTCTCACCATCTTTCACAACTCTCTTTGGTCCCTATCTATATCTCCCTCCCTTCCCTAACCTTCTCTCCTCCTTTCTCGTATCTCCTTTTCTTTGTCTCCTTCTTCCTATGTCTCCTATCTGTCTCTCCCCTCAATGTACCCCTTTATATCTATCCTCCTCCTCCTCTCTCTCTCTCTACCTTTGGTTATTTTATGTCTATATTTTATTTTCCCCATCACCGTCTTTGTATCTATCACTTTTCTCTCCCTCTGTGTATCTCTATCTCACTATCCATGTCCTTATCTATCTATATGTATACATATTATATACCACTCTATCACTTTCCTTATTACCTCGCTCTTCCTTTCTCTATTGGTATCCCTCTCTTGCACTCTTTTTTTGAGACACACACCTACTCTAACCCACTCCTTAGCCCTCTACCTCAATTTATCTCAGTGTATATCTCCATCCTTCCCCCATTCTCACTCTCGCTACTCTCCCCCCATCCCCCTATATCATTTTCTCCATCTCCTTTTATATTTTTGTTCAAGTCCTAAGTGTTACACAATATTTTGTCATGCCTCCAGTACTTCCCTGTGACATACCCTGAAGTCCCTGAAACATGATAATTATATAGTATACTCATCCATTATATAAGTTCAGATCCCTCCTTTGACTTTACTTGGAAAATGTCTAGAGATTTCCCTGAAGAAATGTCTTGTGAAACCCTAAAATGAGGGTCATTTCCATTATGAAGCTCCAAACCGTGATGATCGCCTATTACACCATGTTAACCTAGCGATGGCTTTGCTTTGTTTCCTCCCATACTCGCGATGGTCTCAAAAAGGAAGTTTTCCCAAAGAGGATGAGAAGATTCATGATGTAGAAGCTTCTAGAGCGGCGAGCTGCAGGTGGTTTCACATAGATGAGATCGAATCATCCTAATTTGACAGCTTGGTCTCATCCCTATGTGCTACCTCCTTGAAATGCGGGCCTAATCGTATCTTTGAAGGAGGCATAACTCCCCCTCCCAACCTATAAATCCCAGCTCTACCATTCCCAAATGGTTGATCTATTTCCATTTGCATCCCTATGCTAAGCTTGTGCTTAGAGGTTATTCATTAGACTTGGAGAAAGCGTTTTGGAGAGTCCCTTGGCTTGGACTTGGATTACCACTCAAGGAGATCCTTTCAACGTCAACACTATCGCTGTAAGCTTCCCTTTTATTCTTTAAATAATAATACAACTACTGGTTGATCTTCACAAAATATATATGTTCATGTATGTATTGGCTTGGTATTCCTTGATCATCCAGGTAGGCTATTAATGGATTTTCTATTGGTCTTGGCATGCTTTGTTCTCCCTTGGTCACTTGTGTAGGTACATAAGCGCTAGAAGAAGCAGGAACAAGTCTATGACACAAGCGGTTCAAGGATCTCAACAAAGGAAATCGGATTAGCATTGGAGCAAGGTAGGCCACTTCTCTTGTTCCACCTTTCAATTATAATCTAGGAACATGTCTAGTTGATTGTCCCTTTAATTGCTAGACACACTCATTGGGCTAGAGGGATCATCTCTGTCTGCATAGAGGATTAACTTTGTCAAAAAAATGGCGAATCCACTGGGGATCCTATGACCCTTTCCTTCCCTTCTTTCACCTTGTCTTTTGACAAGTTTGATCAACCATTGAATTTTAGACTTCATTACTTGCTTGTAATAAGTGTCTCTATCTGGTAGATGCCTGAATATTGTTAACTTGAGCTATTTTTTAATATTTTGGATCTCTCTTTTCTTTTCCTTGACCATCGTGGGTTTTGATCCTAAAAGTCGCTACAATATCGCAGGTTTTTTAGTTACAGTACTGATGATCGCTACTTTGCTCCTGATAGGTGCGATGATTGTAGAAAATTATGACATTGAGGGTTTTCTCTCTTATTTTTAGTTCTAGTTTCCTTCTCCCTCTCATTTACCAGTTTTTTCTTCATTGACTCTCTCTTTTTTTCATTGCAATTGTCTTTTAACTTGGCTTGAGTGTCCCTAAAGATTGATTAAGCTTTTAGGGTTCTAGGTCTTTTAGGTCAAACTACATCCACTTGTTGGTCTTCCCATTAGAAATCAGAGATCAGTTTCCTATGTTAAAGAGTCTTTATGTGTTCAGGCATACTTTGCAGAGCAGTTTTTGGTTCTTGTGCCTTAAGTTGTTTTCATTAGTGGATATTGTGAAAGTTACTTAAGCTTCATTTGATGAACGATAGATTACAAATCAATTGTCTCATTGGAATAAAAAGGAAGTGTTTTCTTTGAAGTTTTTTTTTTTTTGGAAGTGAAAGTGAAAGTGTTATTCTTTTAATAGTTTTCAAAGCATTTTGAGTTCCATTCAAATCATTGATGTGAAAGAGATTTTCATATTTCTTGGCTTGCTTGCATTCTCTTTTACTTTGCATTAGATTACATTATTTTAATTTTGAAATAGAGTAAGAAATCATTATTATATCTTAAGGAAATTTTGCTTTAAGATTTGTTTTGGAATTACATTTGCTTATCATATGAAATATTAGATTTCATATTTTGTAGTTAACATTTGAAGATTTTCATGGATGCATTTTTTCATTTGTTTTGATGCATGATTTGAGTGATCTTCTTCCCTACATAGATAGCTTTCATCAAATTGAAGGATTCAATTTCATCATCTAGTTTTCATTTTAGGAACAGGTGACATCATTAAGGCCTTGAAATTGAGACATAATTATGGGATTAAATTTAAAATCTATCAATTAACCTAAGGATCGTTTGAAACATTGACAATCATAACTAGTGGTCTAGGTTAGAGACATGTTCCAACATCTTAAAAACTTAGCAGTTGTTGTTCACTTCGGCATTAGACATCGCTAGCATAGAATTTTTCTCCTTGTACCATCGCTTATATAAAGGGAGCCCCCGTAGGTTGTAATCCTTTATCCGTAGGAACCTGAGTCTGTCACCCTGTAAAAGTGATACACCAAACACAACATTCAGGGAGATTTCCTACATGTACGTCAAGTCCTTGGTCAATTAGTTGGCTAAGGTGTATATTGTAGCTCACAGTTACTTGGTATCCCTTTTACCTAGATTCACTTAAGCAGTGATTTGATATTTTATGACTCCTTAAATTTGAAAATATCATCGAGAAACCTATCCTTTCAAGCTCTAAAAACTATTGAAAGCGAGTAGAGTCACCTTTTCACCCTTTCCTCGATTCTTAAAAGATGAAAAGGCAATGCTTTTGTTTCTAAAATTTAACTATCCATGATAAACATGTCGATCCCAAGCAGTTGCTTCTTAGACCAAATTTGAGTAATTTCCTATTAATTTCAAGTTTGTTAAAGCCCTAAACGAATTTTTACTTTCCTTTTTTTTTCTGTTGAGGGGAATCCATCCTGGCTAAATCATTGAGTCTATCTCATAGTTCCCCTGCATTGTCTAATACTGAGGGGTCCTCCCAAGGAGTTCATCTGAAACTCCCTCTATCACTTGAGGATAAAGGTGTTGAACTTGGAATTTTTCAGTGTATCCATCTTTTGTCTTCTTGTTCACCTCCATCAGATTCCTTGTCTGCAACGGTTGGTTATCTATCCACCAAAATCAGTGTTCTATCCTGTTGTGATATCTCCTCAGCATCCTTACAGTCTGTACGATCGACCTGGTTCCTCGTCACCAATTGTTTCCATGTATGAAATCAGAAGGCGATATCCCAGTCTCCTCTCTGGGTCATTTGGAGGTCTTCACTACCTATACTCCTCACATAGATGATGAGCAGGGATATGATTTCCCTCCCGAATGCTTTCCTTATATAGGAAGAGTCTCGTCTCCCTCCTAGCCTGAGACTAGTGGACCCATCTTTCCACATGGCTATACCACTTTAGCTCAATTAGTTTCAAGCACTTCTAGTGCCCCTTCATTCTATTAGAACCCCATTTGGTCTTCCAATGCTATGCCTACATCTAGTCCATTCATTCAGAACACGACCTCTCGACTGATTGTACAAACTACAGTCAATTCAGTTCCGATTCAACCTACCATTCCATCTCAACCTATTTCATCATTTCAACTGATTCTTTTGGTTCAACTGACTGTCTCAAGTCCAGTCTTGGTAAGTTCTTCTATCCCTCCATTGAGTAGACAGACTATGCCACTGCTTGGGGAGCAAGATTCTAATATTCCTCTCATGTCGGGTGAAACCAATGAGAGTTGGTTCCAAACTCACATGGTTGGAATGAATCAACCTTTTTATGGCGCTATTCCTAGCCCTTTTGGTCCATCCGGGTTAGATAACGTCTAATACCAATAACCATATATGGCTCAAGTCCCATTCCAACAGGCTTATGTCCCATATGGTTCAAAAGACTTAGTTAATCCACCTTACATGCCTCAAGATGGAACTTATGTTCAGCCTGGTCAATCTGTTATTCCTAGTGGGTATGGCCAGAAACAATTTAGGAACTATCAATACCCTCAGGGTAGAACTTGAGGAACTCTCCAGCTACCCTTGCAGCAACAAGGACAACCTTTGTAGCAGCAAGGGAAACCTTCACGGTAGCAAGGGAAATATTTGCAGCAGTAAGGGCAAGCATTGTAGTAGCAAGGACAATTGTTATAAACACAAGGGAACCTTTCCAGCCATAGACACAGTTTGTGTAGCAATCCTCCCAACCTTTGTCCTTGCAAGGCCAACCTTTGCAATAGGAAGGGCAACATTTACAGCACCAAAGTTGGCCTTTGCAGCAACAAGGTTACCCTTGGTAGGAGCAAGCTTTATATGCATATCAGGTAGGTCAACCTTTTCAAGGTCAAGGTCAACCCCTGCATCACCAAGGTCAATCTCCTTACGTCAGGGTTAACAAGTTTAGCAGCCTTATAACCCATATGCCACATACAATTCTCATCAACAACCTATGGCAAGGCAGTATCAAACCTATCTAGGACCGAATCCTCCTTACGGGCAAGGTAACCCTCAGTGGGGACAAAAAAAGATTCCATATGGACAAAATCCTCCACTGTGGGGGAAAAATATTTATCAACAAGGATGGACTCCACAATTTCAGTCTCCTCAAAGGCCCTATATGCCATTTAACACACAATTGTCTTTTGTGGCCATGTCGGAGCTGCTTGATGTTTCATGTCTCACGAATGATCTTATTCTTCATTCACCTTATTGGCCTCCATTTCCAATGAAAATTTTGAGTGATTTCCCCAAATTTGAGGGAAAAGGGAAGGAAGATCCACAAGCCCACGTGATGACATATCGCCTCTAGTGCTCCTCGAATTCGTATGTCGATGATTCTATCCATCCTTGACTCTTTCAAATAAATTTCACAGGTGATGCTACTAAATAGTACATCGAATTGCCTCAAGGTACCTGGTGAGCCTCAAAACTGCCCATTCCTTAGCAACTCTTCTCATCCCTTTTCTTTGTTTTTCCATGAAGAAAATGCATCCCTATCATCAATAACTAGTATACATTGCCTTAAGGAGAACATTTTAGTGATTTAGATGTTATGTTTTTATGTTTTGCTGTTTGAATAAGTTTTTGTCTTTTAGCTATAGAACACAACCTATTCTGTAGCTAATCGGCTATTCCGTAGCTACTTCCATGCTTTAACAGGTTCCAAGTGTCAGAAGGAGAAAATAACTACATGGGCATCTTTGAAATCATCATGACATGGATCGTGTCCTATTCACCTAGCCCAGGTCAACAAGGAAGATGGTACAAGGCTCCTATCAATGGAGAAGTCAAAACATAGAGACCAAAGGTATGAGGACTCTGTTTGTACACATTTCATAATGATGGGATCCGAAAAGACTTCTTGAACCCATGGACTCCAACAGCCATCTGTGCAACCGAATCTAATAGCCATCATCTTAGATTTATGTCTCCAATAGCCAAGGAAGAGAATTTTGTGTGCTTGTCTACCACATGCTTTTGGCTGTAGCTTATTTGTCTCCACAACAGTTGTATAATTTCCATATAAATAGCTGTGTAAAGAACGTAGAACCAGTTCGAATTTTCTCATGTATTAAGCTCAAACTACTGCTCTGTAATTTTGAAAAAATCATTTCCTGTTTTTAATATGAAGACTGTGTGATTTATGGATATCTGAAAGTGTTTTCTGGAGATTGATTGAGCACTCATAACCTGATCATTTGTAGAGGGCCCCTGCACTGACTAAGGTTTCATTTCATTTTGTTTTCTCTTTTATAATTAAACTGTAAATTCATCGTTTCTTCCATAGTGTTCATAACCATTTACTAACCTTGTTTATAACGCAGTCTTTATCATTTTCTTACTAATGCAGAATAGCTTCTTTCACTGCAAAGTAGTTTCTTTCTACTTTAATTTCTTTTTAGTTTTTATCATTAGTTAGAAGTTGAATTCAGTAGTATAGAGTAGTTTGTTTCATTTGTTGTTTCATTAGTCTTTAGGCTTTCAATTAAGCTGATCAGTTCCATTACAATTCTTGCCATTTTGTTACTAGTTTATTGGCTCCTGGTGTAGATGAATGTTTCTAAAGAGCCCTTCTAGATGATAACTCATTTTAAACTAAGTGGTTGAATACCTCATTCATGCAATGAGTCTTTTTTGCACTTTTGTATTTATATTCTCTTAGAATAATGAAGTACAAAATTCCTCAAAATGTCATCACAAGGAGGTTTTTCTCCCAAAATTGAGAGACAGAGTAACTAAGCACTTCATTTAGTTTTGCTTCCATAGTATATTAGTTGCAATTTCATTTTCAGTCTTAGTATTTCATTTAGTTTTGTTTCCATAATAGATAGTTGCAATTTCAGTTTCATTTTTAGTATTTCATTTATTTTTCGTTCTTGTAACAAATTAGACAATAGTTGCAATTTCATTTTCAGTTTTCATTATTCCATTTAGTCTTGTTTTTGTAATTGAATAGACAGTAGTTGCAATTTCACTTTTTAAGTTTGTAGTTCATGTTTTGGAAATAATGATACGATTAGAAATAAAAACTCAGTTTTCATTTCTTGATTAAACTTTGCTTCCAAATCTCACTTAAGCTCTTTTTAGTTCTCATTTCTTTAGGTCCTTGATAGTCTTTATAGGAGTTAGATTTAAGATTTTTTTAAGTACATTGTAAATCATTAGGGATTAAAGGATCAAAAACCCCCATAACAACATAAAACAAAAAACAATGAAGTAAGAAGGGTCATCTAGCACATATAGTGCACTACACTTCATCAGTTTACGATACGTGGATTGATAATTTATGTAGAGAAATTTAAGACACTAAATTGACTAAACATTTTGGCTCCATTGCCGGGGAAGTGTAACTAGGTAGCCTTATCTCTTACATTCAAAAAAAAAGAAATAGAATAGAACAAAACAATGAAATGCATAGAGAAAGAGACTCTAGGGGTAGATTTATAGCTAGAGGTAGAAGTTAAATTCCCACAAATCCACCTACTCCAGCAAGAGCAAGAAAAGACACACCTCCATCCCAGATTCACTCTCCCAGCCATAGGATTTAGGAAATTCAAGGGGTAGAAACTCAATCAGAAGAATCTCCTACTTCATCTACCAAAACAGTCCTAGGAGAGAATAATTTTGAATCTCCAATAGCAGGGATAAACTTTTTCACCTCCACAGGAGAGCCTATTGTAGTTGAAGAATTAGGAATACCTGGTGAGGAAGGAAAAGTAGAAACTCTCTCCCACAGTCCATTAATAGAATAACTAGAGGAGGAGGGAATAACCTTGCAGGTTGAACCCTATACTGACTCTGAAGAAACTATAATGGCAGAAGAAGAAGAACATGGATAATTCTCACTGTTTGGAGGAGGGAGTAGAGGGATAGGTAGAGGAAATAATGGAGGAGGTAGAGGTAATAATAGAGGAGGAAGAGGAAATAGGGAAATAGATAACTCTTTTGGATTCCCTATAGTCGATGAGGAAAAACATACCACAATAAAAAATATCTCACCATCTGTCCTCCCAAACTTCTATGGGTTGAGAAGTGAGGACCCTGAAACATTTTTGTTTGAGTTTGAAGTCTTGTGCAGAACTTACGACTATCTAGAAGACTCTCAAAAACTCAAATTTTTTCCTTCAACACTAAAAGGGGCTGCTTTGAAATAGTTCATGGGGTTAGTCACACAATCCATTAGAACGTGGAACAACATGAAACAAGCATCTTTGGATAGATACTTGGATCATTGTATGCCTACTAATCATAAAGATGAGGTGTTCAAAATGATGTAAAGAGAGGATGAAAACTTAGAAGATTTGATTGAGAGATTCAACTATAATTTGAAAAGAGAAAAGATGAACAATTTAGATGAAGAAACTTTGAAAGCTCTTTTGTTAAAGGCCATTAAAGATGAGTGGATAGATATCCTTAACATGATGGGGAAGGGAGATATCTCTCAACTTCCATCGAGTGACATAGGAGAACTGCGTGTTCATCTCTCAAGAGGGAAATCTAAAACTGGCAAAGGGCCGAGAGATCCTTCTCTTGTTAGAGCAAACAAATCTGCAACTGGATTTGCAAGCAGGGCAAAAATTGGCAATATGCTTGATGAGTTTAAAACTAACATTCTAGGGAGCCTTAGTGAGAAACTAGACACCCTTAAAATTCAAAACAAGTAGAAAATAGAGGCTGATGCTTTATCCATTTTTTGTCCAAAATGCAGAAAGAAACATGCTCTAAGGGAATGTTGTTTAGATGCAAAAATTGTAGAAACATGTATGATTTGTTCAGAAAGTCATGAGACCAAGGGTTGTCCTTCAATCCCAGGTCTTAAGGCTGCCTTTCAAGAGGAAACGGTCCCAAATTCTGTATAATATCTTTTTTTGTTGCAAAAAGACTTTGGAAGGAGCCACAAAATCAGGGATTTAACAATCCATTGTATCTTCAACCCCCACCAAACTGGAATTCTTGGCAACAACCTTGGCCTCAACCTCAATCTTAGTATCATTCTCAACCGTGGGTACAAGGGGAACAAAATCCTTATGGGAGATTTGCTCAATATTATCAATATCCTCCATCCTATCAGAATTATCCTCCCCATAAAATCAGCAACAAAGTCAGCAACCACAACTTCAAAATCAAAACCCTCAACTTTCATTGCCATTTCCACAACAACCTCCACAACAAAGTCAAAATCCTCAAATCTTACTGCCATTTCATCAAAAATCAAATCAGCTACCTGCCCAACCATTACCAAACCCCAACAATAAAAACCCTCATAATGCTTAAATGGTAGAAGGACAACAATTTGCAACTTACATGATTACTCCTCAAGATCTTAATGATGTTCAACTAAGATCTGGTAGGATATTAGAAAAGGAAAGACCTTCTGCAGTTTTTTAAGAACAAGACACTTCTAAGGAAGATTCTCTAAAAGTCAATAAAAGTTTTGAGGACACATATCTCCAAAACCAAAACATTGAAAAAGAAAAACAAAAAGAACTAGTGAACACAACTCCTATCATTGAGCAACCGGCATCGACTTCTACACCTCCTTTTCCTAAGAGACTACAAATTGATAGAGGAGTAGAAAAACAGATCTTGTTGCCCAATTATGATTTTCTAGATGAATTGAAGAATGTCTGTATCAAAATTCCTTTGTTACAAGGCATTAGAGAAATTCCAATTGTAGCCAAGACAATAAAGGATTTGAGCATCAAAAGACCAGGAAGAAAATCAAAAGAAACAAAAAGAATTCACCTGGTAGGAAAGATAGCAGACATAATGATGGGAAAATTTTCCATACAGAAATATGTGGATCCAGGAAGTGAAATTTTCAATACACATATAAATGGAATTAAAATTACAACTACAGTAATTGACTTAGGGGCAGCAATAAGCATCATCAGTAGACAAACTATGGAGTAGCTTAAACTTCCTAATCCTCTTTACACACTTACCTTACTTCAACATGCAGATAGATCAGTAATCAAACTAGATGGTGTGCTAGAAGACATTTCAGTATCATTATATTCTGGGGAATATCCTATTGATTTCATGATCTTAACTCCCAAAAACAGTCTAGGAAGACATCCACTCATATCAGGAAGACCTTGGCTGACCACAGCTAATGCTTTTATTAGTTGTAGATATGGTGACACGTATATTTATAATGGTAATTCAACAAAGAAATTTACTTTGTATCCTCCAGCAAAAGAAATCACAGAAATAGATGACAAGGAATGGATTGACGAAGAAGATTATATTCAACCTCTCTTTACTATGTCAAAAATTAGTGAAGATAGTCAAATATTGAATGCATTGGAAAATTTTGAAACATCTTCAGAATATGATCATGCACAATTCGAAGAAAAATATAATGTTGAATACTTGTCATCTAGGCAGATGTCTCTCTATTCTATGGAAGAGTTTGGTAGCTCTACAATTGAAATTTTTCCAGGTAGGACATTGAACATAAACAAAAGCTTGGAGAAACTACAACAAGAAGAGCTAACCAAAACATTACAAAAACATTCTACTGCATTTGCATGGGAATACATCAACATGAAAGGCATTGATCATAAGACTTGTATCCATCATATCTATATTGAGGAAAACAATAGACCTATCAAACAACCTCAGGGAAGAATGAATCCAAATCTTAGGGAAATTGTGAAAGAAGACGTCCAAAAATTACTCAATGTAAACTTCATTTACCCAATTTCAGATAGCCAATGGGTTTCTCCTTTGGTAATTGTGCCTAAAAAGAATGGTAAATAGAGGGTTTGCATTGATTACCGAGAATTGAATAAAGTAACCCTTAAATATCACTTTCCTTTTCTCTTTACAGATCAAGTTTTAGATACATTAGCAGGTAAGAAGTATTTCTCATTCTTGGATGATTTTAGTGGTTATAATCAAATTCAGGTAGCACCTGACAATCAGGATAAAACCACATTTACTTGTCGATGGGGAACTTTTTCTTACCGAGTACTTCCTTTTGGGTTGTGTAATGCACCTGTAACATTCCAAAGAGTAGTACTAGGAAATTTTTCTGTTATAATACATGATTGTGTAGACATATATATGGATGATTTTACAGTCTATGGAAATACATTTGAAGAATCTTTGGAAAATTTGGAAATAGTTCTTAAAATATGTAAAGAAACAAACCTTTCACTAAGCTATGAAAAATGTTTTATGATGTTTACAGAAGGTATTGCTTTAGGACATCACATTTCGAGAGATGAGATTAAAGTTGACAAATCTAAAGTTGAAGTCGTCGCTAAGTTATCAATTCCAAATTGCCAAAAGGATGTTAGAAGTTTTCTAGGATTTACAGGATACTATAGAAGGTTTATAGAAAAATTCACTAAAATAACATCTCCACTCTTCAAATTTCTTACAAAAGATTGTGAATTTAGTTGGAATCCTAATTGCCAACTAGCATTTGAAACCTTGAAAGAAAAAATTTATGAAGCACCTATCTTAAGAGGTCCAAATTGGAAACTTCCTTTCCATATTTCCACAGATGCTTTAGATATAGCTCTAGGAGCTGTATTGGGACAAAAATATTTGATTCCTTATGCCATTTACTATACAAGTAAGAATTTGACTCCCACTAAGTTGAATTATACTGTGACTGAAAAGGAATTTTTAGCTGTTGTTCATGCAATTAATAAGTTTAGACATTATATAACAGGCTATGAAACATTTGTTCATACAGATCACTCTGCAATTAGATATTTGATGAATAAACCTATTACTAATGGCAGAGTTACAATATGGCTTTTACTTTTGCAAGAATTCAACATTATTGTGCTAGATAGACCTGGAAAACAAAACACAGTTGCTGATTTCTTGTCTAGGATTCAGAATATCAAAGAAGACTCTTCGGTTGAAGATAAGTTTCCCAACGAATATCTTTTTGTAGTAACTACTCAAACTCCTTGGTTTGCAGATGTTGCTAATTACTTGGTTATAGGGAAGTTACCTTCACATTTGTTTCCTAGAGAAAAAATAAAGATTGTTATGAAACCAGCTCAAGAAAAAGATAGATCAATGCCTTAGAATTTAGCCTCTTCGAGGGGGCAACCTCCTTTACATTACATAAACGAGCAATTCTTGGATGATTCAAATGACAAAACCTCCTTTCTATATATAGGAGTCTAAGGAGTCACAATATAACCCAGCCAACCTAACAATAATAATATAAAGCCACAAAAATAACAATAGAGGGATTCTATGGGGCACAATAATAAAAATATGGGGACAATAGGGGCACAACAATATTAATAAGGGATACAACTACAATAGTAATGGGGTAATCACTAGTATTATAGGGACCTATCATGCCCCTCTCCTTCGGAAAAAGTGTTGTCCTCAACGCTTGAGTAGTTCTGGATGCTTCTGTATAAAATTCTCATCCTCCCATGTGGAATCTTCAGCAGATAAGTTCTTCCACATGATGAGATACTCCAAGATTGATCGATTTCATAGCTGTCAAGTTCTTGTTTCTGTGGTTGCTTACGGTTCCAGTATAATCTTTCCTTCCTTGTCAAGTTCTGGCAATATTGTTTGAATTAGGAGCTTGTCCCCTATCACCTTCTTTAAACATGAAACCTGGAAAACGGGGTGCACTCGAGATGCTGCAGAAAGCTCCAATTTGTATGCCATAGTACCAATCTTTTGCAACACTTTGTATGGACAATAATACTTTGGTGATAATTTATTATCCTTCTTAGCTTGCTTGAGGGACATTTGTTTATATGGTTGTAGTCATAGGAATACCCAATTGCCTACATCAAAACTTCTTTCATTGCGATGTTGATCTTCCTGTTGTTTCATTCTATTATGTGCCAACACGAGGTTATCCTTTAAGAGTTGGAGGACTTGTTGTTGATGTTCAATGTGATGTTCCATTGCCTGAACCTTAGAATTTTATCTTAAATATGATGTGATGGATGGTGTTTGATATCCATAAAGAGCCATAAATGGGGTCATTTTTGTTGCTGTATGGAAGGAAGTGTTATACCACCATTCAGCCAAAGGAAACCATTTGACCCATTGTGTCTGTTTATCAGATACAAAACAACGAAGATATCCTTCCAAACATTTGTTTACTATCTCAGTTTGCCCATCAGATTGAGGATGATAAGATGAGCTATGAGCTAACTGAGTACCAAGACAAGAAAATAATTCTGTCCAAAAATTTCTAGTGAAAATGGGATCTCTATCACTTACAATAATCTTTGGGTTTCCATGTAGCTTTTGAATTGTTTCCATAAATGCAGTAGAAACTGTACTGGCTTTGAATGGATAATGCACAAAGGTGTGCTTACTTGGTAAGTCTATCAACTACCACCATGATGACACTCTTTCCATCAGACTTAGGTAAACCTGTAATAAAATCCATTGAAACCTCCTCCCAACGTTGGCTTGGAATGGATAAAGGTTGTAATAGACCTGGGGTCTTAATTGTTTCAACTTTATTTTGTTGGAAAACCAAACATTCCGCCACAAACTTTTGAATATCTGATTTAAGGCCATCCCAAAAAAATTCCTTCTTAACCCTGTGGTAAGTTTTTAAAAATCTTGAGTGCCCTCCTAAGGGAGAAGTGTGCAATTCCATAAGAATATTTTGTTTGAGTTGCAAATTCTTACAGAGGTATAAACGATCTTTGTACCATAACAAATCATTTTTCCAGCTAAATGTATCAGATGCACTGGAATCTTGTTGTAACTTTCGAATAAGTGCCCACACTTCTTGATCATTCTTCCACTCCTCCCTTGCTTCATTTATCCAATTTGGTTGGATAATAGAAATGGCGCATAACAACGCTTCCACATCCTCATCCTTTCTTGAGAGTGCATCTGCCATGACATTTTGCTTCCCTTTTTTGTACATGATTTCAAAGTCATAACCCAACATCTTTGTGACCAACTTTTGTTGTTCTTCAGAGGATAATATTTGTTCTAAAAAGTATTTAATGCTATCATGATCTGTTTTTACCTTGAAGTGTCTTCTCATTAGGTAGGGTCGCCATTTCTTAAGTGCATGTAGTATTGCCAACATTTCCTTCTCATAAATAGGTTTGTGTAAAAACTTTCCCTTGATTGGATGGCTTTCAAAAGCAATGGGTCTTTCATTTTGCATTAAAACAACACCAGTTCCATTTCCTGAAGTAGCACATTCCACAATAAAGTTTTTTGTGAAGTCCAGTGTAGCTAAGACCAGTGCTTGGCACATTTCCTCTTTAAGATGTTTGAAGGCCTTTTTTGCTTCTGGAGTCCATGAAAATGCATCTTTCTTCAATAATGTTGTTAGAGGTGCTGATATTCTCCCATAATTCTTAACAAACTTGCGATAGTACCCTGTCAACCCGAGAAATTCTCGCAGATGGTTTATGGATGTGGGGATTTTCCATTCCTTAATGGCTTTAATTTTGCTAGGGTCTACCTTAACTCCTTCATGAGATACAATATGACCCAGATATTCCACCTCTTGTACTCCAAAGAAACATTTGGATCTTTTTGCATATAATTGTTTCTCCTCCAATAGTTGTAGCACCCTATCAACATGTTCAACATGATCCTTCCAAGACTTGCTGTAGATTAGTATATCATCAAAAAATACTAACACAAATTTTCTATGGAAGGGTTTGAAAATGGAATTCATCAAAACTTGAAATGTAGAAGGTGCATTGGTAAGGCCAAAAGGCATGACCAAAAATTCATAATGACCCTCATGAGTTCTAAATGTTGTTTTCAGAATGTCTTCAGTCTTCATTCTGATTTGATGATATCCTGAACAAAGATCCAACTTGGTGAAGTAAATTGATCCATGCAATTCATCCAATAATTCATCAATGACAGGAATGGGAAACTAATATTTAATAGTGAGCTTGTTGAGCTCCCTATAATCCAGACACATGCACCATGATCCATCCTTCTTGTGCACCAATACTACTAGAGCAGAGAAAGAACTTTGACTAGGTTGAATTATAACATCCTCTAGCATTTTTGCAACCATACGTTCAATTTCACTCTTTTGGGCATAGGGATATTTGTACGGCCTGATGTTTGGAGGAACACTTCCTCGAATCGGATGAATAGCATGATCGTGATCACGAATAGGTGGGAGACCTTTGGGAGTCTCAAATACCTTGGAATGATTTTCCAAGACTTTTTGGAGATCTGGAGAAATAGATGATTTCGATGTGGAAACATATAGAGAACATAATTGTGCAATTACACCTCTTTGTTCCTTTTTTAGAAGCTTTGTCATACTGTTAGAGCTGATTATCTTTCTCGGTTTCCCTACAATACCCCTTAATGAAACTTCCTTTCCTTCCGCAGAAAATTTCATGAAAAGTTCTTGAAAATTAAAAGATATTGTACCCAAGGATTGTAGCCATTGGACTCCTAGTACAACATCAGCACCTCCCATTGGAATGGAAGCATTGGGCTAGTCAATACATATTCTCCCATGGATAGCTTGATATTATGGCACTTTCCAGAGCAATTTATCGTTCCTCCATTTGCAATCATCACTTGACACTTTGGTACTGGATATAGGAAGCAATTCAATTCCTTTGCTACCTTACAATGAATAAAATTGTGGGTACTTCCTGAATCAAACAACACTATTACCTTTTTCTTCTTGATTTGTCCTTCTATATTGATGGTTTGAGGAGTGGTAATTCAAGCCAATGCATTACAAGATATGGTCGGATTCATTTCTTCTTTATCTAGGCTTTGCTCTTGGAGTATATCCTCTTCCTTTGACCTTTCTTGATCCTTTTCTTCTTCCTCTTCACAATCTATGTAGAATAGTTTCTTCTCATCACACTTATGACCTTTAGTGTATTTGCTGTCACAACTATAACAAAGCCCTTTTGCTCCTTTTTCTTCCAATTTTTGTGGTGTCAACCTTATAGGTTATGGAAGGCTAGGGGTAACAACACTTCCATCTTTATAGTTGTGACTGGTATGCGTCCTGGTTGCCATAATTTTTCTTTCCATTTTTCTTGCTAACCTGAATGCCTTCTCTAATGAATTAGGTTCCCAAAGGCGAACATCATGTTGGATATTATCCTTTAAAGTCCCTATGAACACATCAATCCTATTCTCCTCTAGAATATTTTTTACCCTTATGTTCAATTTTTGGAACTCCTTAATGTGCTCCATTATTGAAACCTTTTGTTTGAGACTTATCAATTGGCTAAAAAAAGTGTTGCTTTTTGTATCCTCATAATGTGCTGTCAATTCTTCCGTAAAAATTGCCCAAGTGATAATTTGTTTATGAGAGAAAAGCCACTGATACCATACAAACTGATTTGGTTCCAAATATAAAGTTGCAATACGTACCTTTTGTGTGTTTTGCACATTATTGAGATCGAAAAATTGCTCCATCTGTAATATCCATGTTGCGGGATCCTTGCCATCAAACTTCCTCATATCGATTTTTGGAATATGGTGGGTATTTGATCCAACATTAGAGTCTATGGAATCATGATTAACATTTCTTTTGTACTCATCATGAGTTTCCTTTACTACCCTTTCACCATTAGTGACCATTTCTTGTAGCAACTTATTCATATTTATCTTCAATTCTTCCATGTTTGTCTTCAAATCGTCCATCTTAGCTTCCACATCATTCATCTTAGCTTCTACACCTTTCTTTAAACCATCCATCTTAGCTTATACATCTTTTTTTAAACCATCTGTCTTAGATTCTATTCCTTTTTGTGCAAGTGACACTTGTTGCACTCGATCTCGTAATTTTGATATATCATGTTGCATTTCTTCCTCTTCTTGATGAGTCATACTAGAGCTTTTAGGTTGCCTACTAGTTGTTTGAATTTTCTTTCCTTGGGGCATCAATCATTGATAATAATTCTTTACTATGCCCTTTGAATTCCTTCAAACTAATTTTTCAAACCAAGCTTATGTAAAAATTTTAAAAAACTACACACCTTTTTTTACTTTGTAGGAGCTTGATATTGAATCTGATGTATCTCTATAATTTCGGATCATCTAGTTCTAAAATTGTGACCTGTAGTAGCCCTGTATGTCCTCTTTGAAATTCCACCAGTCTGATCCAAATTGGATTCTCCAAGAAAGAGTTATGCACAATATCCCACAGTGACCTGATTATAGACAAGTTCAGTAGAGCAAACTTGTACGACGTGTCACGAGTCACTGTTTCGACTTTTGGCTCTAAAAGATATATACAAGAAACTACAGTCCATCCTCTTTCTGTACCTTCTTACAAAATTTCAATCCAATGCTCAGAAAAAAAGTTATGACGATTTTCCCCAGGTCACCTCTTTGGAATGTAATTCAGGAGTCTACAAAAAGACCAACTTCCTCAAATCATATCTCCACAAATATGGCACGAAAAGCTCTGAAATTCGGATTTGAGATTCAGCGCGATTTCTTCTCAAATGGGTTTTTTTTAGCTTCTGAAACGTCGCAAAAAAAAAGTTATAGTGAAAATGCCACGATGACCTGTTTGGAGTAGCGAAACCCTAGAATCCAAAGCTTTGATACCAAATATTATGAAACCAGCTCAAGAAAAACATAGAAAAGATAGATCAACGCCTTAGAATTTAGCCTCTTTGAGGGGGAAACCTCCTTTACATTACATCAATGAGCAATTCTTGGATGATTCAAATGATAAAACCTCCTTTCTATATATAGGAGTCTAAGGAGTCACAATATAACCCAACCGACCTAACAATAATAATATAAAGCCACAAAAATAACAATAGAGGGATTCTACGGGGCACAATAATAAAAATATGGGGACAATAGGGGCACAAAAGTATTAATAAGGGATACAACTACAATAGTAATGGGGTAATCACTCGTATTATAGGGACCTATCAAAGATTATTCAAGAAAGTACAAGATATTCATGGATCACTAACGAATTGTATAAAACAAGGCCAGATCTTATGATCATAAGGTGTGTCAGGGACGATGAAATGCCTGATATTCTCAAAGCATGTCATGATGAGCCATGTGATGGACAATTTGCTGACAAGAGGACAACCTATAAAATCATTTCTTCGAGATATTATTGGCCATTTATCTTCAAAGATGCTAAAGAATATGTCAGGAGGTGCGACAGCTGCCAAAGGGTAGGGAAACCTACTCCCTCAATTGAAATGCCATTACAAACTCAAGTACTTATCGAACCTTTTGAAAAGTGGGACTTAGACTTTATTGGACCAATTAGTCCTCCATCTAAGAAGAAAAAGTATATATTGGTATGCATTGATTATGTCACCAAATGGGTAGAAGCCAAGGCATTGCCTTTTACTAGCGAAAAATCTGTAGTTAATTTTCTTTTTGAGGACATCTTCACTCATTTTGGTGTTCCAAGTGAAATTGTGATAGATCAGGGATCTCAATTCACATCCAACATGATGGAAAGGCTTATGGATGAGTACAAGATCAAGCATTGGAAATCAACTCCCTATAATCCTCAAGAAAATGGTTAAGTGGAGTCTACAAATAAAGTGATTGAAGGAATCCTCACCAAGACTGTGCATCTACATAGAAGATATTGGGCAGAAAGGCTTCATAAAGCCTTATGGGCCTATAGAACTACATGGAGGAACACAACCGGACATACACCCTATGAACTTGTTTATGGGAAACAATTCTTTTTTCCTATAGAGTTCCAAATTAGAACTTTCAAGATGGAAGTCCAGTTGGGGATGGATTTATGAGAGGCTCAGAAACATAGGCTGGAGCAATTAAATGAACGTGGTGAAATTAGGCAAGAGGCAGTTCAAGGGACTGGTATAATCCAACAACAGAGGGCTAAATGGCATGACAAATACATCAAGGACAAGAGGTTTCAAGAGGGAGATTGGGCACCGTTATTTGATTCAAAGTTTAAAGATTTTCAAGGGAAGTTTCAAACTCATTGGCTTGGGCCATATGAAATTGAAAAAGTCTATAGTAATGGAGCAATGAGGATCAAAACAATAGATGAAATTCAAACTCCTCTTCTTGTGAATAGTCATAGATTGAAAATATATCAAAAACCAATCTCAAAGGAGGAGTTCATCAAGATTTTCTAGAACGATTCTGAAATGAAGTTAGTGAAGAAGAATCCTTCTTCTCCACCAACTTAGTCTTTATTTTTCCTATCTAAAAGAAAAATGAAATAAATAAATAAATAATAAAAATAAAAATGTATAAGGTTGAAAACCAATCATTGATTTGCATGCTTATACATAAAATACAGGGTGAAAATCAAAAGATTCTGATGGCCTACATTTTCCATTTCCTTTCTAAAAAAATAGGTGACAAAAAGCCACAGTCACTCAGCATTCTGCAAAATTCATTGTCTCATTTCATTTCACTCTATTTTACTTTTACAGCTTCACTTCTTTCCATTGCCATATTTCACCAATAAATTTTTCCTTTTCCATCATTTCTTTCATCTCCATTTTTCATTTATCATCATGTCTTATTTTCACTTACACAGCCATTTCCATTTCATTCATTCATATACCATATTTTACTCTCTATTTCACATTCTGCAGCTGTTTTCATGTTCTGCAGTTGTTTCCACATTCTGCAGCTGATTATGTTCTGTAGTTGATCCTGTTCTGCAGCTAATTTGATTCTGTAGCAATAGTTTGATTATCAGTCCAAGCACAAGTGTCCAGTTCATAATAAAATCTTATATGCAGGTAATTGAAGAAAAATCAACTTTGAAGACCAATCATGCCTAAAGCACCTATGGAGAAAACATCAAAATAATAGTAAGCGGAAGGTAAAAGTTCCAAAGGTAAAATATAAAAACTTATTTCAAAAAGAAATTCAAAAACATAAGCGTGTATAACATGTATGATCACATGTCTCCTTAATTAATCATCATTTGATTTGACTGCCATGATGTCTCTGCCATATCTTCAGTCTTCAATGACAAACGATCCAATGATTCCTTCATAATTGATCTCTGTTTTAAACTCCATAACTTGTACTTAACCGGACTTCTACAGCTACACCTGTTAACGGTTAGATTAATGACATGACCTACATATATATGACTCTTCAAACCCTGACTATTTATTTATTACATGAAAACTCTGAAGTTTTTCTCTCATATTTACGCAACCGCTTTGTGCATATAGTCATTTTGTTTCCATACATTTTTTGTATACAGTTACTCTGTTTCCATATATTTCGTATATACAGTCGTTTTGTTTCATATTCACAGTGATTCTGTTCCTGGTCATTCTGTTCCCATATACCCTATCATCCTGTTTCCATATCCATAATCATTCTACTTTTGTATACACAGTCTTCCTATTTTTCTATACACAGTCTTCTTATTACCATATATGCAGTCATTCCATTTCTCAGACAGTGAGATTAGTTTTGAAGGGTAACTGAGGATAGAGGATATGGGGCTTATTGTTAGAACTGAACCGTAGGGGTAAAATACATGGAGGGATATCCGCAGCTGAAGGGAATGTTACAGAAGGCTGGTTGGTTGTGTTTTATTGAAAAATTCAACGGTTACCATAAGGAAATCACGAAATACTTTTCCAGGTCATTTGATGGAACATAAGTGGAAATAGGTGACATCAAATTTGCAGTTACCGAGTCCTTCATAGCAGAAGCAACATAACTCCCAAGACTAGGAGAAAGGTGGTTTAAGAAAAAGGATTTTCATGATGATTCTTGGAAGGTGATTCTTGAAAACCTAGGTATGGACATTTCAGTTTTTAGAAAAGGGATGCCAATTTCTACACTCAAAAACAAATGGAGTAGCATGTTGTTAATACTGCAAAAATTCATTACCTGTGAAGGGAGGTTTCAGTCTATGTATTTTTATCACATACGATTGTTAATGAATTTTCTAGAGAATGGAACCCTCAATCTTCCCTTTTTCCTTTTGAATAGTCTGAGAAGAATGGGAACTAATGTTCAAAAGAAAGTTGAATCAATAGAAAACACTCTATATCACCATGGATTAGTGAAGATTTTAGTTGAATTTCATTTGAGAAGTGTAGGGGATACGTGGGAGGAATTCATGGTAAGTAATTTCTTCCAAGATGCTCCAGATTTATCTGAGGGAAGTCATGTTAAAAGAGTAGAAGTAGAAATGTCAGCACTGGAAGCTCCTCACAAAAAGATGATGCATAAATAGCTCCTAAATCAGAGGTTAGGAAGCAGACTAAGCTGAAGAGAAAAATGAAAGAAAGGGTTGAAGAATTCAACAAAAATATTCCTAAACCTTCATCACCTAAAGAGGATGAACAACTGCTTTCTAAAAGACTAACCAAGATCAAGAAGCAAATCAAGAAAGATAAGGAGAAAGGAAAGAGGAAAAAGGACACAAAAGAGGAAACGATAAGCTTTCAAAATGTGAGAAGGAGTTCTAGACTCTGAGGCAAGGTGAAGAAGGTGAAATCAAAAGAGACCCGGTTTATAAATTTAGAGGAAGAAACTACAGTTTAGTCCCCTGATAGTATTCCATATGAACAAAGTCCATAGAACTCTCCTCCACGGAATTTTGAAGGTAGCCCATGTAGAGCTTCTCTTGGCATTTATCCAATACAATAGCAAATCTATGACTACATAGAGTCATTAGAGAAAAACAATACCTCAGTAGACCCAGGGACTCCAGCTAATCCATAGTAGCCTGTCACCTCAAAAGAAACTGCAACTAGCTCACTCAAATAGGAGATCTATGAGCTAGAAATTCTAAACAGGAACATCCAAAAAGAAAATGAAACTTTAAGGGAACATAATAAGTAGGACAGAGCTATTCATCACAACACATTGCTACACTTGGGATTATGGTACAAAAAGAACAGGAAGCTGAAAAGGAAAATAAGAAGCTGAATAGGACACTTATTAACCTCAAGGATAGATTTCTCATGAGGAAGCCAAGAATGGCAGTCAGTGCAAAGAAAAGCGAGGAAGTTGGATGTTTTGGTTGAAGTATCAGAACAAATGTAATAGCAGGAGGAAGTTCACAATTTTGATTGCATGGAGACATGTAATGGTTTTGCAGTGGGTGTATGTTAAGCCTCAAAAATACCCTTTCCTTAACAACACTTCTCGTCCCTTTTCTTTGTTTTTTCATGAAGAAAATGCATCCCTATCATCAATAACCAATATACATTGCCTTAAGGAGAACATTTTAGTGATTTACATCTTATACTTTTATGTTTTACTGTTTGAATAAGTTTTTGTCTTTTCGCTACAGAACGCAGCCAATTCTACAACTAATTAGTTGTTCCACAGCTATTTCTAAGCTTTAACAGGTTCCAGGTGTCAAAAGGAGAAAATAACTACATGGGCAACTTGGAAATCATCATGACATGGATCGTGTCCTATTCACCTAGCCCAGGTTGACAAGGAAGATGGTACAAGGCTCCGGTCAATGGAGAAGTCAAATGTAGAGAGCAAAGGCAACAGGACTTTGTTTTGTACACATTTCACAGTGATGGGATCTGAAACAACTTCCTAAACCCATGGACTGCAATGGCCATCTGTGCAACCAAATCCAATAGCCATCATCTTAGATTTATGTCTCTAGCAGCTGAGGAAGAGAATTTTGTGTCCCTTTATACTACGTGTTTTTGGCTGTAGCTTATTTTTTTCCACAAACAGTTGTATAATTTTCCTATAAATACCTGTGTAAAGAACACATAACTAGTTTGAATTTTCACATGTATTAATCTTAGACTACTCCTTTGTAGTTTTGAAAAACTCATTTCCTATTTTTAATATGAAGACCGTGTGATTTATGGATATCCGAAAGCATTTTTTGGAGATTGATTGAGCACTCATAACCTGATCAGTTGTAGAGGGTGCCTACGCTGACTAAGGTTTCATTTCATTTTGTTTTGTCTTTTATAATTAAACTGTAAATTCATTGTTTCTTCCATAGTGTTCATAACCATTTACTAACCTTGTTTATAATGCAGTCTTTATCATTTTCTTACTAACGCAGAATAACTTATTTCAGTGTACAATAGTTTCTTTCTACTTTAATTTCTTTTTAGTTTTTATCAGTAGTTAGAAGTTGAATTTAGTAGTGTATAGTAGTTTGTTTCATTTGTTGTTTCATTAGTCTTTATGCTTTCAATTAAGCTGATCAGTGCCATTACAGTGCTTGCCATTTTCTTACTAGTTTATTGACTCATGGTGTAGATAAATTTTTCTAAAGAGCCCTTCTAGTTGGTAACTCATCTTAAACTAAGTGGTTGAATAGTCCATTCATTCAATGAGTCTTTTATACTTTTTTGTATTTATCTTCTCTTAGAATAATGAAGTACAAAATTCCTCAAAATGTCATCACAAGGAGGTTTTTCTCCCAAAATTGAGAGGCAGAGTAACTAAGCACTTCATTTAGTTTTTCTTCCATAGTAGATTAGTTGCAATTTCATTTTCAGTCTTAGTATTTCATTTAGTTTTGATTCCATAATGGATAGTTGCAATTTCACTTTTAGTTTTAGTATTTCATTTAGTTTTTGTTCTTGTAACAGATTAGACAATAGTTGCAATTTATTTTCAGTTTTCAGTATTTCATTTAGTCATGTTTTTGTAATTGAATAGACAGTAGTTGCAATTCCACTTTTTAAGTTTGTAGCTCATGATTTGGAAATAATGATATGATTAGAAATAAAAACTCTGTTTTCATTTCTTGATTAAACCTTGCTTCCAAATCTCACTTAAGCTCTTTTTAGTTCTCATTTCTTTAGGTCCTTAATAGTCTTTACAGGCAATTTAGATTTAATATTTTGTTAAGTACATTGTAAATCATTAGGGATTAAAGGATCAAAAACCTCAAAAACACCATAAAACTCAAAAACAATGAAGTAAGAAGGGTAATCTAGCACATATAGTGCACTACACTTCATCAGTTTACGATACCCAGATTAATAATTTATGTAGAGCGATTTAGGAGACCAAATTGACCAAACAGTACCTACGGTGACTTCAACTCTCTTGCTATGACTTTCCTCACTCATTTCCAACTATCGGTTTGCTATGAAACAAACACTCATTTGCTTACGTGCATTAAGCAAGACATTGGGACCCATATTTCTGATCATATCAATGAATGGAGACGTTGGTGTCGCCTCATCAAGTTTGATATTGTTGATGAGTTGTTGATAGAATGGTTTACTAGATCATTCATTAGCAAAATTTCTAAGGACATAGCCATGGGTGGATGTGTTACTGAAGAGCAATCTATCACTCGTGCCTAGTATTTAGACTTGGTCTATTCGCAATCTGGCACATTGTATGATATCTTACCCAATGTTGCAAGACCATCATCAGATCTGATAGCATCGAAGTCTCCATATACACCACATGCTGACGGTGTGATTGATTCCATGTCTCAGAACCCCACGAAATCTTCTTCGAAGCAGAAATTTGTCTTGAACATTGGTTCCAATAATCCCTCCAAGAATTCATCTGGTCCTAGTAAAACCTCTAAGGTACATGCTATTTAGACTACCGTAGTAGAGAAAACCTCTAAAGGTAAAAATAAGGGCAAAGGTAAGGCCAAAGCTGATGCCCCAAAAGAGAACCCTCCTAAATCTTTTGTTGATGATTCTTCTCGAAGAAAACTGAAGTATCCTTGTCTCATCTGTGAGGAGTATAATTATAGTAAGGATTGTCCCCAACAATCTAAAGTTACTCTCTTGCTGAAAGGGACTCCGACTATCTTAAAAGAACCTTTTCCATCACAACAGACCCAATTGGTAGACCAACGTCAATCTTTTTCTTCCTTAGGTTCCCAAGTGTTTGTGATGTAAGGTTCATCACCTATCTCGATTGCTACTCAAACTAACGAGTATCAAGCTACATCTAAGCAGATAATGGAGAAAGAAGCCATTGATCACCCTTATACTTCTACTCCATCAAGTTCATGTCCGCTCCATATCAAGTGCGCTAACAGTGAGTCTGTCATCCGGCCACCTCCCAAAGGTGTTCTTTGGAAGTCATCTTTCAATATGAATGCTCTAGTTGCGCAACATTACAATATTGTTGACGATTTAGCTCAGGCGCCTTCGACAATGTTTTCCTTGGAGGTCCTTCAATCCTGTCCAATGCAACGGAAGTCATTGTTGTGTGCTATAGGTGCTATCGATCCTTCTTATTTGAGTCTGATTATTTTCGATCTAGAGAATCATGTGCCTCATATTCCTCATCATATTGCATTTTTTATCCAGGTCCTTGTCAAAGGAAATAGCATCCACCAAATGGTTATTGATGAAGGTGCCTCTACCTGCATCATGTCAGTTTTGTATTGGAAAGCCATTGGCTATCCTCCTCTTAACCAATCTCTGAACACCTTGTAATCCTTTGATGGCAAAGGTTCACGACCATACAATATTCTCATGAACTTGTTGATTACATTAGAAGGAAAGACTATTGAGTTAGAAGTAGAAGTTGTAGATGCCAATCTCAACTACAACCTTATTCTCAGGCAAAGCTAGACGGACACCATGTTCTGTGTGATGCCTTATTTGTTCCGCATATTTCATTTTTCTCATGAAGGAACAATTGTCACAGTGGATCAACTATCTTTCTTTTCCTCTGGTTCATCCAACAGTAACATTCCTTACGTGGGAGATACTGATATCCCTTATGAGAGCATGGGAACAGGTCTCTTCAAAGACTCTGCTTTAATGGGTACCTTTTCTCTCCCACCTCCAAGTGTTCATTCTGTCAATATGATCTTGGATTCTACTAATCCTTGGATTATCCCTTCCAATGATCAAATTGACTCATTTGGTGATGCTATGCCTTTAAGTCCATTAGAAATAAATTTTCAAGAAATTGTTTTAGCTTCGATGGTCGCTTCAGAAAGTCATATTGTCTTTAAAATGAACCTGTACACTTATGTGCCATCTCCCTGACTTGGTTCTTTGGATTCTCCGGATCCTTTGAATGAGACATTCCCCACTGATGAGAGTATCATCGAGGTCATGTCTTTAGATGAAGTTCCATGGAATGGTCCACAGCATCATTATTCCTTTCTCCCTAGCCTCGAAGAGATTCCTTCACGTCTTGAAGCATTTATTTCTCATTCTCATACACCTCCACTTAAGACACTTCTCCCAGTACATGAAGTCTTGTTGGAGGGTAATATGGGAAACATCACTGCTACAATTCCTCTTGAAATTTCCGTTAAACCAGGAATTATGAAGAACATTCATATTTTGGATTCTTGTTCTCCAAATGAGATCAAGATTTATACTTAGCTTTTTAAAGAATTTCAAGATGTTTTCGCTTGGTCATACGAGGAGATGCTTGGTATCAATCCAATCATAGTGGTGCATGAGATTCCAATTTATCCTAGTGCTAAGCTTGTTCAGAAATGGCTTCACCCTATGCACTCTCAAAAGCTTGTTGCTATCAAAGTAGAAGTAGAGAAACTTTTGAAAGCATGTTTCACTTATCCTATTACATTGACAAATTGGGTTTCCAATGTCGTTCCCGTTGCCAAAAAGCAGGGGGTGATACGTGTTTGTGTTGACTACCGTGATATAAATCGTGCATCTCATCAGGACAATTATCCTACTCCCTTTATCGACCAAATAATCGATGAATAAGTTGGGAGTGAGATTTTTCATTCATGGACGATTTTTCTATCTATAACCAGATTAACATTTCACTACCGATCAGCTTAAATCAGCCTTTATCTCTCCCTGGGGTACTTTCACTTACAAAAATATCTCTTTTGGTTTGAAGAATGTTGGCGCTACCTTTCAGCAAGCAATTTCTTATGCATTGCATGACATTCAACACATTGTTCAGCCATACCTGCACAACTTACCAGCTCATTCGGCTAAACATCATGACCATCTGCATGACTTAAGAGCTACCTTTTTATGATGTTGGCATTACAATATCCATCTCAATCCAAACAAGTGTGTGTTTTACGTTGAGTCTGGACAACTGTTAGGTTTTGTGGTGTCTCGTGAAGGTATCAGGATTGATCCTTTCAAAGTTGACACCATAGTCAATATACCACCTCCGTCACTGTTGCAATTGCAGAGCTGTAGGGAAAAGCTAATTTTCTCTGTTGGTTTGTCCATAATTATGCCAAACTTTCGAAACGTTTTAATCACCTACATAAGAAGGGGATCCCTTTTATCTGGGATGAAGTTGCCCAAGGATCCTTCGATGCTTTAAAGAAGGCCCTAATTAGTGCTCCTTTACTGCATCCACATGATTACCGTTGTGATTACTTCCTGTATGTGGTTGCAACTGATACAACTACTGCTATGTTGTTAGTTCAGGACGATGATGATGAAAATGAGAATGTGGTTTATTATATAAGTTGGAATCTTCTTCACACTGAGTCTCGATATGCTCATGTTGAGAATATTTCCTTAGCGACAGTTCATGCTGTCCAAAGATTTTGACACTATATCCCTTTACAGAAAACCACCGTAATTTCTGATCGCAACCCCATGACATATATATTGACCCACCAATTACTGGCAGGAAAATACTCCAAGTGGATTGTGATCCTATAGGAGTTTGATTTGGAATTTACTGCCACCAAATCAAAGAAATTGCTTGTCTTTGCTGAGTTAATCTGTACTCTTCCATCTACAAGCATCCCAACCAATTTCATTGAGCATATACCTGATGAAACTCTGTTTCTGATGAGTACTCTTGATCAGTATGGAGAAATTATTGTTTATCTCCAAACACACACTTTCTGATCTGAGTTGTTTTGATTTGACTGACACTGCATCCGGCATCAGTCCCAACCCTATTGGATCTTTCGTGATACATTGTATCAGGTCGGTGTGGACTCTGTCCTTCACAGATGCGTCAACCTTGAAGAGGTTGAACGAGTCTTAGATTATTGCCACTCTGGTGCCTATGGCTTTCATATGTCTGGATATTCCACTGCTCAGAAAATCCTCTGCACCCGATATTTCTGGCCTTCTATCTTCAAAGACTGTATTCTAGCTATCCAAAAATGCCATGAATGCCAGATTTTCAACTGTAGGCAGTGCACCCCACCCAGACCCCTACACCTAGTAATTACCATTGGCCCATTTTCCAAATGGGGCATTTGTTTTATGACATGTAACCCTTGCTCGGCCTGGGGGCATGGTTATATCATTGTCGTCGTCGACTATTTTATTAAATGGGTCGAGGTGATGCCTACATATAATGCTGACGGTATTACTGTTAATCAGTCCCTTTTTAACCATGTCATAACACATTTTGATGTCCCTCAGGCTATCCTGACTGACCATGGATCACATTTTCATCAGAACATGATGGTAGAGCTAATTGTCCAGTTGCGCCTTTGACATAATAGCTCAAATCCTTATTATCCACGGGCCAATGGCCAAGTTGAAGAAGTCAATAAGGTTTTGATTACTATGCTTCAGCGTACTATTGGGAAGCACATAAATAATTGGTAGTTAATGCTATTCTCATCTCTTTGGGCTTACAAAACTTCTGCTAAGATGAGCACTAGATTCACTCTGTTCCAGCTGCTATATAGTTTAGGGGTAACTCTTCCAATCGAATGTGAAATCGCTTCGCTTAAGCTTAAGCTATCGAACTTCTTCCAAATATCTTGCTTAGGGAGGAGCAACTATTGTATCTTGAGAGACTTGATGAGACTCTTCGCATTGCTGCGATGGTCATCAAAGCTCAAAGGAAGCAAGTTAAAGCTAATTTTGACCAAACTGTTTCTCCTCGCACTTTTGCTAAAGGCAACATGGTCCTTCTTTACAATCAAGATAATGATAAATTGGGGGCAGGCAAGTTCGAACCCATGTGTCATGGACCCTACATTGTCAAGCATGTCTTACAGAAAGGTGCCTATGAGCTAAGTGATTATGAGGGAAATGCATTGTCAAAGCCCCGTAATGGATTGTATCTCAAAAATTATTATGCGTGAAATTCGTGTAATAACTTTTTTACATTAGTGTGTTAATTCATTAGTGTGCATTTTTTAATTTTGGTGTGTTTGCTTTCTTTGCAAACATATTTTTTTCTGCTTACGCTGTGTTCCACTCGGTTTGTAGATGTCATCAGGTCATTACATTGGTTTCGCTAATGGTGCTTGTTGTAGCACACGAAACCTCTCTTTCATAGCATGGGTACTCTATGGCCCTAATGGTGAGCTTATTAACATACAAGGTATCTACCTTGGTTGAACAACCAATAACATTGCTAAATATAGTGTAGTTATTGATCTCTTTTCAGAAGCAGTTGCTCTTGGCATTAGCGATTTAGTTGTCAAGTTGGATTCGCAGCTCGTTGTGTTACAATTAAACAATCATTACTCAGTAAGAAATCCACAAATATTGTGTATGTATCTATGTGTTAGGTTGCTGGAAAGATATTTTTATTACATTACATATCAACATATTCCATGTAATTTAAATACATTAAATGATGCATTACCAAATTTTGTTCTCTATAGACATTTATGACATTTGTAAAACTGAATCATGTTATGAACACATAAGTAGAAATAAAGCATGAATATATATATATATATATATATATATATATATATATATATATATATATATATATATACATCGCTTCTGTCGGAGTGTTTACATCAAAATGTCAAAAAATAGAGTGCTCTGAGACACTTGGCTTTCAAAGCCTACAAAATGTGTAAAATACTAGATAAACTACCAAACTGCACAGTGGTCATGATAGCATGAGACCACTATGATCACTCGGCCTAGCAGCCGATGCAGTCTCACAGAGACTCTTGTAGTATGTCTCTGCCAACACAGTGGAACATTGTCCATAGTGGCAAAATCTGGAACCCCTCAAGTGATAGCCTCGAGAATGCGCTCCATCTTAGCTAAGGGCTCAAGTCAACCCTATCCTTATAGTTCACACCACCATCAGATGGGCAGCTCAGCATGTTATTGGAGACATGCCTGGTGGTATCTTTAGTCCCACATCTGCACATTTAAGATAAGTTAAGTCTTAGTTTACAATTTCATACAAATCATAAAACTTGAAAAAATCCAAAAAACAAGTTTTTACCTGCATCGGTCCATTTTTTGCCTGGTGGTAGAGGTAGATTTGGATCCCCTCTAAAATCTGTGCTAGCATAAGCATACTCATCTACCACGAGTAGTTGGAATTCAAGCCAAGAAAATAATTGTGGTGGATAATGCATATTTTGACCCATGCCTCCTCGATGCATCAGTTGGCTCCATCTCACAAGCATTGGATCTCGAGGGGCAAGATGTGGTACTTCTACCCACTGATACTAGAAGAGAGGCATTCACTCCAAAAATAAGGTCACCAGTATACAAGCGAACCCAAATTTATTCAGGTGTCCATTCTTACCCTTGGTCAGTTGTCACTTCATGTTCACCAAGAGGCCGCCACACCAGTTGAAGATGGTGGGGGTCAAACATGCGATAGCATACTGAAACTGAGACTTGGAAGCCTCATGCAAATATTTCATGTTAGATACATGTGCCATGGTGAACAAAATTGTTCTCAAAATGAGGATGTTGGTGATTGTTGCTATCTTCACCTTACCTCCATTGCTTATCTTGACACTAAGACAGTATCTCTAGACTAGACTCTTGGTACTCTCACCTCCTTGTCGAGATCCAAAGAGTTGAACTGCTTATCCTTGGTGGGGTAATCCCATGATGAAATAGATGTCCATGTATTCAAGTTATAGTTCTTTCCCTTTGTTGATGAATATCTCTCGATCTACATCCCAAAGGCTGATCATATAGGGTAGCAATTCCATCTGAACCCTCAACCCTGTGTTCCTAAAGAATTTTAGAAATCCACAATCCCTCAGAACATTTATGCATGCCAGGTCCTATTATGCCTGAAATTATTCAGCCTTATGGCCTCTTTCTTTCCACTCCAAGAGCATATTCTCCTGCAAAACAACATTTAAACACTTATTAATGATTTTTACATTGATAGAAATCAAGTTTTTCTACTTTAAAAAGAGTTTTTAATCTCAAAAAATCACTCTCGCCGCCATCACACCTGTTTTTATAAATAGTGTTATGGCATCGCATGAGCCTTTCGGCTCGAGCATGACCATCGTGGGTCTAATGACATACCTGCGATGGTCGTCGACGACCTAAAATTTCAAAATCCTCCTTTCTAGCATAAAGTTTACCGCTTAAATTGCATAAAAAGTAATGAAATGCAAGAGCAGGGATGAGGCTCTTACCTGTCGCAAACGGATCATAAAATGGTACTCTGGATCTCCCGCAGCTACTACTAGAAAATTAAGAGAATTAGGGCACAAAAGCACTTTCATAGCTCAGTTTGGTAAAATCGTAACAAATAAAATTACTTTTACCTATTTATAACTTTTGAAAGTCATTTTGTCAGATATTTTTGTAATATTTTAATATTTTCTCTTGATATCGGTGATGGGTGTGTTTCTTGTGCAGTTACAGGTGCCTTCAATGTGAACAATGATTATTATTGACCAATTCTAGGAGTTTTATTTTACCTCTTTTTCGGACTCATTAAATAAACAAAAAATGAACCCCGTTGGAGTCAGCTTTTAGCTCTTTTCTAACTCTCGAAAATTGAAAAGATTGCCAAGTACCTGTCATTTTGAACTCATTAAAGTAAATGAATTGACGTCACCTTAGTATACGTTTACCCCTTTTTCAGGTTGAGATTGACTATTTATGAAAAAGGTACACCTTTGTTGACATGGTCAAGAGGTTCCCTCGGATATTGTTTTCTATCTTTTCGGGTTCCATGGAAAAATTACGAAAAGGGACATGATGGATTTTTCTTTTTTGTTTCTTTTTCAAACTCTCTCAACATGAAAAATATTCTGAGTTATTCTTATGTCAAATTGGTTAAAACTTTGCAACGAAAGACACGTCACCATGATGAGAGCTAGCTTCTCCTTCCTATGGCTCATAAAAATTAATAGGATGGATTCATTCAAAGAATGAACTTACATAACAAACATATGTTATCCCCTTCAAGTTTGTGATAAAAATAATTGGGGTACTCACTAGAAATAGCGGGAAAAATGAAGATGGAACATCCTTTGTATAGGCAACTTGTTGCTCTTGAACATGACACTCTTCTACTCTCATGTCAAGTTTGGGATATCCTCACTCAGCAACTTTTCCTCTCAAGTTTGGGTGATCCATTTTGCCTCCCATTTGACTATTCCACACTGTCATCATGACCTTTGGTCCCATGTTGAGTCACATTCTTCCACACTCTAGAGTCGTGTCACCAATATGTTCAAGAGAAGTCTAATCTGTAGTTATTTACTTATATGTTGTTTGAGTCATTACTACAGTCTTGAATATCATTCCACTTGATTCCTTGTTTCATGTCGATGATGGGGGATTCATCATTGCCCTCCTTCGAAGAGTCACTTCCTGACGACTTCACCTCATTATCTAGGAAGAGGACTTAGGAACTCCCTTTCATTACCTTAGATTTGGCATGCCTTAATGGTCAGTTTTTCGCGTCCGACAACAGGTCTTCATTATTGGCTTTCGATTAGGTGATTCCATGAGTGCTCAACCTCAACCTCATTATCACATTCATGGATTTTACTATTGTACCTTGAGATCCATTGTCATTATTGATGGTTTCTCTCATACCTATTAATAGTCCACATCCTTGGCCAATAATCAGGTGGTTTTCTAACATGTTCGACTTCAACGCATATATTCACATGCTGGAATTCATACATTGACGAGGTCAGGATGGAGCACAAGACCCTAAGTGTCATCTGCTATGGCTCAATCTGCATGGAGCTATATGTTATTCATTATTGTAAACATGTTTCTACTATATAGATGGCTGTGACCATACTATGATACTTTATATTTACGATAATCCTTGTTATCTAGATGGCTACACCCATAGAATGGATCTTTTTGTTGGGTTGTGTTATATTCTTTCCATGAATAGCCCACGTAGTTAACCAGGGGGTTAGGAGGGGGGCAGAGCCCCTTCTTCATTGTGCCAATTGTGTAGTGGGGGGAGTCATAGGGTGTTTGAGGGGTGTAGGTAACCCCACTCTATGGGGTCTGGGGCAGCGCCCTGGAAAATTTTGGTTTTGGACCCTATGTTAGGTTGAGTGGACCTACCTATCATTTTGTGCATATTTTTTGCACATGGTTTTGGACGCGATGGTTTTTGGTTCATGGTTTTGGATGCGATGCTTTTTGGTCCATGGTATTAGATGCTTCAACATGTATAAATATGTATTGTAACATTGAAAGGAACATAATGAAAAATCAAGCTGGTAGTCCCGGTTTTGGGATCGAGGGGAAAATATCTGTGTATATGTGTTTAATGTGTTATGCTCTCACATTGTTTATTTTCTGTGTTTTAGAATTCGTATGCAAGTAATTTCTGTAAAGGGTTAGAACCTACATTTGGTATCAGAGCTATTTTGGCTTCAAGCGGATACCTTTGTTGCTGAGTAATTTCACTTGGGCTTGTGGTAGACCCTATTCAGTGGGAGATCTATGAGATCGATTCTTCTGGTGAAAGAAGATGGCGAGTAGTGGAAAGATATAGATCGAGAGATTTAATGGTTAGATTGTTGAGTTGTGGAAACTCAAGATGGAGGATTTGTTGGCGGATAAAGATTAGTGGATCACGGTAGATCCGAGTACTAAACCAACAGGAGTGTTCAATGAAGAATGGAAGAAGTTAGATCGGAAGGCAAAGAGAAAAATACGATTGTGTGTCTCAGATTTAGTATTGCTAAATGTATCAAGGGAAGCTATGGCTAAGGATTTGTGAGACAACTTAGGGACTTTGTACCAATCTATGTCTTTGGTGCATAAATTGTTCCTACGGAAAAAGTTGTATAACCTGAGGATGAAAGACGGAGACTCGGTGACAGAGCATCTGAATGCATATAATACTATGGTAAGTCAGTTATCATCTATTGATATCAAAATTTCAGATGAAGATAAGTGCATTAGTTTGTTGTGTTCTCTACCAGATTCGTGGGATAGTCTGGTTATTCCAATAGGTAGCAATGCAACCGCCTTGTAGTTTGATGAAATAGTCTCATCCTTGCCGATGGAGGAGATGAGACGAAAAAATATGCAGAGACAAAATGGTGATGCCTTGTCTATATGAGGACGGTTCCAGAACAGAAACAAAAATAAGTCATCAAGTGTGAGATCTAAATCTAGAGGGAGATCTAAATCTCCAAGAAAACCTGTAATGGTGGTGTGCTGGAAATGTGGAAAGGAAGGGCAATACAAAAGGGACTGTAAATCTAAAGCTCCTGACAAACAAAAGGGATCTAATGATGCTCCTTTTGTAAATGCAAAAACCACCTCAGATGAAGGTGGGGATGTGTACTTGGCTTCTTCAAGTACACATGTAGATCATGAGGCATGGTTGATTGAATGAGGTGCATCCTTTCACTTCACTCCCCATAGAGAGTGGTTCTACGAGTATGAGAAATACGATGGTGGTGATGTCTTTTTAGGGGATGATAGGAAGGCTAGAATCGTTGGTCATGGAAAATTAAAGTTGAAGTTGCAAGGTGGAAGGGTTAGAACACTTTTTGGTGTTCTACATATTCTTGTATTTGCTAGAAATATGATTTTCATAAGAAAGATGGATGATGTAGGTGTAAAAGAATTGTTTGAGAAGGAGACCTGCAAGATGGTGTAGGAAGCACTAGTATTGATGCGGGAAATTCGGATTGGAACTCTATACAAGCTAAAAGGTAGCACTGTTGTTGATGGGTGCAACGGTTTTGTGGTTCCTGAAAGTGGAGCAAAATGTCTAGTGGTCTCTGGAGAGAAGGGCCTTCGAATACTTCATGGTAAAGGTATGGTAGAAGGTATGAGTAATAGCTCTCTATATTTTGATTTCTGTGAAAATTGTGTATATGGAAAGCAGAATCGGGTGAGTTTCCCCTCTGGTTGTAAGTGCACAGTGATGTGTTTGGACCTTTGAAAGTTCCACCACTTGGTAAGTCTGTATACTATGTATCATTTATAGATGACTTCTCAAGGAATACATGGATATATTTCCTTAAGAAGAAATCTGAAGTCTTTGATAGGTTTAAAAAATTTAAGGCTCTGGTGGAAAACCAAACAAAGAAGAAGATAAAGGTGTTGAGGACAGATAACAGTGGAGAGTTTTGTAGTAATGAATTTGAAGTATTCTGTAAGAAGTGTGGTATAGAACGACAAAAGACTACTCCATACACACCTGAGCAAAATGGAGTTGCAGAAAGAACGGACAAGACGTTGATGGAAAGGGAAAGAAGCATGCTCAGTGGTGCCGGGTTAGGACAAGAATTCTGGGCAGAGGCGATGGAGACAACATGTTACCTAGTCAACAGATCACCTTCATCAGCTTTGGAGGATAAGACTCCATAAGAGGTATGGACTGGTAAGAAACCCTCTCTTTCACATCTGAGTGTATTTGGATGTGATGTATATGTACATGTTCCAAAGGAGAAACAAACCAAGTTGGATAGTAAATCTGAAAAGTGCATCTTTATTGGGTATAAGGATGGTTTAAAGGGTTATAAGCTTTGGAACCCAGTAACAAGGAAGGTTGTGTACAACCGAGATGTGGTGTTCAGAGAGGTAGAAGATGTTATTAAACATGAAGTCCAACCAAAGGAACCTGAGAAGATAGAATTTAAGCTTAAGGAGGAAGAATCAGACTCTACAATAGAGGAGGAATCAGAAGAGGAAGAGCCACAAACTCTGGGTGTGAGAAGATCAGTTCGAGAAAGAAGGCAACCAGAAAGGTATAGTCCATGTGCTTTTGGTTCAAATTTTTCTTTATCTATGACTGACAATGATCCTAGAACTGTGAAGGAAGTAGTAGATTCAGAGGATGGAAAACTCTGGAAAGAGCCCATGGTTGATGAAATGGCATCTTTGCAAAAAAATGAGGCTTGGGATCTGGTGGAGTTACCGGCTGGAAGGAAACCCATTGGCAACAATGGGTGTTCAAGAAGAAGACAAATGCAGAAGGAAAGACAGAGAAATACAAAGCTTGGTTGGTAGTAAAAGGTTATTCCCATGTGCCGGGAATTGATTTTGGTGATATTTTTTTCTCCTGTTGCCAAGGTAACGTCTATTAGATTAATTTTATCTGTTGCTACTGCTTTTGATTTTGAGGTAGAACAGATGGATGTGAAGACAACATTTCTTCATGGGGATCTGGAAGAGGAAGTCTACATGAAGCAACTTGAAGGCTTTGCGGTGAAGGGTAAGAAAGAAGTAGTATGCAAGTTAAGGAAGTCTCTATATGGGTTAAAATAGCAACCAAGGATATGGTATCAGAAATTTGATACATTTATACGGGGACTTGGCTTTACCAAAAGAAAAGCAGATCACTGTGTGTATTTTAAATTAATTGGCGACCGTCTTATTTATCTAGTCTTGTATGTGGATGATATGTTGTTGGTTGGAAATGACAAAGAAATTATCCAAGATTTGAAGACCCAATTGTTCTCCAAATTCAACATGAAAGATCTTGGTGCTGCAAACTATATTCTAGGCATGGAAATTTAAAGAGATCAGGCAAAGAGAAAGCTCTGGTTAAACCAAAGGAAGTATGTTGAGACAATATTACAGAGTTTTAATATGTAGGATAGTAAACCGGGGAAGGTTCCTATTCCTGTAGGTGTAAAGTTATCTGTTGAACAGTGTCCAAAGACACAAGAAGAGGAAGAGGATATGTCCCGTCTTCCATATGCAAGTGCAGTTGGTAGCCTAATGTATGTGATGGTCTATACTAGACCAAACATTTCACATGCAGTGGGAGTATTGAGCAGGTTTATGTCAAAACCAGGGAAGGAGCATTGGATAGTAGTGAATAGAGTTTTCAAGTATTTGTGTGGCACTAGTGATTATGGTTTGTGCTACCAAGGAAGACCAGGATTGGACAGAGTTTTGGATATATGTGGCTTTGTTGATGTGGATTGGGTTGGAGATTTCGATCAGAGAAGATCTACAAGTGGGTATGTGTTTAACCTATTTGGAGGTGTAGTCAGTTGGATGAGTAAGAAACAATATGTAGTGGCACTATCAACTACAGACGCAGAATACATAGCAGCCACTCATGCAAGCAAGGAAGCAGTTTGATTGCAAAGATTGTATTCAAGTATGGGGTTAGTACAGGGAGCTATAAGGATAGACTGTGATAGCCAAAGTGTAATTTTCTTGGCAAAGAACCCTGCTTACCATTCAAAGACAAAGCACATTCATGTTCAGTATCACTTTGTGAGGGATACGATAGAAGACAAAAAGGTGTTGTTGGTAAAGGTCGACACTTTGAAGAATACTGCAGATGCATTGACAAAATTTGTGAGCTCTGAGAAGTTCTCTTGGTGTAGAGAAAAAATGGGTATTGCAGGGCTGGATACATGATTAAGCTCTCTTGTGGCCCCCTGTGGAAAGAAAACAACAAGTGGGAGAATGTTGGATTGTGTTATATTCTTTCCATGACTAGCCCACGTAGTTAATCGGGGGGTTAATAGGGGGGCGGAGCCCCCCCTTCATTGCGCTGATTGTGTAGTGGGAGGATTCATAGGGGGTTTGAGGGGTGCAGGTAAACCCACTGTATGGAGCACCCGGAAAATTTTGGTTTTGGACCCTACGCTAGGTTGGGTGGACCTACCTGTGGTTTTGTGCATGATTTTTGCACATGGTTTTGGACACGATGGTTTTTTGTCCATGGTTTTGGACACGATGGTTTTTTGTCCATGGTTTTGGACACGATGGTTTTTGGTCCATGGTATTGGATGCTTCTGCATGTATATATATGTATTGTAACATTGAAATGAATATAATGAAAAATCAAGATGGTAGTCTTGGTTTTGGGATCCAAGGGAAAATCTATGTGTATATGTGTTTTATGTGTTATTCTCTTGCATTGTTTATTTTCTGTGTTTTCGAATTCAAATGCAGGTAATTTCTGTAATGGGTTAAAACCTACACTCTTATCTAGTCATCATCATCTGAATCGCCACATAAATGTTGTGGATTCATGTGTTGATCTCAAATATGTATATGTATATGCATCCTTCATTTGCAGGTCTCCAGACAGTGTGTGTCCTCGTCCTTGCCAAAATCTCGTAAAACATCTGAGCCATCAATCCTCGTTCTGCCTTCATGCTTTAGGGTGCATTTTTTACACAGTATTTTATCATGCCTCCTGCACTTCCCTGTGACATACCCTAAAGTGATTGAATCATGATCATTATATAGTACACTCATCCATATATACAAGTTCAGATCCCTCCTTTAACTTTGCTTGGAAAATATCTAGAGCTTTCCCTAAAGAAATGGCTCATGAAACCCTAAAATCAGGGTCATCGCCCTTATGAAGCTAATAACTATGAAGATCACCTATTTCACCTTGTTAAGCCAGTGATGGAATCGCTTTGTTCACTATCATACCCTCAATGGTCTAAAAATGGAAATTTTCCCAAAGAGGATGAGAACCTTCATGATTTAGAAGCTTCCAAAGCGTGAGCTGGAGGTGGTTTCGCATAGATGAGGTTGAATCCTCCTAATTTTACCTCTTGGTATCATCCCTATGAGCTACCTCCTTCAAATTTGGGCCTAATCCTATCTTTGGAGGAGGCTTAACTCCCTCTCCCAGCCTATAGATCCCCCCTCTACCATTCCCAAATGGTTGATCTATGTCCATTTGCACCCCTATGCTGAGTTTGTGCTTAGAGGCTATTCATTAGACTTGGAGAAAGAGTGTTAGAGATTTTCTTGGCTTGGACTTGGATTAGCACTCAAGGAGAGCCTTTCAACATGAAGGCTATGGTTATAAGCTTCCATTTTTTTCTTTAAATAATAATACAATTGTTGTTTCATCTTCCCAAAATATAAATGTTCATGTATGTATTGGCTTGGCATTCGTTGATCAGCTAAGTAGGTTATTATTGCATTTGTTATTGGTTTTGGCATGCTTTTTTGTCTCTTGGTCACTTGTGTAAGTACATAAGCGTTGGAAGAAGCAGGAACAAGTCTATGACATAAATAGTTTGAGGATATCAAGAAAGGAAATCGAATTAGTATTAAAGCAAGGTTGTCCACCTCTATTGTTCTACTTTTCAATTATAATCTAAGAAGATGTCTAGTTGATTACCCCTTCAGTTGCTAGACCCACTCATTGGGCTAGAGGGATCATCTTTGTATGCAGAGAGGATTAACCTTGTCAACACTAAGTCATGATACTACATCCCTCATTTCCGTAACTCTCTCTCCCCCTTTGTCATATCTCCCTTTCTTTTCTCTTTATTCCCATGTCTTTATATCTCTCGGCCCCCTCAATGTACCCCTTTATATCTCTCCTCATGTTCCTTCCCCACCCTTGCTCTCTCTCTCTCTCTCCCATTTTGTTATTTCCTAGCCCTATATATTTTCTTTTCCCCATCTCTCTCTTTGTATTTGTCACTTTTCTCCCCCCATGTGTCTGTCTATCTCTCTCCATTCTCTCTCTCTCTCTCTCTCTCTCTCTCTCTCTCTCTCTCTCTCTCTCTATTCCTCCATCACTCTCTCACCACCTTCTTCTCTCTCTATCTCCCTCAGTCCCAATCCCTTGATCGCTTTCTCCTTTTCTTCCTCCTACCGTCTCTCTCTACCCCCCTCCATCCCTTCCTCTCTACTCACTCTCTATCTTTCTCCTTCCCTTTCTCTCTCTCTCTCTCCCCCTCCTATATCTATCTCTATATTTCTCTCCCCTTATTTCCTTCTTGTATCTCCCACAAGCTGCTTTCTCCCCCCCCCCCCCCATCTCTCTATATATCAATCTCTCCTTGCACCCTTTCATCCCTAGGTCCCTTCAACTCTGCCCCCCCCCCCCCCCCCCCACCCCACTCTCTTTTCCCCCATCTCTCAATATCTCTCTACCACACTATCTCTCCTTCTCTCTTACTCTCCATTTCTCTCCCTCCCTCTCACCCCTTCTCTTCTCCACCCCTCTCTCACTCTTTCTCTCCTTACCTCTATCCCTCTTTCCCTCCATCCCTCCTTGTCTCCTTCCCTATCTCCCTCTTCCACTATATCGCTCTCCATCACTCTCTCCCTCCCTCCCTTCCTCCATGTATTTCTCTACCTTCCTCTCATCTCTCTTTGGCCCTCTTTCTCTCTCTATTTCTCTCTCTCTCCCTTTCTCCCTATCTCTCTCTTCCTTCTCTCTCTCCCTCCAACCATCTGTCCCACTCTCCCTCCCATCCTCTCTCTCTCTCCCTCACTCTCCCTCTCTCTCACTCCCTTCCACCCTCCTCTATCCCTCTCACCCTCCCTCCCTCTCTTTGTCTCCTTCCCCTGACTTTATCTCTCTCCCTCACTCTCCCCTCCCCTTTCTCTCTCAATCACTCTCCTCCCCTCTCTCTCTTTATCTCTCCCTCTTCCCTTCCATCTCTCCCTCCCTCCCTCCCTCCCTATCTCTCTCTCTCTCTCTAAATGACTCCCTCCCTCCCAACCTCCCTATCTCACTCTCTCTCTTTATTTAGCTCTGTGTACCTCCACCTCTATATTTATCTCTCTCTCACATGATATCCCTTGCTCTCCCTCTCTCTTCCCCCTCTCTTCCTCGCCTTCCCCCCTCTTTCCCTTCCTCCCTAAGTTTCTCTCCCCTATTTTACTCTCTCTCTCTCTCTCCCCATCACTCCTTCCATCCCTCTCTCTCGATATCTTTCTCTTTCTCTCTCTCCCCCTACCTATCTCTCTCTCTCTATATTTATATATATCCATCTTAACACCCCCTCTCTTTCCCCTCTATATTTTCCCTCGTCTCTCTCTCCCTATCTTCTTTCCCCCATCTTTCCATCTCCCCCTTTCTATGTCTCCCTTCTCTCTCTTTCTCTCTCTCACACATACATACACACTCACTCTCCCCTTGTATACCTCCCTCATACATCCATTTCCCTCTATATCACTTTTTATATGTCTCCCTCCTCTCTCTCTTTCTCTTTCTCTCTCTCACAGAAACACATAGACCCACCCACTCACTCTCCCCATATATCTCTTGCTCCTACATTCATTTCCTTCTCTCTCCCTTTTCTCTCTATCTCTCTTATTATATGTTCCACCTATCTCTCTCTCTCACTTTATCATCATGAGAACCACCTCTCTATAGCACTTTTAATCATTTTGTATCGCTCCCTTTCCATTTTCCTATTACGTGGTCTCTCTCTTCTTCCCCATCTCTCTCTACCCCTTTCCCTCTTCCTCCTTGATATTTCCCTATGTCTCCCTCTTTTTATCCCTCCCCCCATTTCCTTCTTTCCTTGTCTCTCTATGGCTCTCTGTTGGGAGCTCAAAAATACTGCAAGGGGGGGGGGGGGTGGGGGATGAATCAATGTTGTGTAGTATGTATCACCAATTCTAACTTTTTGTCATTTTTTTAATCTTATAAATATATATGCTGCTATGATAAAAATAATATGCATTTTATGCACTTTATTTACATAGAAACAATGTGACTTTTGTAAATTCCAATCACTAAATGCTTTACCATTTTTCACAAACCATTAACTAAATCATTCCTTATTCTACAGTGCAACAACTAAATAATAAATCTGAAGACATACATGATCAATGCATAAGAGAAGCAATACACATGAGAAAATAACTGTAATAGAAAACACCATCAAACACAAGGGGACATTGGATCTTAGGTGGAAACCCTTATGTTTTCTCCACCATACTCTATTTGTCTTCCTCTTATTCTTTATTATTAAAATATTCTTACATCATTCACTAGCCACCACTAATGTGCAAGCCCTAACTTGCGATGCATGCAAGCAACCACTTTCTCTAGGCCACTACCTAATGGAAGTCAGCACTTCCACAACTATATGTAGGCCACAACCTATTGCAAGCCCCAACCTGCTCCAGGCCCCAACGTCCAGTAGTATCCAAATCCACCACTCCCAATTTTTAGGCCATAAACCAAATGAAACTACCACTCCATGAATAAGAAATCCACCACTTTCCCAATGAAAGCCCCAACCTTCAAAACCTTATGGACCGCATTTCATACATTTTCAAATTGGGTCCTATATACTCCACTCAAAAAAATGTACGCCAGGTTTCATTGATTTTCATACCAGACACATGTAATCCCTTTATTAAAATTGGATACAAAATATCCTTGCTAATACAATGAACTCAACCACATACCCATCACTTTTTTCCCCAACATATGTACTCAATGTCAAACCCTAGCAACATATTCTAACTCAATACTTAGACATATCATTTAACATAGTAGCTATACTCTCATCGTACAATATACAATACCAACATACATACTTGAACATTGTAGCAACATACCATCAACGCTTAGCCATACACATCATACAAGAAAAATACATCTTTTTTGCACTCAAACACGTTAGTAGCAACAATATAAAAATACATTAAAACTCTAGCCATATGAACAAATGACAAGAAACTAGTAATACACTATCCATGGTAGCTACAACAACAATCTACTCGGCTCATTCATCCTCAACATATCTGTAACCTACAAAACAAACTTCTCGATACAATAACATATAATTTTTTCCACAACAAACAACCTCAATCACATGCTCTATTGCTTAAAAATATTACATTGCTTCACATATGATCTCTAATCAATCCATATACACATTCCCATAATGTATATCATTATAGATCATCTCCAAATCACTCAGAATCCAAATCCTTTTTTATCCATGGCATTCTTGTTTAATTTCTGTTTACCCAACCAACAAATTGGACCAAATGCAATGAATACTTTCCACTTCATCTTTGGGCACCAAATCTAGGTGGTTAAGCATGACCATATCAAGAGGACTCATTGCCTCCAAATACCTAGGGAAAATACACTAGTAAATCCCAGTTTTTTCTATTTTTCACACGTAAGATGGTGTGCATGACTTTGCTTCATGTACTCTATATATCTACATGATTTTCTCACACAAGAGTTTCACATGGATTGAAAACCTCAGACATTGAAATCTTCTCCAACCAGATTTATTCACACCTGCATCAAACATTCCATAAACATAATGAAAATCATTTGTAGCACTATCAAAACATCATATGGTCATCAGAACTATGAAAAATCACCTACAACTATTGAAAATAATGCTAGCACATAGTTGACTCAACTATTGAGATCAATGTCAACACCATGCCACAAACAACCACCCCCTTTAGCACTGGGGGAAACACCATAGCCACATCAACAACTAGTATTATTTATTAACCTTCATCATCTATTTGGATGGCTGGTCTCATTCTCCACTAGCGGATGGTATCATTTCCCCCATTGACAACAATGGAAAAGGGTGACAAAACCTCACTAAAACACCATGTTGACACTATCTATACAATTTTGGTACAAACTATTTTTTGGTGACATAATAAGCTATAGTACATCCACAATATAAACATTAGAACCAAGAAACTATATTTTATCACTCTTTATGACAATGATTTTCTTGCAAATTCAAAAATGATGTAGACATGCCCCCCAAGCACATGTTATGGATGCAATCAACACTCCATGCTCCTTTTCAATGAACCACATCACTTATATAAATTGTTGGAAATTTTATTGATTAACTCTTCTTTGTTCAATTCTTTTTATGAATTTAAGTGGATGCTCCTTCTAATGCAAGGATCTCTCAACATACCATTACCAAATGATAAACAATGATTTTGTAGGGTTAACAATGGTAGTGTAGGGCTATACCAATTGATAAACAAAAATACTAATTTCTCTTTACACTCAAGAATGCATGCATAAATTTTCTACCAATCTAAAGTAAAATGAAACATCATACAAACTTTAACTACCACTACTTGGGATACTCTCCCTCTGAACGAAATCACTCTTGAAGACTACTGCACAACTAATTTTCTGCTACTCTTCTTCTAAACCAAGGCTACCATTTAGTTCGAAACCTTATATGCATTGTCATACAAGACTGAAACAAGTGTCTATATTCCATGCACGGGTGATGAAAAAACATACATATATTAGCAAAATGAAAGTAGGATGGAAAAATAATGCAAACCTTTAAACCCGTGTCACTACAAGAGGACATACGCATCTTCCTATTGATAAAATAATGTACATATGTTCATTTCCTTAAGATAAATTATATATATATTGTGAAATTCAATTTTTTTACTCAGATTCAAATTGCAACAACTCCCCCTTATCTCATGTACCTTTTCAAACTTCTTATTGATCCCGAGCACCTGATCTATCATTTAGATTCTTGTTCACACCATGCTTTTTCTACAATTCTTCTTCATGTTACTGTACACTCCCCTTCATACCATGCATGCCTCACATTTTTCCTTTGTAGCCATTTATGAATAGATCTAATATCAATGGACTGCAGTGGGGACTACCTTCTCCTACTCAAAATCTAAAGAGGAAGATATTTTCTTTGACATCTTGCTTCTGCTTACTCTTACCTTCAACATGTACACATTGTTTGGAGTCTCAATTCATGTGGAAAACACTCTCATGGATCCTTCATTATGGATGTTGTAACAATTGGAGTTGGACATCACCTCCTTTCCTCCATCAACATTCTAGCTCATGATTAAAATGTCATGCTTCAATCCTTCTACCAACAAAACATCGGTTTCCTTTGTCTTCCCATCACCAATTATATTCCTTCCTCTACGCAACATCTTATAAGATGTATTGTATCCAAGAAAAACATGGCCATCTTTGGTCTTCTTAAGGAAGTGGAATATTCTCTTGTCCCCTGGCATATGGTGGGATGAACCGATGTTAATATACCATTGATCATCTTCATCAACTGTGCACAGAGATATTCCACACTTCAATTACTGCTCCTCTTTCTTCTTCCATGTTGTGGTATGTTTCTTCTTGGGAAGAGAAATGTTCTCTAGTTTTCCACTAGGCCTACTCTAAACCAACTTGTCCTTTTGCCCGATATCTCCTAAAAACTTGGAAAAATCGTAGTCTCTATCCATTTCAGCAAAGTTGTCACAAGTATAAGACCTAACATGACCACAATATGAGGCAATAGGATCATATATCTTGTTGTTCACACTAGATCTACATTGAAATGTGTAACTACATTCAATATTCATAATGACATGTAATTCTGATTTTATGTAATGAGATGTAAAGAAGAAAAATAAGATTATTGTATTGACTTGCTTCATGGGTTTCATGAGAAAGAGATTTTGTATTTGATTCAAGACTCCCAATGAGAGTCTTTAGGAATTATTTTTCATCTATTCATAAAATGATAGAGTCATTTTCATGTAATGAAGTCGTATCACATAAATTTGTAAAAGGTAAAAATTGTGTATGTAAAGTATCCACCAAGACCTTGTCACTTATCCTCTTCAAGTTGGCCTCCAACAATGGAATAAATTTCTAGAAGAAGTTGGCCTACCTACTTGAGATCATGTCAGCCTAAGGGACATGAGGTGAGGTGTATAAGTAGCCACACTTGGCCTCACTTAGAGGCAAGAAAATAGACAAGAATTTGATCAAGAAAAAGTACAAAAAAGAGGTCAAGTAAAAGTGAAGAGAAGAGGCTCCAATTAGAAGTGCAAAGAAGGGATAACAAAGAAAGGATTCTTCTGGGCATAAGGATGGAGAGTTTCTTATGGATTAGTGAAGGAGAGCTTTTCATGGGTCAGCGAAGGAGAAGTTTCTTTTGGAGATATCGAAGGAAGGGTTCTTCTAGGGTACTTGTTCCTGGGTGACTGAACTAGAGGCTAGAGACCGAGATTATCTAGGGGAAATCGAGAAGACACAGTGTGAAGGATAAAGACCGAGTTTCTCTATAGGAATCGAAGGAGAGTCGTTCGAGATCAAGAAGAAAGTCAAGGATGAGAAGAGGCGGAGCACCAAGGTTAGTAGAAAGGTTATTGGGAGGACACTAGAGTCAAGGGTCTTTTTCATGGTATTGGTACTCATCAGTTGAAGATCTGTAAGAATAATTTTTATCAGGTTTTCCTCTCAATAGCTGAGAGGTTTTGGCCTTGGCTAACAATCCTACATGTTATGTCACTTGTCATTTATTATGCATATTGGTAATTGTCTTGATGAAAAGAACACAACAATAATATAATGAAGAAAATACTATAATATAAGAAGTAAAAGTATGTCACAAGCAATTATCAAGCAGACAAGTATTTTAACTATTCATACCCTATATTTCTCAACATGGTATCAAATCTAAGGTTTTTAACTCAAGAAGGGGCATTCACGCAAGTAGAAACATGATAATCAAGAGTCGAAAAAGGATGAAATAAATTCAAAGAACACCAAGCAAGATATTCATCATACTAAAACCCTAGATCGAAGAAACATACTCTAACAAGAGTCTTGAAATTATCTTAAAGAAGAAAACAAGAAGAAAGATTGAAACCAAGAAGCACTTCTGAGATCATCACTCATACATCCTCAAAGGAGTGGAAGCTCTTCAAAACTAGGAATGCTATATCAAAAGGAAATCTTCTCTTTATTGAAGCAAGGATCTCATTTGGAAGAAGATCATCGTAAAGAAGGTAGTGTTCCCTCATCGAAGTAAGAACCTTATTAATAGGATAATTTGAGGCAAAAATTTCATCATCATTATCAAGTTGAAGATTCTATATTCACAAGTCAGTACCTTTTTCTTATAATCTAATATAGTAAAAATGACTTCATGTTTCAAGGAGAACCATAAGATGGTTGGGATATCGAACTTCCTTGTATGGAAAATAAGGATAGACATAGTAATCGAACTAAACGAAGCCATTTATCATGTCCATGTAAAGGTATCCAATCCATCCGAAGAACCAACATTATCCAAATACATGGAAAGGGATCTGAAGGCTCAAGAGATTCTTAATGAATCTATCACAAATCCTCTCATTTCATATGTAGCGAGCTGGAGACATCTAAAGGGATATATGATGAGTTGAAAGAACTTTTCTCATAAATCACAATAGAAAACACTATATCACTTAGACATGATCTATATAAATTGAAGGTGTCAAAGGATGAAGGGATATCTTCATGCCTTTCAAAACAATCTCAAATAAAAGGTAAATTGCGAGATCTAGCAGAAATTGTATCTAATAAAGAAATGATCTCCATTATTCTAAATGCATTGAGTGATGAAAAAGGTAACCTCATATCTACTGAATAAGAGGAAGCTATCCCATTCATAAAATTATGGTCTCTATGCGAGGCAAAGGAAGACAGGTTGATGAAAGAAAGTGACAAAAGATTAGATAAAAGGGATCAATTAGTGACAAAAAGAAAAGGAAATTTGGAAAGTTTGGTCTACAAAAGGGAAGGAAGAACATGTCTAAGGTAAGATAGTATGGATGCCTGGAACTTGGGGACTATAGAAGACATTTTCATAAAAATAATAAGGACAAGGGAGTTACGGAAGAATACCATATTACTAAGGAAGTGAAAGAAACTGAGACAAAGAATCTTAAGAAGGAAGAAGTAAAATATCTCTACAATGAATGAGATGATTTTCTTCACTGGAAGGTACTTTCCAATTGTAATTTATAAATGGGAAGCAAAAAGAATGTCTAGAATAAATTCTAAATAATAATATCTCTTGGAAACCTCATTGAAATCTCAAAGAATACTTATAAAAATAAGTATAGGTCATCATCAACTAGGATCATCATACAATATTCAATAAGGAAACATATGTTGGGTGAGGATATCAAATATCCTTAAGTTTCTCTGATGGAATCCTTATCAAAGGATTCACCGATATAGAAAGAAAGAAAATGTTTCATCAAGAGTTCCAACTCATGGGATTCAAGGAATGATGGTATGATGACATAACAGTGAAGAAGGTTAAAACTTGTTTGTTCAAAGGAATCTGCTATAGGAAGTCTGAATGAGCCAAAGGAAAGGTGGGGTATGTATGCCTACATAGATTATTATGAAATTCATGCGATATGGTTGCAGATAATATGGATAAATAGTTCCATATTGAAACATGATAAAAGAAAAATGGGATCTCCTCCTCCGAAGCATTGTAGAAAAGCATAAGTCACACTAGATAAAATCAACATAATATGTTCTCATATGAATCATGAGGAAGCTAAATACAACTAAGAAACTCTTATTGGAATCTCATGGGAATGAAGTGTGTGAAATGAAAGGAAGATATCATAAAATATGCAACAAAGGTAGAATGAATTCAACCTCCAACACCAAGAAGAGTTGAATAAAATATCTCCCAAAAATATATGAAGACTTTGATGAGAGTCGGAAAAAGATGGAGACCATTGACAATGGATATATTTGGTAGATGTGTTAACATGCATGCCGAATGTTGATACCTATAGGAAGATGTCGTGATAAGAGACCATCACAAAGGTAATTTTGATTTAAGTGTTCATTTTTTATTTTGAACTAATATCTGGATGGGCTTATGTAGGACTTCCAAAGGGAAGATTTGTAGATGACTTATAGGAAGACCATATAGAAGGATGTAAGATCCTTCCAAAAGTATGGCATGAAGAAAGAAGCATGACATGAAGCAAAGCCATATGGAAAAAATGATGAATCACTTTTTGGTGAAAGAAATGAGGACATGACTAACTCATGAACGAAAGTTATGGATGGTATGTGACCTACAAAGAAGACCCAAAAGATGAAGACACCATAACAAAGAATAAATTCATGACATCAAAGGAAGGAGCTCTTCAAGGAGTTGGTTATTCCATGATCTCCACATGAGGAGTCGTTGTAGGTCCCTAGTTAAGAGGGAGTCTGAAAAGAAGTTTCTTATTTGGACGAAACATGGAAATTCCCAAGCCAAGAGGGAAATTAGGTATATTCCTTTTGTAGGAATTTGTACATTTATTTATTGGAATATGTCCTCCCTATATGAGAGAGGGAGATATACACATCATTCTAGTCTTCACCTGGGAAGGCAGATGAAGGATTGGGTAATTATTTGGCATCTAATACTATTTGAGAATGAGATAGGGCATCCAATAGAAGTGTAGTTGTGGAGGTCCAATATTCTTTGAGGGCGGGGGAGTCCAAGATAAGAATAGTCCCCATGGAACACACCCTGAGTACCCTAGTAGGGGAAGTTTTGAGAGAGATAATGATGAGAGTGTCTATAAATCATTGGTCTTGCTAGAATTGAGCTCAGATATTGTGGAGAGATGGTGTTGTTAGTCAAAGCCTTGCTATGTAATAAAGTTGGTTGATATGATGCTATACAAATGAGTTACCAATACGAAATGCTTCTTATGACAAATTCTTCAAACTGAGAATGACCAAGTACCATTATGAATACCTTCTTAGTTAAGAGGGAGTATTGAAAAGTGTAACTAGGTTTGGTCTTCATAATGACATCTAATTATGATTTTATGTAATAAGATGTAAAGAAGAAAAATAAATTATTATATCGACTTGCTTTATGGGTTTCATGAGCAGGATATATTTTATTTGAGTCAAGACTCCCATTGAGAGTCTTTAGGAATTATTTGTCATCTAGTCATAAAATGATAAAGTCATTTTCATGTAATGAAGTCATGTTACACTTTGTAAAAGTTTAAAATAATCTATGTAAAGCATCATCCAATACCTTGTCACTTATCCCCTTCAAGTCAACCTACAACAATGGAATAAATTGCTAGAAGAAGTCATCCTACCTACTTGAGATCATGTCAGCTTAAGGGACATGAGGTGAGGTGCATAAGTAGCCTCACTAGGACTCACTTAAAGGCAAGCAACTAGACAATCATTTGGTCAAGCTGAAGTACAAAGAAGAGGTCGAGTAAAAGTGTGAAGAAGAGGCTCCAAGAAAAATTGCGAAGAAGGGATAACAAAGGAAGGATTCTACTAGGCACAATGAAGGATAGTTTCCTCTAGGTCAGCACAGGAGAGTTTCATCTAGATTAGTGAAGGAGAGATTCTTCTAGGTTACCAAAGGAGAATTTCTTCTGGGGTCAATGAGGGAGATGTTTCTTATGGAGATAGCAAAGGAAGGGTTATTCTAGGGTACTTGTTCTAGGTGATCGAGCTAGATACTAGAGACTGAGATTCTCTAGGGGAAGCTGAGAAGAAGAAGTGTGAATAATAGAGATCGAGTTTCTCTAGAGGAAGCCAAGGAGAGGAGTTCATGATCAAGAAGAAAGTCGAGGAAGGGAAGAGGTAGAGCATCAAGGTTATTGGAAAGGTTATTAGGAGGACACTAGAGTCAAGGGTATTTTTCATGGTATATGTACTCATTAATTGAAGATCTATAAGAAGAATTTTTATCGACTTTCCTCTCAAGAGGTGAGAGGTTTTGGCCTTGGCTGACAAGCATACATGCTATGTCACTTGTCATTTATTGTGCATATTGGTAATTGTCTTGATGAAAAGAAAAAAATAATAACATAATGAAGAAAATACTATAATCAAAGAAGTAAAAGTATCTCACAAGAAATTGTCAAGCAGAGAAATATTTTAACTATTCATACCCTATATTTCTCATCAATCTTTGCCTTACAATAATTATGCTTCTACTACTTGTAGGTGATATACAACCAATTGCCTTATGGCCAAACAAATTACAATATAAACAATGACCATTAAATTCATTTGTATACATGATGGTTGTTTCTCTCCTTCACCATCATTTCTACCCATATTTTTCCTTACTCTACTGATTAGATCGATACATTTTTCTTGTATAATTGTTTGCAACATGTCGATAGTTGTGAGAGAAGTAATACTCAATCTCATCTGTCATGGTAACAAAGGAGTGAACATTATTATTTATGTAGTTCCTATTCTTGTTCCACTCCTTATATTTTAATTCTACTGCTACTCTCTTACTCACTTGATTCTCATTATGGTGCCTTTTTTGCTACAGGATTTTTAGGTTTTGCATTCTCGTTTGCATTGTCTTATGAGCTAGTCTCTGCCTTCTAAAAGTCAAGACTAGATCTATTCAAGGGAGATATTTGACCACAAAATATTTTGTTCAACACATTTGTTCTCTTCTCCTACTTTAGTTGATTGTCATTTTTTTCCAACTACTTCCTCTTTGAGAAAATTTAATACTCAAGCTTTTCAACTCAACCGTCAGCTTCCCTTATATGTTTTCTCATGAAATCCTAAACTCTTTAAGCTTCATCCTTTTGGATCTTCAAACTGAGGATTTCTTCTCTAAGCTCATTCCCCTTGTCATCACAGATCTACAATAGATTTTATTTATCTATACATACAACTTCCAGTCTTCCTAATTCAATAGATAAAATTTTCAATTACAACCACAGTTAAATCATGTTTAGTTTCAAGTATCATCACACTATCACAGTCATCATCAAATTGACTATTCACATTTGCATGGCTAACATCATATCAACCTCAAAAGAAACTAGGAAATAACTCACCATCAACATTACCTTTAGATCTACCTTGTCATAACACATCTAGATCTCTTAAAATTTTGTCTTTCGATTTATCTTCTTGATGATCTGTTGTTCCATTCACACAAGAGGGATGAACCTCATCCAACTGAGACTCTTTCTTCTAAAAGGACCTCTTCTTATTTTTCTTTTTACTTTTATTCTCGATATCTCCATTGTTGTTTCAATATGAAAATTGATATCCATCACATAATTCCTTTGCAAATGTTAGATTAATTATCTTATCCAAATATTCATTGTTAAGATTGTCATAAATCATGCACTTTTCTTAGGAATTCTACTACTACATTTTCTTAAAGATAAGGTATTTTCCACAACCTTTACACAGTAGCTTCCAGAAATTAGATCCATAATATAAACACTCAAATTTAACTTTTTCTTTCCATACCTAGTAGCTTGCAACACTAAGAAGAGACACTCCTTGATGACCCATTATTGTTTTTTCTTCTTTTCAAAATTCTGCAATATCTTCCTTCCAGCAGTCAAGCTACACCTAAAGACACCCAATCTGATAAGAAATGTTGGTATCCTGACAATACTGAGAGGGTAATGGTGGGGGGTGGGTGAGTTAGTGTTGTGTAGTATGGATCACCAATTATAAATTTTTACCATTTTGTGCCCTCATAAATATATACATGACTTTACTAAAAAAATGGTGCATATGTGTTGGGATGCAAAATTGACATTCTTTTGTAACTATTTTCCCTATTTTTTCTACCATTTGACTTTTAAATCCATTATTTGTCACTTCGTCAGTCATTATTGACTACAATATGTTCCCTTCAACATGTCATCCTTACTATCTAGATTTTCCTGTTATGTGACATAAAATGTAACTACTTTAGGTTATTTTATTAATGAATTCATGAAGGGTTGCTTCAGGTGGGATGTGTTGTTGAGATGTTGTTACAGGATGATATCTGCCAGGTTATGCCTCACTAGAGATTTAACAAAGTCTAGCAATGTTTTATTGGAACGCCATGTTTATTATGGATACTAGGTTCTTCTATGATTAGCAAGAAAGATCAACATAGAAAAACATATGGTCAATACCAATTTGAATGTTGACAAAAGACACTCATGGAAAATGCAGCTAACATTTTTGAAACATTTGGGATTTCCAAAATGTGTTTCATTGTAATTTAAAAAGTTTTTACAATTTTGTTTCAATTAAGACAATTTTTTATAGGACAGTTTTTGTATAATCACAATTTCGATCACAAGGGAATTGAGAGATTTTCATGATGAACGTGTGTACTTAAAATAGGAATGCAATTTGAAATTATAAAAGAATGCATTTTTTGTATGTGAATCATCCATAGATATAGATCAAAGAAGGGAGAGACATCATGATTGTCATCATGTACTACAACTTTCACGAATGCAACTCTTTACAATTACTAGCTCCATATCTCTTTCCTGATTCTCTTGTATGTTGCGTAATTCATCAACCCTTGCTAAGGAGAAAAGGCCCTCCTTCTTAGTAGGGATCACTGGTTACAAAGGTATTACAGATGTACATTTATTTCCTCTTAGTTGTAAGTTATGTTTGCTTTACTATTATTGTTACAAACCTTCTTAATCCATTGAATAATTACAAGATTGTAGCCTCTATCATTGTGTAGCAACATAGGTCCTGGATTGGTCCCTTCATTAAGTGTGATGGTTGTTTGATAATTGTTACATGTATTTAGTTTGTTCATTTAATGAGTGTTACAACAACTTTTTGACTGTCTAATGGTTTCCAATAGTGTTGTTTCTTCTAAATAAGAATGATCATGTGCCAGAGTGTGATTTTTTCTACAATGTGTTTGGAGTTTGGAATAAAGTGTGTATTGCAGTGTCGAATGTGACATTTACAATGATTAATTTTGAAATTTCATTAGAACTAGTGTTATAGCACCATTTACCACTCTTAGTATATGTGATGCTTTGCTTATGGCCTAGGTCAACCCCTCCTTCCAAACTTGGTCCAAATATATAAAAAATAGTTTTTTATTCCCTGTACGCTACTTTGCCCAGAACTAAAAGTGTCTACATTGTTAGGACTCAGAATTGACCATTTTTTACCTTATATTTTTGCCATAATATTACCCTTTTTCAGTTCATAAGTTGAAAGCTTTGATTACATAATGACCTAATTACCCCAAGGTATGAAGTAACTCTCCGCATGACTATGTGTTTAATTATTCATTACATATTCATGTTATCTTTATATTTATCTTTGGAAAAGTTAACCAAGTTGCTAAGTTGAACTGTCTAAAGTTTGCAGGAATTATAATTCATAGTTGCTGTAACACCAGAAACAGCAACTACGCAGTTGCTGCAACACCAGAAACAACAACTACGCAGTTGCTACAGCCAGCAACAACAACTATCTAAAACAGGGAAATGTTATTTTGCAACAACTGGAATGCCGGAAATAACAAACGGCAACTATCAGAAGATCGCCAGAATTCCACGCTGACGCAGCATGATCAGCAACTGTTCAAAAAGGGTAAAACACAGTTACAGTTGCTAAAATATCAGGAACAACATGGGTTTACTAAATCAGCAACCATGGGGAAACGGCAAAGGATAGTGCGAGGATCCCAAGAAGACGGTCGAAGTTCGGTTACCAGCTGTGTAACAGTAAGAAACCCAAGAAAGAATACACTGTCACACTGTTGTAACAACATCCTGTAACTCTTATTTTTGACAGAAAGGTTTAACTGAATGAACTATGATAGTCTATTGTAATAGATGTCTCCTCTATAAAGAGGAGACATCTACATTAGAGAAGGGGGGAGAAAAACAGTCTGTAAGGGAAATTTTGAAAGACAACAGCAAAGTCTGAACTTTTATTGTAACTGGATCTTTTGGCAGATGAATAGAAGATTGTTTTGAGCACCTAATCTAGCATTTGTGTTCTGGGGAATCTTGTGAGAGGGACCGGGCCCACCTTCCTCACAAGATTCACCCATTTACTTTTCTGTCAAGTGTGTAAGTGTGTTTGGTAATTTCTTTTTGTTGGTACTCTGTTTTGGATTCTGTAGCATTACCTCTAATGATTTCCTTTTTGCTAGTACTATGTTTTGTTAACTGTTGTAGAAGGATATTTCACCGGTGAATTAGAGTTGCAGTGTGTATTAGCAATCTGGTTACAGGGGCAGGTGCTGAACGTCCTTACCTGGAGGATAGGGTCCTGATCCTCTGCTAACAGAGCATCCATCACTTCTCTTTTAGATTTGTATTCTTAGTTAACTGCTTTCATTTTATCTTTGCAATATAGAGTGAGAAATAGAATCGTGTATACTACAGCTCTTTAATGCTTTTAAAAATTAAGTACATACAGTACGCGGTAGCCTTTGAAATAAAAGACTTTCCCAGGTTGACAAATTAATGTGGTACTTGACTGTTTAATTAATAAACAATTCAACTAGCTAACATACATGTGGGTAAATTAATACCCAACCCGCATATATGTATTAAAACACTTTAAAAAAATAAATTTCCTTAATTATGGGTGGAGTTCACAGGTTTTACCTGTTGATTACTTCCTATTGGCCGTGGCCCAAATGTTTCCCAACTATTTCCCAACTAAAAAACTAATTGGGAGAGGTATAAATAGACCTCTATGGGAAGGCCTAAGGAGGAGAAGAGATAGAGTTATTATACTGAGATTATCCCTGACTAAGTCTGATGAATCCCTGTGCCTCATGCACTTCCCCAAGCTTTAGGAAACGCTTGTTTCCTTGATTATAGGTATCCTTCCTTTCACTTGAGATATCATGGTGTTGGTGAAGGAAGAAGATTGTTGAAGGCTAGGATAGGATGAATCTAGAGTATGGTTCTGCTTGGAGCCAGAAGAAGACTCAGGTGAATTCTCTCTGTGTTATTCATAGCTTACTGCAATAAAATAAATGTTGTCTTGTTTCCAAAATTAACTACGTTTGTGCATCAAAATATGTTTTAATTCATATATGAATGCTGTTTTGATGTATGATCAATGATTTGTTTATATGATATAAAATCAATTTCGTGAATATCCTTTACTTTTATACTACCATGTATATTCAAATTGAATGATTTTCAGGTTTGAAGAACATCGAGAGTTGCAGAGGGTCTGAACCCTATGGGATCTACTCGAACGAAGGAAATCTAGGTACGTTCACTCTTACATAGTTTGATAATATAAGAATCTTGCCTGAGTTGTATGAGTATTTCTTGTTGTAGTTTTCTTCTACTCCGTTAGTGTTCTAACCCAAAGCCCTAGGGTGCCTCCACCAAAAACAAAATTAGCAACTCTACTAGGGATAACAATCTTGTTATTCCTGGTTTGGGTTGTTCATTCTCAATCAGGGCTTAGTCTTTGGTTTTCTTGTGGTTATAGTCTTATTTGGTCTACTAGACTCCCAGCCATCAAGTCAAATCTTTTGGATCAGAGTTTTTTTATTTATTTTTCCTTGCAAAGCTTTGTATACACTCTTTACTTTGTTTACATTAGCGTATACACGCATGTTTCTGTAAAGTGAACTTGCGTATACGTGATTTTCCTATGTCAAAAGTGTGTGTGAATGCTTTTGTGTTTGAACACAGTCTCATACGCAAATTTTTGCATTGTTTCTTCAAATCTTTCAGCCCAGATAGATTTGTTACCTGGTCTTTTCAGTCTCTATGTGGTCAATTGTTGTTTGAAGGATTTAATTATTCTGCAAGCTTACTGTTTCGAAGTCTCTTCCTCATTGAAAATATTAGGCCTAGGTTTGCCCTTTTAGCCAGTTTGTAATTTGTGTTTTGGCACACAAGACTTCGTCCTGAAGTTCTTGATTGTTCTGGTCCTCCAAAACACGAGATTGTTTTCAGTTTTAGTGTCAAGCCTATATTTCACATCTACTTGCTTTACTTTCCTTTGTTTTTTGGCCTCGTAACTTTTCTTGCTTTTTGAAAGTCTTGTTGATGAATCTGGAAGTATTTCTTTCCTGGCTTCTTGGTCAATTTGTACAAGTTGAAGTCTTTTTGCTCAAGTTTTCGTTCATTTTCGAGTTTGTGACTTGCAAAGACTCCTTGTGCTCTCTTTTTTGATATTTTGAGTTTAGTAGAATTTTGGAGATTTAAAAAAGTTGTTTTGGTTTCTTTTTTAAAAAAGAAAATATCTCGAAAAACGTTGTTTTTTTTCCTTTTGCCAAGTTTTGTTTATGGTTTCTTTTTGTTGTTGAAAGCAAATTGTGATCTTTTACAATTTATCCTTCTTGTTTGGAGAGAATTGTGTGTTCAAAATTTGTATCCTCTTTAGTACTTAAATTTGCTCATTGTTAGTTATAAACAATTGCTTTTGCTTTTTGAGTGTTATTTAGGATCTTACATCTCCATTATACCTTGCATTAGGGTAGTTTTCATTGTTAAAGTAGTCATAGTCTTTTAGTTTTTGGGTGTTTGAAGTTTGTTTCAAGAAAAGAAGAGAAAAAGTATTTTTCTTTGTAGAAGTTTCGTAGAACCCATATAGAGATCTCTTTTCATTGAAGAAAAAATTATTGCATTCATGTAGTTAGTTTTTCATTGATTTTTGTTTCGTCATACAAACATCATTGGTTTCACTCCCATCTTTACCTTTGACTTAAAGAACAGCCATTAAAATCAAGCGATTAATTAATATAAACTAGAACTTTTATGTTGTCATTAGAATACACCAACAATATTAGTTTTATTAGGGCCTTAGATTAGGTGAGAGGAGAGTTAACTCTCCAAGGCCGCCCAAATTTACAAAACAAAAAAGTTTGATTAATGACTGAAATCTAATAGCTTTAGGGAGACCGAGAAAGCTCCATAATTGGGAGTAAAGCATGAGGGAGAGTGAACATAAGGATGAGAGATACCCCCTCTCTTACTTGTCGGATCCTGCCTCTCGAATGTTCCGCCCGACTTTTGATACGAGTTGGTGACCATAGTTGCCTATCATACGGATCACATAGGTGGTTGTGGTGGGGAATCCCATGGCACCTGAGGTTGACGTTGTATCATGTTCAATAGTACCTCTAGAGGGTACCCTTGCGAAGGTTGGGTTCTTGCACCGGAAAAGACTGTTGTCTGGAGGTCAACGTAACTACCTCTAATACCTTCGCTAGTAGGCTTGGGGTGTAATTACCCTAGTCTATTTTTGGAAAGCCCTTGTTATTAACTTTCTTGTATTTTGGTGTCTAGTCCTAATCACTCGGAGCGGAAATAATCGAGAGTTGTTTGATTGGTGATATCTTTAGGGACTTTTTTAGTGAGTGTTATTTGCTCCTAGTCAGCCTAGCTTTATAATTTTTTGAGTCTTCAACTAGATCTTTTAAATAATTCAAAGTGGTTGATCTACCATCTCGACAGTCAAGGAGACTTTGTGGGTTAGCACCTACGAGTCCTAAGCCTTCACCTAGAAGGTGTAAAAGTGATTCTGCCAGTGGTTTTCAACTAGTGGCAGCAGGTGAATCACAGATCGATCCTCCACTTGGGGTAATTAATTTACAGGATAGACCTGGCACCAGTAGAGACTTAGAGAGAAACACACCAGTTCTTTCTCGAGTACTTTTTCAGTCGGAAGATAATATCAAAGTTGAAGAGCTTTCAGAGTTAGTTGGGGCTCTGAATTCTCCTCTTCCTCCTGATCATCCAGACATTCTATTATACGTCGGAACCCCAACTCATAGGCATTCGAGCCCAGGTTTACACCCATCTATTCCTTCGATTACCACTGCTGGAAGCATGGCATCTATGATGAGTGTTGCGAGCATGCAGACTCCCATATGTGTACAAGGAGGAGGAACTGTTTCCATCCATTCTACTACTCCCAACATGGCTATATTTGGGTCTACTTCCATTCCATCAATGTGTGGAAGTTCTTAGGCTACTGCATCCAGTTTTGGATTTATCCCTTATGGAATGTCGTCTAATGGGATTCCTTCAGTTCCCTTGAACATACCATCGACTGCCTCTACATCCATGATGAGTGGATCAACTTATTTTTAGGGTTTCCAATTTGGAAGTGGTCATATACCACACTCCATCCAACATTAGGGTCAATGCCTTTTTCTTTTACAAGTCAAGGTAATAACCCATTCAAGAGTTAGACAAACCCAGCGATTAGTGGGATAGGAGCTGGGAATCAATTTTTCAGCCAACAAGGGAATGTGTTGTATTCTTTAGTTAGTTTGTTTTATAATTTTCCACCCTTTTCTAACGCATGGAATCCTTATCAGGGGCTATCGGCTCCTTTCAACACTTCATTAGGGGGTAACTTCACTGGTTATGGAGGATTTTCGATAGGAGTTGGTCAAACTCTGAATTTTGCTGGGCCACAAGGAGCACCTTTTGGTTCAGTAGGCTCTATGAGTTACTTCAGGAAACAAGGTGTTTTTTAAAATCCAGGTCATTCTTTTCAAACCTTTGGGAACCCCGCCCGCACTCGATGGAATTCCCAAGGCCTGCCACGACTCCCTTTTCTGGCCATGTTGAACTTGCTAGACTTAACTAAATTGACAAATGATCTAATTTGGTACAATCCATCTTGGCCTCTAGTCCCAACTAAAATTCCCTCAAATATACCAAAATTTGAAGGGAAGTGTGGTGAAGATCTGGGAGACTACGTAACCACATTTCACTTATGGTGCTCACCCAACTTCCTAATAGATGATTCGATCAGGTTGAGGTTATTTCAGTGCACCCTAACTAGAAATGAGGCCAAATGGTATATAGAGTTGCCAGGGGGCACTTATACTTCTTTCTATGATTTGGTTAATGTCTTTTTGAACCATTTTTATTTGCATGTCCGATATGAAGCTAGAACTGAACTTCTGGCTAACTTTCAGCAAGACACTGCAACTCACATTTTAGATCACATCCAGCAATGGAGGAGGAGGAAAAGGATTATCAATGATGAAATCCCACCAGAATTCCTTCTCTAATGGTTTCTCAATTAATTACAACCTAAGATCTCAAACGATGTGTCTCTTTCAGGTGTTTATTCGGAAGAGAAGGCCATTTTCCAAGCCTAGCAATTGGAACTGATGTATTCTCAGTCTAGGGTTCTTCAGAAAATTCTACCTAACGCTCCCAGATCTAAGGTTGATTTAGCCAAACCGAAACTAGGTCCCCATGCTGATTGTATAGTGTGATCGATTGATGTTAATGCGGAGAACCTATTGAATCAATTACATCAGTTGTCTCTACAAACTGCTTCTTCTAACCATGCAACACCATTTGTACCTACACCCTGCCAACCTACCTTTATAAACGTTGTCTAGACCTCTAACCCCAAAGGAAATCAACAATCTGATGGGAAGAGGAAGGGACAAGGGAAGAAGAAGAACCAGGAAGGGAAAGGCAATGCAAACAAACCCGGTAATGGTGCTAGAGAGGGTAGGAAAGAGTCCAAGAAAAAGGTAAAATTTCCATGCAAGTTATGCAATGGAGATCATCTGACTCACCTCTGCCCTAAGATGCAAGATGCTCAAGTCTTATATAGTACAGCAAGGGTCCTCTAGCTCCCAAGTTGTTCTAACTAATGCTTTTCCCCAAGGGTAGCAATTACGTGCTAGCACGAATTCTAATGCTGGTACCTCCTCCTAGGGCAACCAGGAAGGGCAAACTTCATCAAATGTTTATATGATGAGCTCTGAGATCGATGTCGCTACGTGAGCACATGATTATGGTGAATCGGAAACATCTAGGGATAAATCTATTCCTGAAGCCACATAACCACTTCATATTGAGTGGCCCTCTATTAAGTCTATACCTCAGATACTGAAAGGCTCTGTAAACTACTTGACTATTAACCCTAATGCTAGGGCAGCCAAGAACTAATTGATTGTAGAAGATCTGGCTCAAAGTCCTTGTGCTATGTCTGCATTAGAGGTACTCCAATCATGCCCTGGTCAGAGAAGTGCTTTGCTTTTAGCAATCGGCGCAGTAGATCCAAAGAATTCTTTAGTGCTCACTTTTGATATGTTAAATGTCAAAAAAAGACTTCCTCACCATATGGATTTCCAGATAAATTCCACATACCAAATGACTAATATTTTTTGGACTATTATAGATGAGGGAGCTTCCATATGCGTGATGCATATGTCATGTTTGAAGGCCATTGGATCACGTTCAGCTATTCCTTCATCGACTCTTTTGATGGCATTTGATGGACATTCTCATAAGCCGCATGGGATTATCCTAGCCTTTCCTATTTGTGCTGTGGGAAAGGTAGTGAATATTGAGGTAGAAATCATCAATGCAAACTTGGATTATAACCTCCTCTTAGGTAGGAATTAGATTTACAAGATGCATGCCATAGTTTCATCATTATTCTGCATGCTCTTTTTTCCTCATGAGGGGGGGATTGTTAGAGTTGATCAGTTAGATCATTCTCCAGGTGACTCTCATGCAACTTCAGATTCTACAGTTCCATTGTTGGACAATCCCCGTCAACCTATTGACAATTTAGGAGTTGGGATGTACTCTTCATTAATGTGTATATTTGACCTTCCTACTCCTACTGCGAGAATTAATACGATTTCATCCTCTAGGGGACCTTCTCGAAAGGAGTTCTTTCGAACTCATTATTTTTCAGACCCTTGGCCCTTACCTTCATCTACCACCACATCAGATGGAGGGTAGGTAGGTGGAATGGCATTTCCCATGTCTGCAGCAAAAATTAGTTATCAATCTATCATTAACTCTATAGACAACCATCCCACTCCTTTTTCACAAGAGGAGTTAGATGGCGATGTGGCTTCGGCTTGGACCCTCAATTCTTATTCGACTCTGGATTGCTTGGATACAGTCTTACCATTTGAAGAAGAAATTTTGGAAGCAATGATGGGTGTGGATCTACCATGGGAGGATTTACATCATCGTTCCTTATCCAATTTGTCTACTAGTGATGTTTGTACAGTTTCAAACCCTTTGGCTCTAACACAATTTTCTGCCGAAGGTAACATGTCGGTTCTCTCATGAACTAAACCTATAAACATCTCTAGGAATCCTAATGTAATTGAAAATGTCTTCATTGGAGCTGGTTGTTCCCCTGAAGAACTTCAAATCTATACCGATCTCTTTAAGGAATTTCGGGATGTGTTCACTTGGTCTTATGAGGAAATTCCTAGAATTGATCCATCTATAGTCCAACATGAGATTAAGACATATGAAAACACCAAACGTATTCGTCAAAAGCTTCGACCGGTCAATCCTTAGAAAGAAGCAGCAATTAATGCTGATGTTGAAAAGTTGTTTAAGGTGGGCTTCATATACCCCATTCCTCTAATTGAGTGGGTTTCCAACCCAGTCCTAGTAGATAAGAAGCAAGGAACGATCCGAGTATGTATCAATGAATTCTCTGGTTACAATCAAATTACTATTCATCTAGAGGATCAGCATAAGACAACCTTTATTTGTCCTTGGGGCATGTTTGCATACAAGAAGATGCCTTTTGGCCTTAAAAATGTTGCAGCTACTTTTTAGCGGGCCATGTCTTATGCTTTCCATGACATCAAACATGTTATCGAAGCATACTTGGATGACTTAGTTGCTTGTTCTTGCAACAGAATTGATCATCCCAGCCACCTTCGGTTAGCCTTTGAGAGATGTCGTTTTTATAAAATCCAGTTGAATCCGAATAAATGTGTTTTTGCGGTCACATCTGGCTGGCTGTTAGGATTCATTTTATTGACTGAAGGGATTCAAGTTGATCCTTTCAAGGTTGATGTAATAATTCGGTTGTCTCTACTGTCTTCCATTCATCAACTTCAAAGTCTCCAAGAAAAGGAAAATTTCTTGAGGAGATTTATAGCAAATTATGCTGATATTACGAAAGGATTTATGCATTTTCTTAAGAATGGAGTTCCATTTAATGGTATGATTTCCCGCAATAATATTTTGATACTTTGAAAAAAGAATTAACCTTTGATCCATTATTTAGTCCACTAGATTATTGCAGAGATTTCCTTTTGTATCTCGCTGCGGCAGAATCAACTATCGGTATGGTTCTGGTTCAGGAGGATGATGCTTAGAGTGAGCATGTAATCTACTACTTGATTCGAGGCTTAGTAGGACCTCAACTACGCTATTCTCCCATTGAGAAATTGGCCTTGGTAGCTGTCCATGATGTCCAGCGGCTTCGTCATTACATTCCACTTCACAAAATGTTCATCTTAGCGGTTGTCTATCCCTTTTAGTTTGTCCTCAGTAGGCGAGTGATTGGGGCCAAGTATAATCAATGGATTTTTATTTTGCAAGAGTTCGATCTCGAATTCTTGTTAGCTAAATCTAAGAAATTAGTTTTTGAAGAATTGATTTTCTGAGTTGTCTTGTGAGGAAGGTACTATTTATGAGGAAAATTTTCCCTACGAACATTTATTCCTCATTTCCTCACAAGATCCCTGGTACATATACATCATTATATATCTCCACACTTCAAAGTTTCCACCTTCTTTCTCCAAATATGAGCGCTGAAAATTATGTCACCTTGCCAAAACCTATTCTATTATTGGTGATACATTATATTGCAGAGGGGTTGACTCAATCCTTAGGTGTTGCTTAACTTTGGAAGAAGCTGAGTCTATAAATAATGATTGCCACAGTGGAGCTTGTGGCAGTCATCTATCAGGGCTTGCAACAGCCTAGAAAATTTTGAAAGTAGGCTAATTTTGGCCTTCAATTTTCAAAGATTGTATTGAAGTAGTCAAACGTTGCCATCCTTGTCAAGTTAATACTCAAAAAATGTGCACGCATCCAGCTCCACATTTTCTTGTTATCATTGTCCATCCATTTTTGAAGTGGGGCATTGATTTTACTGCTTGTAATCCACCTTCGGCAGGGAATCACAAGTACATCATTGTGGCCGTAGACTACTTTACGAATTGGGCTAAGACCATGCCTACTTACAAAAATGATAGTGAGATAGCAGCCTTGTTTCTCTTCAACTAGGTTATTTCACGATTTGGTATCCCAAGAGAGATTGTCATTGACCATGGCAGTCACTTCCAAAATCAACTGATGACCGAACTGTCTCTCAAGTTGGGCTTCTGGTAGGAGCATTCATCTCCATATTATTAGCAGGCCAATGGGTAACCCTGGGGGCAGGCAAGTTCAAATCTATGTGGTATGGTCCCTTTATAGTCAAGCATGTTTTCGAAAAAGGGGCTTATGAATTAATTGATTTTGAAGGGAACTGTTATAGACATTTTTGTGCCTTGCAGCATGGAGCATGAAATGTCAATAATTACAGGGATCCTCAGTCCCTAAACATGTCGTTCTTACCCCTAGAGGAACAAGGTCAGCAAACCACAGCACTTCCTATCAGTTTTCCACCTGAAAACACTTAAAAACAGGCTATTTTTGGATCATGTCAGCTGCTCCACTAAGCATCTGCACTGAATGTCAACTGCTCCTCCTTGTACCTGCGCTGAAAGTCAACTCTAATGAAGGCTACCTGCGTTGGGCGAGATTGGCCAAGTGGCACAGTCATTCTGCAAGGTGTCAATTGCCCAGGAAGCTTCCAAACTGACACTTGGTTCAAGGAATTCGCCCTGTGATGAGTAAGAGGTACTTGATCTCCATGTGGAAGCAAGGATCTCCAAGTGGACTCAAGAACTGAAGTTTAACTGAAGAGAGAGAGGACACTAGTTAGCTTTATGCCAGCCTCAAGCTGACTCATCCTTTCTCCAAATCTCCTATATATAGAGCTCTTCTATGAGGTCTAGGGAGGCTGGAATTTTGTGCAAAGCAAGGAAGTGCTGTTGGTTTACAGTTAGAGCTATTGGGTGATTGCTTTTATAGAGGAGAAGAGGATATTTCTTGCTGCTGGGGAGGTGCTGCTGGATTGGAGCCATTTATGGTTGTAACCTTCTCAGAACCTTTTTCTTCTATCAATAAAGCTTTGATGTTCTCCTATATACTTGTATTGCAATGATGTATTGTTTTTATCTGTATATTTGATCCATTCTAATCCATGCATCAGTTATGAGTACATGTTTCTTGTAGTTTCCCTCTCTTGTTTTTGCAGGATCTTTGTGTAGCTGGGCCGGCAAAGGGAGCAAGGAGCTGGGAACAAGAGGTAAAGAGAGAAGACAGGATCGACAAAAGCGAAAGACATCGGTTGGTCAATCTTTTCTTCCTTCTCTGTACTTTCATAAAGGAAAAATATCAAAGCTTTACTTTCAGTTGTTGCTAAGGAACTATCACCCTTAGAGTAGGGATAGGGTCATTTCGAGTCGGATACTTTTCCCCACAACAAACTGGTGACTCCGCTGGGGAGCCTAGTATCTTGTTGGTGTTTGTAGCATCTTTGCTATTCATTTCCTGAACCAAAGAGTACCGAATCGAAAAGCTTTTGACTATATCAAAAGCGAAGTAGAGGGGCTGCTACTCTTGCTCATTTTCTGAGCAGATTCATGATTTGAAGAGCTGATCTACAAAAGACTCTTGTGCTCTTTGTGATAGCTTTTCATCCTCTTGATCATCCCTTAGCTTGTACTTGACCTATAGCTTTTTATTTCAGCAAAAACAGTGAATTTTTGAGCTTTTTATGACCCGGAAATCCTTGTAAACGCAATTCTCGTGTCTCAGTGCAGGCTGTCCAAAGGCAGTCTGCATTTCAGCGCAGGTACTCCCTTCGGGAACTGCGCTGAGAGTCAGTTTGACAAACCAGAGCCTGTACTGAACCAGTTAGGCTATGTCTTCCTGAGGTTTCCTACTGAGTCTTGGCCCTGTTTTCACTGTTGTTTTGCTGCTGATTGCTTGTCAGTTGTACTTGCTGTAAACCAACTTTCCTTGACATTATTCCGCCTCAGTTGTGTGATGAAACTGTGATTGTTCTTTCAGTATTTCTTGTTTCAGTTACAGTTTCCCATTGTGAAAAGCAAACCAGTATAGCTGTGGCCTCTTAGATCCTGAACTGTAAAAGTGTCTTTGTGATCTTAAGAGCTAGTTTTATTACTGTTCATGGCTATTTGAGTTTGTTTGTTTTTCATTTTATGGTTTGAATTCATACATTTCCAGTGTCTAAACAAGTCGATCTTAAGGTGTCTTTTGATTTTGGACAAGCTTGTTTACTTTCGCTTGAAATTAGATTCAAAGTTATACAATAGTTTCCTTTTTGTCTTACATCAACATTAAGGAAAAAGAAAAGAAATATCTGCATTGTGCATGTGCATTATTGACAGTTTGCATGTGATTTAGGAAAAAGTGCATTTAGTGTGTGTTCTATGATCTGTGAGAAAAGTTGATGTCTTTCTTTTCCCTCAGTAGATTAAGGTTTTCAAAGTTGAAAGATTGAAAAGTTTTGCTTCTCATCTTAGATTGCATTTAGGAAGTTGTATACATACATCTCGTGGTGATCCTTAAAGGCAAACTGATAAGCAAGATCAACATTAAAATAAATCCAATTTACATAACAACGCTTTGTAACATAACGCAAACATCTAGAGGTCTAGGTAGAGACGTGTTCCGGCGTCGTTAAACATAGTGACTGTCGATCTCTACGAAGGTGGGTGATTCCTCCTGAGAGTCGGTAGCACTAATACGAACTTGTGCTCCCACGTACCGTCGCGTATATATTGGGAGACCCCTATAGGCAATTATCCTTTATCCATAGGAAGCCGTGTCGGCCGCCCTACTGATCGCGATGCAGTGAACACAGCATTCATGAAGATCGACCACCCGTACTGTAAAACGTATTCTGTGGTTTCGCGAAAAGTTTGGTACACCCTCTGCCTAGAACTCCAGAGCAGTTTCTTTTGGCCTTTTTCAAACTCTATAACTGAAAAAAGTCCAACCGAGCATTTGTCACTTCGGGCTCGTTAATACATCGAAGGCGACTAGAGTCATCTTTAGCTTTTTCTCGACTCTTAAAACATGAAAAAGCAAGTTTGTGTCTAAAAGCGTCGTTAATAAAACTTATTTTAAGCGGAACAAAATCACCTGTCATTCCCACGTTGATCTTTCAGTTGAAAAGTATGGAGCCCACCAACCAAGGAGGCAACCTTGGCGGAAGTCCAAATCCCTTCTCCTCTTGGGGAGATGTTGGTGCGCCTCATATGGCGACATTGTCACTTCCAGGATTGACAATTGGCCTACCTGTATGGCTCTTTTCAACTAATGTAGTCTAGATCGCCACTAATCCTGAACAGTCGAATCAACAGTCAGAACAGTCTAGAACTACCCACCAGCCTTCCACTTCTTACAATACTTCCTCTGATCCTTCATCTTCACAAGGTAGAGCTGGCAAAAGTCAACCTCCCAAGGAGAAGAAGGAAAAGAAGAAGAAAGAAAAGAAGCAGAAGGAGCCTATGGCGAAGGCGACTGGGGGCAAGCAGAAGACAGCTGACAAAAACTCACACACTGCACCGACCGGGCCTAAATCGCCACGCGTCATTTGAAAAGGGACCCACTTCCATCGTGATTGTCCTTGTATTCCCCGGATACTAAGGGACTGGTCCCCAAGGTTGCACAATCCGGTAGCATCAACCTCTGATAGTCATGTTGATTGCAGTCCGTCAACTAGCGAGAGTGAAGGACGAAGAGGGAGACCAAGATCACCCTGTGTATTGTGTGAAGGCAAGCATGCCATCCACAAATGTCCATTCTTAGATGAGGCAAAGAGAGTTTTGGAAGATCGTCCGGTTTCACCGTTACGACTTCCTCCTGGATGCCAAAAACTCGTGCCTAATCCCTTGATAGTTGAAAATCCAGCTGGCCCGCTCAAGTGGTCGGTTGAAGCGTCAGTCACTGAAAATGAACCTACTGAATCCAGACCGGACGAAAGTCCAAAGGTCGATACGGCAGTTGACCCGGTCCTACCTTCAGAAGTTTCATCTTCAAATGACACCGTCGCCGAAGAGTCATCTTCATGCGACACCCTCACTGAAGAGAATAAGGATGACACCATCCAGGTTCTTTTCATCAGCACCGACTCTGATGAGCGTCAGGGCAATGCACCCATTCCTTTATCGCAGGAAGGAACATCATCAGGGTCATACCCGGCCGTATATTCGGTCCCACCACCAAGCAACCTGGTTGTATCCTTTGATTGGAATCAACTAGGCAGACCCCGGTTACCAGCCAGTATACCATTCAGAATCATTGTCCAGATCTATAGAATGATTATGGCTGGTACTATCATTGATGAGGGGGCGTCTGTGAGTATCCTTTCCTCTGTTGCTTGGAAAGCACTGGGTTCCCCGGTGCTTTTACCTGAGTTAAGAAATCTCTCAGGTTTTGATAAAGGAACCAGTCGACCATTAGGAATCCTCCCCAATGTGCCTGTTACATTGAAAGGGAAGACCGTCAATTTGAATGTGATGGTCGTCCAGGGACCCTTGGATTATAACCTACTCCTTGGACGTGACTATATATATTGCATGGGAGCGATAGTCTCCTCACTCTTTAGAGTAATGTGTTTTCCACGCGAAGGAAGGGTGGTCAAGCTCGTAGACCAACTTTCGTTTCCGGGATCTCGCATCGTAAATAGTCAAATACCATTCCTAAATGGTCTGTTCACTCAGGATTCGCCTCCACCCCCAGTCCTCCTTCCCGATGAGTGCGAGTGATTCGGAAAGAAATACTGGAACCCAGGGGGCATGCACCCTGGTCTGCTTCGGGCAGAAGAAACCCTGGGTATAAGGTAGAATTTCCGCAGAAGAATGGACTAGTCCGTACCCCGTCCGGCGGTGGAAGAGGGGTTGTTCTAGAATAATATTCTTTTGTCAAAGTTATGTGAGTGAGATAATCAGCTTCTCGCTCCCCTTGTCTAGATAATCAGGATACCGAGGAAGGGGACCATTTGCGGTAGCAAGTAGTCACCATCTTTGAAGACAAGCCTCACCCATTAAAACATATGTTTTGAAGGATAAGTAGGGGCAGCCTCCAAAGAAAAAGATTCTATTGCTGCAACAGATGGTCGCCATCTTTAGTAACCTAATGATAGACATCGCCGAAGAAAGAGATTGATTTGCGGCAGCAAATAGAACCCTCTTCGGATAATAAGAAAGAGGCAAGCCTCCCTCAATAATACCAATGCTTTGTCTTTGAGTAGTGTTCTTCTTTTGTCACGAATAGCTGTTCGTTAAAAGTTGGGCCGACGGGAAGCCTGAGTACCGCGTAAGACCCCTTAAAATAACGAGAAGACTAGTATCGTTAACATTAGATTGGCAAGATGACAAGTAGCTATGAACACCCAAAGAAAAGCAGAGGTAGGGGAGAGGAGGGGCAGCCTCGAAATTCTATCCTATGTCTGGGGGCATGCAAACTTTTGGAATGCGAGCGAGGGACGACTATTTATTTTTTAAATTTTTAGGTCCTCCCTTTAAACCTGTAGGTCTAACCCTTTAAACTCGTAGGATTAGCCGATTTCGACCTTGCATGAAGAAAGTCTGTGGGGCAAAGGTAAAAACTTGCCAAAGTTGGAGCATAGCTTCGTGAGATAAAGCTCTTTAAAAAATAGCTATCTCACAGGAGGCGTTCTTATTCTATGACTGGTATATCGAGCAGTTTTAGCACATAGTTCATGCTCGTTAAAAAATAAACGCAAGATCCGAGCAGTTTTAGCACATAGTTCATGCTCATTAAAAAATAAACATAAGTTGTGAGCAATCTTCCCCTAGAGTTCAAGCTCATTCAGAAAAAATGAACCGGTAAATAACCTTTTGAGATCGTAAATTCATCAGCCATAAAAGCCTTGGTCGTGTTTGTGCACCGTCACCTCCACTTTTCATTTGGCCGATCATTCACCTCCATTTGTGTGTTTACCTCTTTTGAGAAACAGCTGCGAAGAGTGATTTCACCTAGCCATCCTTGTGACACTGCCGTGATTGGAAAATTCCAACCTGTACTTGGAATCTGCTGCTATCCCTGTTTATCACTCGTTCCTGAAAAGACGAGTCTTCTTTGAGCTCTTTTCACTGACTCGTAAAATATGAAAAGTTTGCCGAGTTTTGGCCTTCCAGCTCGTTAAACGACCGGAAGAGCTATCCCTCCTCTAGATTTTAATCTTTTTGGACCTGAGGGATTATTGCACAAAAAGATCGAGCGCTTGTTTTGTTCTGCTCGTTAAAGCAATCGAAAATTCATCCCTTCTGTATTGTTTTATACTTTTTCGGACTTAAGGGATTAGATGACGAAAAAGGAATTCTGGAGTTGACTTTATGTACCTTTTCAGACTCTCTAAAAATGAAAAGGACCGAGTTATCCTTGTCGTTAGACTCGTTAAATTCATTAAATAGCGACAAACTTGTCTTTAGACGAGAACGAGTTTCCCTATCGCTAAGCTCGCTAAATCATAGCGATAGGCTTGCCCGAAGGGTAGGTTATAGAACAAGCATATGTTATCCTCCTCAAGCTTGACAAAAATAAAGAGGTACTGGTCAGAAATGACTGGGGAAAAATTGGGAGAACATCAAAGCTTAATGGTAGCAAGTCGCTCTTGAACATGAGACTTTTCTTCCGTACCACATCGGTTTGGGTTGTTTCATTCACCGGTCTCTTCACCATGGTCTTCGCCAAACCATCCACATTTTGGGGTAATGCTACCGATCCATCGCATCAGTGTCGTTATATGTTCAAGAGAGGTCATTCTGAAAGTGTCAACCGTGTCCCATCCACTGCCATACATTATCCTTCATCCATTCATGATCGCCACCCTGAATCATATGTCACAGTTTGTTTTCACCTCCACTAAAATCATTAGCTCCGTTCCGTGTCATTGATGTGGGATTCATTAAGGCCCTCCTTTGACAGATCGCTTCTTGTCGACTTCAGCTCATTATCCAAGAAGTTGATCTAGGAACAACCCCATCAGTACTTTGAAGCTTGCATGCCTCAATGGCAAGTTTCTCACTTCCGGCGACAGGTATACATCAATGACCTTCGACCAGAAGATTTTGCGTGGCGTTCGACGCCAAGTCCTTTATTCACGCCACGTGAATTGTACTGCAGTACCTTGAGGGTCATTATCATTATCGGTGATTCCTCTCGTGCTTGTTAACGGTTTTCATCATTGACCGGTAATCAAGCGATGTCTTTCCATGTTCGACTTCAACGAAATTCTCACATGGATTGACTTGTACTTAGAGTGAAGATTGAACGAGTTTGAAGACCCCGGATCTAGTTTCATCCATCCGGGTTGCGATACATATTCAGGAAATATAAAAGCATTTGTCATGTACATCATTGCAGCAGATGATCATCCTACTCAAAGGATGATAATTTTAGCAGAGAATTATCAGTCTACCATCAGACGATCGTCTGTTCTATGTACCAAAATGTATTTATAAAGCTGAGCATGGGAATGCCCGCCTCAGCTAGATCATGAAAACAAAATGAAAAATAATGTATTGTATTGTATTGTATTACAGGGCACCTCTTAGCACTTGAATGAACTTCGGACCCTCTGGATAAAGCATTTCACCCGATAAACGGCCTCATACTTTAGGGGGCAACTGTTATAGACATTTTTGTGCCTCGCAGCATGGAGCATGAAATGTCAATAATTACAGGGATCCTCAGTCCCTAAACATGTTGTTCTTACCCCTAGAGGAACAAGGTCAGCAAACCACAGCACTTCCTATCAGTTCTCCACCTGAAAACACTTAAAAACAGGCTATTTTTGGATCATGTCAGCTGCTCCACTGAGCATCTACGCTGAATGTCAACTGCTCCTCCTTGTACCTGCGCTGAAAGTCAACTCTAATGAAGGCTACCTGCGCTGGGCGAGATTGGCCAAGTGGCACAGTCATTCTGCAAGGTGTCAATTGCCCAGGAAGCTTCCAAACTGACACTTGGTTCAAGGAATTCGCCCTGTGATGAGTAAGAGGTACTTGATCTCCATGTGGAAGCAAGGATCTCCAAGTGGACTCAAGAACTGAAGTTTAACTGAAGAGAGAGAGGACACTAGTCAGCTTTATGCCAGCCTCAAGCTGACTCATCCTTTCTCCAAATCTCCTATATATAGAGCTCTTCTATGAGGTCTAGGGAGGCTGGAATTTTGTGCAAAGCAAGGAAGTGTTGTTGGTTTACAGTTAGAGCTATTGGGTGATTGCTTTTATAGAGGAGAAGAGGAGATTTCTTGCTGCTGGGGAGGTGCTGCTGGATTGGAGACATTTATGGTTGTAACCTTCTCAGAACCTTTTTCTTCTATCAATAAAGCTTTGATGTTCTCCTATATACTTGTATTGCAATGATGTATTGTTTTTATCTGTATATTTGATCCATTCTAATCCATGCATCAGTTATGAGTACATGTTTCTTGTAGTTTCCCTCTCTTGTTTTTGCAGGATCTTTGTGTAGCTGGGCCGGCAAAGGGAGCAAGGAGCTGGGAACAAGAGGCAAAGAGAGAAGACAGGATCGACAAAAGCGAAAGACATCGGTTGGTCAATCTTTTCTTCCTTCTCTGTACTTTCATAAAGGAAAAATATCAAAGCTTTACTTTCAGTTGTTGCTAAGGAACTATCACCCTTAGAGTAGGGATAGGGTCATTCCGAGTCGGATACTTTTCCCCACAACAGGAACAGGTTGGTGGAGCCAAAAAATGGGTTCTGCCTTAAGAAGTATTTTTCTTAGGCTTCTGCCGAGCAGTTACTGGTTTGTATATATTGTATCTTTGTACATATTTTTCTGGAATTTTTTTATATCAACATTTATTGATCTGCTTTGGCAGGTATTGATGAATGATTCGATATATTTCAGATTCACCGACGGTGCATGTTGGCACACTCGGAATCTTGCTTCCGTGGCTAGGGTGATTTATTATCGATCTAGCTAGTTGATGGTGTCGAGGGGAGTATGTATTGGCCCTAATTCGAACAACATTGCCGAATATACTACCTTTCTTAATTTACTATCCAAAGAAATATCTTATGGGATTGATTCGTTGGTAGTTTACCTAGACTCACAACTAGTGGTGTCCCCGTTAAATAATAGTTATCGGGTTCATGATTCTTATTTATATCACCAATTTTTGAGAGTGAGAGTGTTGCAACGATCATTTATTTATATCACATATGTTCACATTCCGCGATCTGAGAATTCATTAGTAGAATCTATTGCTAATCAAGCATTAGATTGGCACATTAATCATTCATCAAATTAAATAACATAAAAAAAATTGAATCTGTATATATATATATCATAAAATCGCCTGTATATAGATGGAGTGTTCAAAAAATAATATACAAAATTGGGACAAGATGCCCTCAAAATTTGGGCTTATTCCCATAATCATGTTCAGTCATACATAGATCTCACTATCAACCAGGCTCAGGATGAGCGACTAAAAATTTAACCACGGCGTTGGCTACACGGCGAAGTATTCAGACCCTGTCCCATGGTACCCCTACCACACGGTGCTGCATCTCCTCAAGTAAATCCTCTACAACTATCATAGGTACCTAGTGAGCTATTCTCACCAAGTTTCTCTGAATAGCATAAAGGACTCTCTCTGTCTCGACTACCGCCTCTTCGAACCCTCTTCCAGGATGCTTGTGCCTCAGAAATCCATCAGTTCTCACTGGAACCGCATCTGGAACATGGTTATTATATTTTTTAGTATGTTGTCTCACTGAAAATATTTTCTAAGTTAATTTCATACTTAAAAATCCAAAAAATCTTTAAAAACTCACAAAAACTTAAAAATTGTTACCTATGTCTCCCCATGCCACATTTGGTGGTAACACTAAGTCTGGATCTCCTTGGAAATCCATGCCGGGATATGGGTAGTCATTGACCGTGATGATCTGTTGATCCCACCACGTGAAAAACACATCATCAAAGGTCGTTCTGGGCACATCACCATCCCCAAGGTGCTTCATCAGGTCTACCCATCTACCCATTCGTGGATCTGTAGGGCTACTTATGGATGCTGATACTTTGGGACATAGCCCAGGTACCTTCTCGAAGAAGAATGAACACAATATGGTTCCATATCCAAAATTCTTTGTTTGACCCTTCTATATAGAGGTTAATTGACTCTTCATGTTATTCAAAAGAGGCGTGCACCGGTCAAATATTGTGGTAAGACATTCCACTACCGAGCTCATAGATACTTGTGATGCCTGATGTAGGGAAGCTGACCCATTTACCCGTGCAATGGTAAATAGAAAAATCATCAAGGATAAACTTTCCACATGTTTGATTGGAATTTGACTTCCAATCTTCTCTGGATGTCCAGGACAATATATATGGACATAGTCTTCCACCGAAAGACTACCTCTCATCCTGCCTATCGAATGCACGACCTCCCCTCTTCGGGAGAGACTGGTAATAAAATAGATATCTTCGACCTTAATCTGTAAAGGCATCTGGTCTATCATGAAAGCGTCATCCTTTGCGCTCCAGTAGTGGATCAAAAGTTCTATCAAGTGCATATTGGCTTTCATATTTGGCATTTAAAAGAACTTAAGTAAGCCACAGCCTCTCAGAGCATCCAATGCATTTTGGTCATTCATTACCTCATTACCTATAGCATTATGCTCTCTTTCCCCCCAAGTGATAGTCATCCTAGAAAAAATTGAAGTTTTAACCGTTAATTCATATGTTAAAACATTAACTCACGTACACATAGGTTCCCTTTACACATAGTCGCATGTAGGGTCGTCGTATATGTGGGTTGCTCAAATCCAACCCACGTGTACATAGAGTTGAATTTTTGGGCATAGCTTCCCATGGTCAAAACTTTGAAAAAACTTCTAAAAACTATCATAAAACATTGCAAGTAGGATTTGAGGATTACTTGGAGACTTTGGGGTGATCTGAATGGTCCAATTGTTCAGAGGAAAGCACGCTTCTTTTTTCTCCACAACTCTTTGCTCCAAATAGAAATGGAAAAATTGTGAGTCCAAAAGTCATTATATAATTTTTAAATTACAAAATATTTTTTCAAAAATTGATTTTTGTCTTATGGATTTTTTGACCTGTTGGATTGGATTGTTGAGAGTGGGTTGCTTTTATAGGAAATTTTGGAGACTTCTTCCAGATGTTGTTTCAGTCCCATGACCGCTGACCCATCATGGTAGGTATCGTTCTCTCACTAGCATTTAGGTTAGGGAAAACCGTTTTTTGCTTCACCTTGCATACTAGCCTCCAGTCAGCGATAAATTGGCCATAGGGTCGACCCCATCGTATCTTAGTTAGCAAACCATTTTTAGTCACCAATTTTTAAATCATGATGCGATGGTGGAGCCATCATTTACATGGGCATCTTAGTTAGAACCTCACTGACATTGGTTTCCCATGCTACTATACTGAGTAGGCTCGGGAATCCTCTTCAGTCCCACCACGACTGATGCATTGAAGATGTTAGAGTCGGTCTTTACATCCCTCTGTCAGAGATCATTTCTCTTATTGCATTTCATTTTTAGGTGTCTCATACAGCTCATTCATCCGCATTCTGTTAGGGGCATGCCATAATCTGACGGAAGGGCCTTGTCACTCATTCCCCTCATGTATTGTACCTGCTAGCTCAGGTCTTTTCATCAAGGTCCATCAAAATCATTTTCCAATCAATGACAGTCAATATTTGGTCTCTTGGTCAGCAAAGGGTCATTTTAGTCATTAGGTCTAGGGTTTAGCGAATTAAGTCTTCAAAGTGTCCAATAATGCCAGCAAGCCAGAGGGAGGTTCTAAAAAAGTTTTTATTCAAAAATTTCATCGTCATATTGCTGGACTATGACTTTTCTTCATAACTCTGTTTTATAGAAAATTTGACATTTCGTCTTTTGTAATAAATTTCCATGTAAATTTCAAAATTTTTAGTTCTTGGATATTTCAAATGTAGCCCTAGTCATCCTTTGCTGAAATCTAGGCCATCATCCCTGCAAAAAATTGACAAATGAGTTTCATTATTTCAGCCAAAAATCAAAGAGGAAACAAAAAGAAAAGAGTTGTATTAAAATGAAAAAGTGCCAAAACTAAAACATGAGAAAGTGGGTTTTTGAGAAAAAAAAATCAAACCCATCACTGTATAAGATATTTTCATTGTTTGAAATACCCATCAGTGTGCCAAGAGATCAATTGAAGTCGACTTAAATCATGGAGAAGTGAAATTTGTGTTTGAAGTCGGGACTGTGCGTTGGAATGCTGCGCGGCGCATTGGGAGGTAGTCGCGGCACATTGGGAGGTCACGACGCATAGAGCTGCCATTCACAGTGCAAATTTCAATGTGCGTAATGCATATACGGGTCACGACGCATAGAGATGCCAATTCAAATTTCATCACTGCTTCTGAATTTGTTCCAATCAACTCAATCTTCTATGATCCAAGTAAGTGTGTGAGCCTTTGCCATTTCTATTAAATGGTGTTTGTTGTGATTTGGAGAGAAAAATATAAGGTTTGAATGGTGAAAACATAAACTCTTTCCTTTTGTTGAAGCTGCTCCTTAGGGTTTCAAATGATGTTTTAAAAGTCATTTTCATGCTGAATACTCACTGTCATACTATCATTTCCTACCTGTGATTTCTTCCCCTCACTGTCACATCATTATACCAGTCCCTCTCCTTTTCCCCTATATTCTAAAATCATTCCTATCATTTGTCCCCATTCTGTTTTTTGTTCCTATCCCTAAACACTACCATTTCTTATCATTATCCCTTTCCCCATATCATTTGCAAAATCCCTAAATCCCCAATTCCCAACAGTCAAGTGATTGTTATTACACCTTAATCTCACTTGACAGCCCACTTTCCCACTATTTCATATTCCTCACAGTCCCTCATTTCCCTTTGGCACATTTGGCATTGAAAAAAAAACATTCATTTACCATTTTCAAGCCAAACCAAACACCTACTTGACATGCACCTTTGCAGCACCATGACAGACACTGATACATCATATGAACAAGACAATGATTCTACCACAAAGCTTCATGCACCGAGGAGGCCTCGTAAGGGTGGCATACATGTTAGAGAAGAGCCCACCTCTTTGACTGAACTGCAAGCTTGTCCACTTGCCATGGCATGTTTCCAACAACAGTCATGCTTTCAGTATTGCAAATGGATTGCTCAGATTCAGCATCATCAGGAGTTGGCTCGGTTATTTGTTTTGCATTTGCATGGTGGTCAGGTAACTCTTGCTCGTGTAAATTTCACCTTGACACCAGAGACCATTTCTCAAGCAATAGGAATACCGAATGTAGGTGAGGAGTGGAATAAAAGAATGTAGGTAGAAAGAGTACATTATGAGCCATATATTAGGCCTAGCTATGTGAGATAGCTCAGCAGGGTGTTTCCGTTCCAGTTTTTGAAAGAATCCTATGCATCGTTGATGAGACTCATTATCAGATATTTCAGTTGTGAAGGCCACTTCTCACACCTCAATGCATACCATATCAGATTGTTGATGCATTTCACAAGAGTGAAGATGATGAACGTTCCATATTTCATGTGCCGAAACATTGAGAGGATGACTACTCTTGTGCAAAAGAAGACTCCTAAACAGTAGTACAACAACATTTATCACTATGCGCTCATCGAAATCATTGTTGTGCATCAGTTTGGTTTGCAGGGTATCACATGGGAAGACTTCATTTCCCGTAAGTTCTTCATAGCTTCAAAAGCTCATCAGGAGGTTGTCCATCATACAGGTGAACCTTCACATCAGCATGGAGGTTGGGAGGCAGAGACTACTAGTGTGCCAACATATGTCACCTATCAGAGAGGCATGAGAGGATTGTTTGCAGCAGCCCGACGAGTATTATCTCCACTTGGGGTGGAAGGGGTCTCGTTGCCATCATCAGCAGCACAGGTACAGGTACAGGACAGAGGCAAGAGGCCTATGCAGGATGAGGGCCCTTCAGGAGGCCTAGACACTGATTTCATACTCATCGATGATGATGTGAGCTCTCCTAGCTCAAAGCTGAGGGAGGTCATTCAGGAGCAGAAAGCCGAGATAGATGCATTGACCGACAAGTTGCAAACAGATCAATGGGTCATAAACTATTTGGAGCAGTGAAACAAACAACTAGAGGATCAGCATATAGTCATGGAGTTATAAAACATTCAACAAAACTGTCAAGATGCCCGAAGGAGGAGGATAGAGTTCACTTCATTGGAGCAGGAGATAGAGGCTGATCGTGAGGCTTGGCTTGAGAGGGCCAATATTCATCTTGAGAAACTGTTGGCAAAGACAAACAAAGACAAGGACATGCTTAGGCACATGAAAAATCATTATTGGGCATGAAATCATGTTTGCAAAGCAAGGATCAAAATCCTTAAGGCAAGACTATGGAGAGAAATAAAACGACGCAAAAGGCATGATAGGCTCCGAATCTTGTCCGAGGCTTCCTTGGCTGAGCATGATACTCAATGATGGACCTTCAGTCCAAATTTCAGCAAATTTGGAGAAACTTTTGTCAATTTTGGCTTCGAAACAGATTTTCCTGCCCAACGCATAGCGCCACTTGGCACGCGCTTATAATTGGGAGATCATATGGAGGAAAACTTTACATTTTTGGATTTTTCATCAAAATTTATGCATGCTCATGTATTACCTAAGGATGTCATCAAGTTCTGGGTTTCCTAAAGGGTCAAAAACACCTTAAAAATGACCTCTATGCCACCTTTTGCACCCACAGGAACAGTCTTGGGAGTTTGAATTTTTGGAGGGGCAAATGACATCCAAATCCATAAATTCCACTTGGTTTGGAAAGTAGAGAGGTAGGGCTTTCCAAATAGCCATCATGAACTCAATTTGGACTTCGGGAAGTGCCATAAAATCAGCTACAAAGTTGTGCTACGCATACAGGTTTTGGGCGCAGTGCATAGAGAATTTTGGCCTAATTTTCACTCAATAGCTCAGAGTTTCGCCCAGTTTTTACCAGTTTAATTTTTTATGTAACTCTTGATCTACCTTGATTTAGTTTCATGAACATGATCTAATTTTTGCACATATTTACTTGTTTTAGTAGGTTCATTCACTAAAAAGTGAAAAACAACTGAATGAATCAGTTTCCTAACATGTAGAGGCAAGTTGTTTCATTGCCTATTTTTCAGTTCCTTGTTTAGATATGGTTGAAACAGCTCCTAGAATGATGAGCTCGACCCCTAGAGGCATGGGAATGAGTTAAGCTTGCCTATATCATGTAATTTCTCAGTCATTTTCAGGGTTGGACACTTGCGATTGCTTGGCACTCCATTGTACATTTGATTTCTGCATTTTTGGCAAAGGAAAGACCAAGGTTTGCAACACTTTTTGGGATCCTTGTGGCTCTGTGTTTTGATGGTATTCTTCTCTATGTAATTTTTAAGTTCACTGATATTTATGTGCACCATTTCCTTTTTCTTTTGCTTCTGAAATTAAACAAATGAGTGACAAAAGGTAGAATTCATTAGCTTGCTGTGCTCTGCCTGTTAGTTTTGTTTAATTTTCAATATTTTCTTTAGTTTGAAGAGGAGTCTTGGTACCCTCTTGCCCTCTTCAGCTTCTCACCGGTCTGAACCCTCCACCTTTACAAATCAAAGCATCAAAACGATTGCCTTTCTTGCCCCAATCAAAATTCTGCAAAATTGGCCTTCATCCCCAAACCCAAAATTGCCTTTCCCTTGATTCCAACAAAACTCCCAAAAAATCAAATCAAATCCTTGCACTTCATATGTAGCCTAAAATCAAAAGATATATCAGTCATCTCAAGCCCCAATCGATCATCATTTGTTGATATTGACCCGGAGAGAGCCCTCTCCTATCCTCGTAGGGCTAGCTATGAGGCTGAGCGTGGTTTGATGTGGACCTAGAAGCTTACCCTTTCAGCCTGAGGTAAATCTAGGCTCTAACAGAAGACACATTCTCCTTTCTTCTGTGCTAATTTCTGGACTTATACCCTAGAGGCTCCTTTGTGTTGAGTTGTATTGCTGCATTGCATTTTGACTATTTGCACCTTTTGGTCTTGAGCCGGCTTCACTTGGACTCGTGTTTAAGCCACTTATTTGACCATGTCTTCTGCAAAGTCAACCATGTAATCACTTAGCTTCTGCAACTTTACGTATTTTTTTACCCATGGAAAGAGCATCCCTTTGAGTGTTCTTGACCAGTTTCACCTCCCTGCATTGAGCATAGGAATGTTCCCCTCCTAGGAACCAGATCATCTATTTCTCTAACACTCGTCCTTTCCACTGTACTATAGCATTCTTTTATTCTTTTTCCAGCTTAAAGAAAAAGACAAAAAAATTATATATTCCAAAAATAGCAGGAATAGGATGACATTTCCATATTTTTTTGGCAGCTAGAGTTAGTGTTGTCACCCTTGAACAAAGCACTCAAAAGAAGGTCTCTCCTCCATTTGGGTGGGACTTTGTTTGACTTAGGAGCACCTTAACCTTGTTATTGAGTTAGTACTCATCCGATTGGTTACCTCTTCCAATAATATGGAGAGTTTTCTTATCCCTCTTGCATGACAAACTTATATAGAGTTGTCATATGCTACCATATGGCCATCATTGAGTTGTGCTTTTGTTCAAGGGAAGTAAACTTGAGTCGGCCTCTCTACAGTGTCTCTTTACCTATTTTTCAATTGGCCATCCCTAGTTGTCAGTGTCACGTTTGTCATCACATCAATTATATTGGTCCTTCGCTTGTGCTAGTTTGAGAAGGTCTCCATTGACTTCTTTCTAGAGGGTCTTGTCCTTATTGACTATGACAAATTGCTCTGAGGGTAGATCCAGAGCCACACCCTGGCCCTATTTTCATTATTAATAAGTCAACTTGTGCTCAGTATCGACTGGTATCATGGGTCTTTGACTGAGTGGCTTCCCTTGTGTTCGACATTAGCTTTCATTATCAGACATTGGGATTCGTGTAGTGCCTTTGTTTCCATTTGACCTTATTGGAGGATTCCTTGCCTATGTGTCAGCTTTCCTTATTGGTTGGTTCAGAGTGTTTCTGTTGTGCACTAGCTACATCTTGTGTATGCCAGAAATGTGCTTCGGTTAGGTTACTACATCTTTTTCATCTGATTCCTTCTACATTATTGGCCTATGGGTTACACTCACACTAGATTGATGAAGGATGCCTTAATGCCTTCCTTCTAACGGATCTTTTCCTATTGACTACAGCTCATTAGCTTTGGGAAAAAGATCTAGAGTCCATTTGGTAGTGCCTTGACGTTTGAAATCATTAGTGGTAGATTCCTTCACTATCGACAGTGGGAAAACATCATTGTCTCTTGATTGATAGATTCTTTCGAGTGTTTGACTTCAGCTCATTCATTCACACTTGTTAGATTATACTAGGTACCTTGACTCTCATTATCATTATCGGTGAGTAGTCTCAAGTTTGTTAACGATATACATCAATGACTGGTAATCAAACAATTTCTCATGTGGTTGACCTTAGATCATTCATTCCCATTGTGTATAAATGTACCACGACAGTTAGTGAAGACCTCGAGTTGCATCAACATGTTTTGGTTCACTTGTCAGTTGCTCCTGTTGCTGCTAGTTGACACCATCCTCCTTATATGTTGCAGTTCTTCACAGCGACATCTTATATGTTGGCATTCGAGTTGCGATGTGGTATCATTTTCTTCCATCATGTTCATTTGGTACTATTGTGATCAGTTTTGACATCAGTGATCAACTTCATCCTTCAGTATCATTGATCGTCTTTTTATATGTGATATTCAAACATGTACTTTTTCGATCATGATCAGATGATCCATTATGTACTTTCAGTTCCTTTATACTAGTATACATATTGGATCTGCTTGTACTTGATATGTGAACATGCTTTAGTTTCTCTAAGCATGGGTATGCTGGCCTCAGAGAGCAGTTTCTTTCTAATCTCTTTTGATGGCTTGGCAGGTTGAATTCTGGTGAAGTCCTTCTCAGTCTCAGCATGATTATTTCCATACACTTACTACATTTCGGCCATCATGTACCCCTTTTGACCTCATATATTAGGGGACATCTGTTATGGCACCATTTACCACTCTTGGCAAATGTGATGCTTTGTTTATGGCCTAGGGAAACCCCTCCTTCTAGACTTGGTCCAAATATATAAAAAACGATGTTTTATTCCTTGTATGCTACTTTACCCTAAGCTAAAAGTGTGTACACGTGGGTCAGTCAATACCCAACCAACTTATATGTATGAAAACACTTTAAAAAAATAATTTTACTTAATTATGAGCGGAGTTCATGGGTTTTACTTGTTGATTATTTCCTATTTCCCATGACCCAACTGTTTCCCAACAAAAAAACTAATTGGGAGAGTTATAAATAGACATCTATGGGAAGCCCTTAAGGAGGAGAAGGGATAGAGTTACTAAACTGAGATTATCCCTGACTGAGTCTGATGAATCCCTATGTCTCATGCACTTCCCCAAGCTTTAGGAAACCCTTGTTTCCTTGATTATAAATATCCTTTCTTTTGCTTTAGATACTAGGGTGTTGGTGATGGAAGAAGATTGTTGAATGTTGGGATAGGATGAATCTGGAGGACAATTCTTCTTGGAGACAGAAGGAGACTCAGGTGAATTATCTCAATGTTATTTATAACTTACTGCAATAAAAGAAATGTTGTCTTGTTTCCGAAATTAACTATATTTGTGCATCAAATTATGTTTTAATTCATATATGAATGTTGTTTTGATGTATGATCAATCATTTGTTTATATGATATAAAGTCAATTTCTTGAATATGCTTTCCTTCTATACTGCCATGTATGTTCAAACAGAATGATTTTCAGGTTTGAAGAACATTGGGTGTTGTGGAGGGTCTGAACCCTACGGGACCTACTCAAATGAAGGAAATCCGGTTATGGTCACTCTTATGTAGTTTGATAATATAAGCATCTTGCCTAAGTTGTATGAGTATTTCGTGTTGTAGTTTGCTTCTGCTCTATTGGGGTTCTAACCTAAAGCCCTGCGGTGCCTCCACCTGAAACCACTAGTTTCCATTTGTTCCAGCATTTATTTTTTACATATGCCTCGAAGCAAAAATACTAGCAGGATTGACAACTTATGTGTGAAACAAATTGGTGATTTTGAATTAAAAGGGAAATTGATTTTCCCAAAACTTTGGCCCATTACTAGGGAGGCTATTAGAGGTGCACATATGTGACTAGTATTATCTGAATGTATTGATTGAAAGTGTGATAGATTTGTTCATGGCATTGGGGTTTCTGGGAATTAAGAAGAGAGGTAAGAAACTATGCATGACTTGAACATACTAAAGAGGGATCTACCTTTTGAGGAGTTAGGGAAAATATTATTTCATTGCATGGATAGTGAAGAAGAAAAATATAGTGTTTCTAAAGAAACTAACTGTGTAGTTCCAAGAGGACGAGGTAAAAGGAAGAAAAATTGATATTTGGGAAGAGTAACATATATACAAGAGATCATTTCAAAAGTTGAGGTAGAATCATTTGCTAAGGGAAAAACATCTAAGAAGATAGGATGAGGTAAAACTTTTCTACATAGGCCAACATCCTTTTATTCATCTATGATGTGTGCACATATTAAGGAGGTGGAATTTTATGAAACTTTGATCTCGGAGACAAGCCCTAGAGTTTCAACTCAATATGTATCAATCGATGAAGGATACCAAGGCTTGATAGAGAAACAAGAGGATACAGATTAATTTGATTTATAATCAAGTCAAGATGAAGGACCACACGATTAGTTCATCTCTAATTTAGGTAGTGTTGTGAAACAACATGTTGAGCATTCTGTTGTAGAAGTTGTTGTGAAATCATTAGGATCGCCTAGATAATATGATCACTTTGAGAAACGTGAATATCTTGAACATCCTAAGAAATCCTCATCACCAAAAAAAAAGTAATATCCTACATTATGAAATCCACCTAGAATAGATATACAAAAGTTTCAAGATTTTAAGTAGAAGGAAATGGTAGGTGGCTCGGCTACAGGTAAAATTTTGGAAATGGAAATTTATCTTAAGGCTTAGAGATCTTGGTGTTATAGCACCATTTACCACCCTTGGTATTTGTGATGCTTGGTTTATGACATAGGGCAACATCTCCTTCCAGACTTGATCCAAATATTTTAAAAACAGTGTTTTATTCCCTGTACGCTACTTTTCCCTGAGATAAAAGCATGTACACATGGGTTAGTCAATACCCAACCTGCATATATGTGTTAAAACACTTGAAAAAAATAAATTTCCTTAATTATGGGTGGAGTTCACAGTTTTTACTTGTTGATTACCTATTATTGCCCATGGGCCAACTGTTTCCCAACTAAAAAACTAATTGGGAGGAGTATAAATAAACTTCTATGGGAAGTAATTAAGGAGGAGAAGAGATAGAGTTATTATACTGAGATTATCCCTGATTGAGTCTGAAGTATCCCTGTGCTTCAAGCACTTCCCCAAGTTTTAGGAAACCCTTGTTTCCTTGATTGTTAATATTCTCCCTCTTGCTTGAGATATCGTGGTATTGGTTATGGAAGGAGGTTGTTGAAGACTGGGACTGGAGAGATCTAGAGGATGGTTTCCCTTGGAGCCAGAAGAAGAAGACTCAGGTGAATTCTCTCAGTGTTAGTTATAGCTTTCTGCAATAAAAAGAAGCAATGTCTTGTTTCCGAGATTAATTTTTTTTATGCATCAGATACTGTTGTAATTCATATATGAATGTTATTTTGATGTATAACTAATCATTTGCTTATATGATATAAAGTTAGTTTCATTAAAATTCTTTATCTATATCTTGCTATGTATGTTCGAATTAAATAATTTTTAGATTTGGAGAACATCAGGAGTTGCAAACGGTCTGAACCCTATGGGATCTACCAAAACGAAGGACATCTGGGTATGGTCGCTCTCACATAGTTTGTTTATGTAAGCATTTTTCCCGAGTTGTATGAGTGTTTATTACTATAGTTTTCTCTTGCTTTGTTGTGGTATGAACCCAAAGCTCTAGGGTACTTATTCCCGTAATAGAATTGGCGACTCCACTGGGGATAATAATCTTGTTATTTCTAGTTTGTGTTGTCCAGTGTTAATCAAGGCTCAGTTCTTGGTTTGCTTGCCGTGACAGTATTATTTGCTCCAGTAGAATCTCAGACCTTAAGTCTGATCTTTTTGATCTGGCTTTGTTTTTTATTTTTCTTGCAAAGCTTTGTATACACACTTTAGTCTGTTTACAGTAGCATACACATGCTAGTTTCTGTGAAGTGAACCCGCGTATACGCGAGTTTCCTTTATCAGAAGCGCGTGTACATGCCTATGTGCTTGAACACAGCTACGTATACCATTTTTTACATTGTTTTTTCAAATCTCTCTACCCAAAAATATTTGTTTCTTGGTCTTTTTAGTCTCTGAGTGGTCAATTTCTCTCTCTAGAATTTTATTATTCTGTGAGCTTATTGTTTTGAAGTCTCTTCTGCTTTGAAAATATTTGGCCTAGGTTTTCTTTTGAGTTAGTTTTATGATTTTTGTTTTGGTACACAAGACTTCGTATAGAGGTTCTTAATTGTTCTGGTCCTCTAGAATAGGAGATTGTTTTCAATCTTAGTGTCAAGCTTAGTTATTGGTCTACTTGCTTTGCTTTCCGTCATTTTGTGACCTTATACCTTTTCTTGCTTTTTGGAAGTCTTTTTTGATGAATATGAAAGTATTTCTTTCCTGACTTCTTGGTCAATTTGTCAAGATCTTTACTGCTGTTTGGATAATTTAGTACAAGTTGAAGCCTTTTTGTTCAAGTTTTCATTCGTTGTCGAATTTGTAACTTGCAAATACTCATTGTGCTCATTTTTCGGTCTTTGAGTCTTAGTGGCATTTAGAGTGCTTTCAAAAGGTTGTTTTGATTGTTTCTTGAAAAAGAAAAGATCCTAAAAAACATTGTTTTTGTTTTCTTTTTCCAAGTTTGATTTCGGTTTCTTTTGATTTTTTGAAAGTGCATTGTAATCTGTTGGCATTTGTCCTTCTTGTTTGGAGAAAATTTTGTATTCAAATTTTGTATTCTTTTGAACAATTAAGTTGGCTTATAAATAGTTACAAAAAATTGCTTTCATTCTTTTTTAGAGTAATTTAGGATCTTGCATCTTCATTACACCTTGCATTTGGGTAGTTTTGCATGATTAAAGCATCAATAGTCTTTTTAGTTTTTGTATGTCTGAAGTGTGTTTTAAGAAAAGAAAAGAAAATTTTTTGTATAGAAGTTTCATAGAACCCATGTAGAGATCTCTTTTCATTGAAGAACAAATGATTGCACTCATGTAGTTAGTTTTTCATTGATTTCTTTTGCGTCATACAAACACCATTGGTTTCATTTCCATTTATACCCTTGACTTAAAAGAACAGCCATTAAAAGTCAATCACTTAGTTAAAATAAACTAGAACTTTTGTATTGTCATCAGAATGCACCAACAAGTTTAGGTTTATTAGGGCCTTGGATTAGGCGAGAGGAGAGTTAACTCTCCAAGGCCACTCTAAATTGTAAAACATAAAAGTTTGATTAAAGAGTGAAATCCAATAGTGTTAGGGAGACTGGTAAAGCTCCGTGACAGGGAGTAAAGGACGAGGGTTAGTGAAGGTAAGGATGAGAGATTCCCCCTCTCTTACTTGTTGGATCCTACCTCACAACTGTTCTGCCCGTCTTTTGATATGAGTTGGTGACCATAGTTGCCTATCCTAGGAACCACAAAGGTGGTTGTGGAGGGGAATCTCGTGGTACGTGAGGTTGACATTGTATCACATTCAACAATACTTCTGGAGGACACCCTTGTGAAGCTTGGGGGCTTTCACCAGCAAAGGCTGTTGTCTGGAGGTCAGCGTAACTACCTCTAATACCTTCTCTAGTAGGCCTGGGGCGTAATTACCCCGATCTATTTTTAGAAGGCCCTTATTATTAACTTCTCGTATTTTGGTGTCTGGTCCTAATCACCCAGAGTGGAAATACTTGGAAGTTGTTTGACTACTGATATCTTTAGGGACATTTTAGTGGGTGTTATGTGCTCCTAATCGGCCTAGCTTTATAATTTTATTGAGTCTTTAAGTAGATATTTTAAATAACTCAAAGTGGCTGACCGACCATTTCGACAGTCTCGGAGACTTCGTGGGCTTTCACGTACAAGTTCAGAGCCTTCTCCTAGAAGGCATAGGAGCGATTCTGCCAGTGGTTTCCAACCAATGGCAGTAGGTGCATCGAAGATTGATCCTCCACTTGGGGGAATTAGTTCACAAGATAGACCTGGTACTAGTACAGAGTTAGAGAGGAACACACCAGTTCTTTCTCGAGTACTCTTCTAGTCAGAAGATAGTATTGAAGTAGAAGAGCTTTCAGAGTCAGTTGTGGCTCCGAATTCTCCTCTCCCTCCTGATCATCCAAATGTTTTGTTATACATTGGAACTCTAACTCACAGGTCTTCGAGCCCAGGTTTACATACATCTATCCCTTCGATGACCACAGCTGGAAGCATGGCATCCATGACGAGTGTTGCAAGCATGCAAACTCCCATATCTATACAAGGGGGAGGAAATATTTCCATCCCTTCTAACACTCCCAACACAACTATATTTGGGTCTACTTCCATTCCATCGACGAGTGGAAGTTCTCAAGCTAATGCATCCAGTTTTGGATTTTTCCCTTTTGGAATGCCCTCTCAAGGTATTCATTCAGTTCCTCTGAATATACCATCAACTGCCTCCACATCCATGATGATTGGATCGAATTATTTTCAGATTTTCCCATTTGGAAGTGGTCGTATACCACATTCCAATCCGACAGTAGGGTCAATGCCCTTTCCTTTTAAAAGTCAAGGTAGTAATCCATTCCAGAGTTGGACAAACCTTGCGGTTAGTGGGATAGGAGCTGGGAATCAATTTTTCTGCCAACAAGGGAATGTGTTGCATTCTTTGGTTAATTCATTTCAAAGTTTTTAACCCTTTGCTAATGCATGGAACCCTTATTATGGGTTGTCAACTCCTTTTAATACTTCGTTAAGGGGTAACTTCACTAGTTACAGAGGATTTTCTGCAGGAGTTCGTCAAGCTCCAAATTTTTCTAGACCATAAGGATCACCTTTTAGTTTAATAGGCTCTATGAGTTACTTTGGAAATTCTAGTGCCTTTCAAAATCCAGGTCATTCATTTCAGACCTTCGGGAACCCAACCCATTCTAGATCAAATTCCTAAGGTCCTCCACCAATTCCTTTTCTAGCCACGCTTAATTTGCCAGACTTAACTAATTGATGAATGATCCAATTACATACAATCCGGCTTGGCCTCTGGTCCCAACTAAACTTCCATCGGATATTCCATAGTTCGAAGGGAAGAGTGGTGAAGACCCGAGAGACCATGTGACCACATTTCACTTATGGTGCTCATCCAACTCCCTGATAGATGATTCGATCAGGTTGAGGTTATTTCAGCACACCCTAACCAGGAATGTGGCCAAATGGTATATAGAGTTCCCAGGGGGAACCTATACTTCTTTCACTCGTTTGGCTAATATTTTCTTGAACCATTTTCAGTTGCCTGTCTGCGATGAATCCAGAACTCAGCTTCTAGCCAACTTTCATCAAGACATGACAACTCACATTTCGGATCATATCCAGGAATGGAGATGGAGGAAAAGGCTTATCGAAGCTAAAATTCCACCAGAGTTCCGTCTCAAATGATTTCTCAAATCATTACAACCTGAGATCTCAATGGATGTTTCTCTTTCTGGTGTTTATTAGGAAGAGAAGGCTATTTTTTGAGCCCAACAATTACAATTGATATATTCTCAGTTTGGGACTCTTAAGAAAATCCTACGTGACGCTCCTAGATCTAAGGTTAATTTAGCCAAACCGAAGCCAAGCCCTCATGTCGATGGTATAGTTGGATCAATTGACACAAATACGGTGAACCTTTTGAACCAATTGCAATAGTTGTCTCTACAAACTGCTTCTTCTAACTAGGCAGCACCGTTCCTTCACCTTCCCAACCTACCTCTATAAACATCATCTAGGCCTCTAACCCGAAAGGAAATCAACAATCCGATGGGAAGAAGAAGGGTTGAGGTAAGAAGAAGAATGAAGAAGGGAAGGATAATGAGAACAAGCCTGACAACGGTGCTAGTGAGGGTAGAAAAGAGTCCAAGAAAAAGTTAAATTTCCATGCAAGTTATGCAATGGAGATCATTTGACTCACCTCTTCCCTAAGATTTAAGATTCTCAGTGCTTGTTAGTGCAGCAAGGGTCCTCTAGCTCCCAAGTTGTCTTGACTAACCGTTTTCCCCAAGGGTAGCAATTACTTGTTGGAGTGAACTATAACGCTGGTACCTCCACAGGGGGCAACCAGGAAGGGGAAAATTCCTCAAATGTTTTTATGATGAACTCTCATGTCATTGTTGCTACATGAGCACACGATTATGGTGAAATAGAAACATTTAAGGCTAAATCTATTCCTGGAACCACAGACCCACTTAATATTGAGCGACCCTATGCTGATTCTATACCTCGGATACCAAAAGGTTCCGCAAAGTGCTCGATTATTAACCCCAATCCTAGGGCAGCCCAGAACTACTCGATCGTAGACGATCTAGCTCAAAGTCCTTGTGATATGTCCACAATTGAGGTACTCTAGTCGTGTCTTTCTTAGAGAGGTGCTTTGCTATCGGCAATCGGGGCAGTAGATCCAAAGAATTCTTTAGTGCTCACTTTTGACATGCTGAATGTCAAAAAGAGACTTCCTCACCATATGGCTTTCCAAATAAAGTCCACTTACCGAAAGACCAATATTTTTCAGAAAGTTATAGATGAGGGAGCTTCCACGTGTAATGTCTATGTCATGTTGGAAGGCCATTGGATCACCTTCAGTTGTTACCTCACCAACTCTCTTAACAACATTTCATGGACATTCTCATAGGCCACACGGAATTATCCTGGCCTTTCCTATATGTGTTGGAGGACAAGTCATTTATATTGAGGTAGAAATCATTGATGCCAACCTAGATTACAACCTCCTCTTAGGAAGGAATTGGATTTAAGAGATGGATGCCATAGTTTCATGTTTATTCTGCATCCTCTGTTTTCCTCATGGGGGATAATTGTTAAAATTGATCAGTTAGATTATTCTGCAGGTGAATCCCATGCAACCTCGGATTCTACTGTTCCATTGGTGCATAATCCCTGTCAACCTATTGAAAATTTAGGAGTTGGGATGTACTCTTCCTTGATGGGTATATTTGAGCTTCCCCCTCCTACAACTAGAATCAATTCTGTTTCATCCTCCAAGGGGCCTTCACAGAAAGAGTTCTTTTGAACTCATTATTTTTCAAACCCTTGGACCTTACCTTCATCTACGACCACATTAGATGGACAGCAAGTTGGCGGAATGACATTTCCCATGTCTATAGCATAACTTAGCTATCAATCTATCGTTAACTCTACAAACAACCATCCAACTCCTTTTTAGAGGAGGAGTTAGATGGTGATGTGGCTCCAGCTTAGACCCTTGACTCTACTTCTGCTTTGGATTGCTTAGATACAGTTTTACCATCTGGGGAAGCAATTTTAGAAGAAATGATGGGTCTAGATCGACCGTGGGAAGATTTACATCATTGTTCATATTTTCTTCCTCCATTACATGAAGTCAAATCTAGGTTCTTCAATCTGCTTACTAGCGATGTTTGTACAGTTTCAAACCCTTTGGCTCCAACACAACTATTTGCCGAAGGTAATATGTCGATTATCTCAAATACTGTACCTATAAACATCTCTAGGAATCCTAACATTATAGAAAATGTCTTCATCGAAGCTGATTGTTCCTTTAAAGAGATTCAAATTTACACCGACCACTTTAAGGAGTTTCGAGATGTGTTTGCTTGGTATTATGAGGAAATACCTGGTATTGATCCATCTATAGTCTAGCATGAGATCAAGACATAGGAAAACGCCAAGCCTATTCTTCAAAAGCTTCGACTAGTCAATCCTCAGAAAGCAGTGGCTATTAAAGCTGAAGTTGAAAAGCTGCTTAAGGCGGGCTTCATATACCCCGTTCCTCTAATGGAGTGGGTTTCCAATCGAGTCCCAATAGATAAAAAGCAAGGAACGATCCGAGTATGCATCAACTTTATGGATTTGAATAAAGCTTGTCCAAAAGACAATTACCCCACGCCTTTTATTGATCAAATTGTTGATGAATGTGTGGGTAATGAATTTATTTTGTTCATGGATGGATTCTTTGGTTACAATCGAATTTCTATCCATCCAGAGGACTAGCATAAGACAAATTTTATTTGTCACTGGGACACGTTTACTTACAAGAAGATGCCTTTTGGTCTTAAAAATGTTGAAGCTACGTTTCAGCCAGCCATGTCTTATGCTTTCCATGAAATCAAACATGTTATCAAAGCATACTTGGATTACTTAGCTACTCAATACTGAAACATAATCGATCATCCCAGCCACCTTCGGCTAATTTTTGAGAGATGTCGATTTTATAAAATCCGGTTGAATCCAAATAAGTGTTTTTTTGAGTTCACATCTGGTAGGTTGTTAGGATTCATCATAATGAATCAAGGGATTCAATTAGATTCTTTCAAGGTTGAAGCAATAATTCAGTTGCATCCCTCGTGTTCCAACCGTCAACTTCAATGTCTCCAAGGAAAGGAAAATTTCTTGAGAAGATTTATAGCAACTTATGGCGAGATTACCAGAGGATTTATGCATTTTCTTAAGAAAGGAGTTCCATTTTTATGGGACGACTTTGCGCAATGATCTTTTGATGCCTTGAAGCAGGCATTAATCTATACCCCATTGTTGAGTCCACCATATTATGGCAGAGATTTCCTTTTGTATCTCGTAGCGGCAAAATCAACCATAGGTATGGTTCTAGTTCAGGAGGATGATGCTCTCACTGAGCATGTAATCTACTACTTCAGTCGAGGCTTAGTAGGTCCTGAAATACGCTATTCTCCTATCGAGAAATTTTCCTTAGTAGCTATCCATGTTTTCCAGCGGCTTTTTCATTATATTTTGCTCTGCAAAACGTTCATCTTAGCAGCTGTTAATCCTTTTCAGTTTGTCCTCAGCAGGCGAGTGATTGGGGGCAAATACAATCGATGGATTGTTATTTTGGAAGAATTTGATCTCGAGTTCTTGTCAGCCAAGTCTAAGAAGTCATTGGTTTTTGCGGAATTAATTTCCAAGCTGCCTTCTGAGGAAGACATCGTTTATGAGGAAAATTTCCTCGATGAACATTTATTCCTCATTTCTTCACAAGATCCCTGCTATCGAGATATCATCATATATCTCGAGACTTCAAAGTTCCCGCCTGCTTCCTCCAATGATGAGTGTTGAAAGTTACATCACCTTCCCAAAAACTATGTTATCATTGGTGATACATTATATCGCAAAGGGGTTGATTCAATCCGTAGGCATTTCTTAAGCAGAATCTGTACTTAGTGATTGCCATAGTGGAGATTGTGGTGGTCATCTATCAAGGCTTGCAATAGCCCAGAAAATTTTGCATGCCGGCTACTTTTGGCCTTCAGTTTTCAAAGATTGTATTGAAGCAGTCAAACGTTGCCACCCTTGTCAAATCTATACTCAGCAAATGCGCACACATCCAACTCCACTTTTTCCTATTATCATTGTCAGTCCATTTACGAAGTGGGCATTGACTCTACTACTTGTAATCCACCTTTGACAGCGAATCACAAGTACATCAATGTGGCCGTAGACTACTTTACGAAGTGGGTTGAGGCCATGCCTACTTACAAAAACGATAGTGAAAGAGCAGCCTTGTTTCTCTTCAATCAGGTTATTTCACGTTTTGGTATCTCGAGAGAGATTGTCACTGACCATGGCAGTCACTTCCAGAATCAAATGATGACCGAATTGGCTCTCAAGTTGGGCTCCCGGTAGGAGCATTCGTCTTCATATTATCCTCAGGCCAATGGGCAAGTCGAAGCCGTAAATAAGTCCCTCAAGACTATCCTGTAAAGGACAATTAACAAAAAATTCTCCAATTGGCACATCATGTTGTACCCGATACTCTAGGCATACCAAACCTCGGTGAAGACTGCCACTGGCTTTACTTCTTTTCAATTAGTTTACGGGTTGGAATCTATTTTTCCTATCGAATGTGAAATTTCGTCCTTTAAACTAGCTGTGGAACTTCTTATAGAGACGTCTAGTCTTGAAGAATGCCTCGTTCACTTGGAACATCTCAATGAGTAGTGTCAAGATGCCGCCATAATAAACAAGGCCCATAAGAAAAGGGTTAAAACTTAGTATGATAAAGGTGTCCATCCTCAGGTCTTTTCTGAAGGCGAACTTGTCTTAGTTTATGACCAAGCTAAAGATGCCTTAAGGGTAGGAAAATTCAATTCTATGTGGTATGGTCCCTTTATAGTAAAATGAGTTTGGGGAAAAGGGGCTTATGAATTAGTTGATTTTGAAGGGAACAAGCTGGCGGAGCCCTGAAATGGGATCTACCTTAAGAATCATTTTGCTTAGGTTTCGGCTGAGCAATTGCTTGTTTGTATATATTGTATTTTTGTACATATTTGTCGGACATTTTGTGATGTCGACATTTTTTTATCTGCTTTGGAAGGTGTTGATGGATGATCTGATATATTTTGGATTCGTCGATGGTGTTAGTCAGCACACTCGGAATCTTGCTTCTGCAGCTTGGGTGATTTATTATCCATCTGGCTAGTTGATGGTGTCGAGGGAAGTATGTATTGGTCCTGCTTCAAATAACATTGCCGAATATACTACCATTATTAATTTACCATCTGAAGCAGTTTCTTATGGGATTGATTTGTTGGTAGTTTATCTTGACTCACAGCTGATAGTGTCACAATTAAATAACATTTATAGGGTTTGTGATCCTTATTTATATCACCAATTTTTGAGAGTGAGAGTGTTGCAACGATCATTTGTTTATATTACATATGTTCACATTCCATGATCTGAGAATTCATTAGCAGACTTTATTGCTAATCAAGCATTATATTGGCATATTAATCATTCATCAAATTAAACAAACATAAAAAATTTCGATCTATATATATATCATAAAATTGCCTGTGTATAAATAGAGTGTTCAAAAAATAATATACAAAATTGGGATGAAATGCCCATAATCATGTCCAGTCTGTCTATCGACGCTACTCAAGATGAGTGGCTAAAAAGTTAACTACTGCGTTGGCTACATGTCGAAGTATGCAGACCCAGTCCCATGGTACCCCTACCATGTGGTGCTACATCTCCTCAGGTAGATCCTCTATGGCTATCATCGGTACCTGGTGAGTTAGTCTCACCAAGTTTCTCTGAACTGCATATAGGACTCTCTCTGTCTCAGTTGCTACCTCTTTGGCACCTCTTCCGTGATGCCTGTGCCTCGGAAATCCATCTGGTCTCACTGGACCCACATCTGGAACATGGTCATTTTGTCAGTATTTTGTCCCATCAAAAATATTTCTAAATTCATTTCATATTTAAAAAAGAAAAAATATTTAAAATTTACAAAAACTTAAAAATTGTTACCTATGTCTCCCCATGCTGCGTTTGGTAGCAACACCAAGTTTGGATCTACTCAGAAATCCATATCAACATATGGATAGTCGTCGACTGCGATTATCTGTTGGTCCCACCAGGCGAAAAAATCATCATTGAAAGTCGTCCTAGGCACGTCCCCTCCTCCAAGATGTTTCATCAAGTTAGCCCATCTACCCATCTAAGGATCTCGAGGGCTTCTGATGGAGACAGATACTTTGGGACATAGCCCAAATACCTTCTCGAAGAAGAAGGAGCATAAGATAGTCCCATATCCAAAGTTCTTTGTCTAACGCTTCTGAATAGTGGTTAGGTGGCTCTTCATGTTGGTCAGAAGAGGCGTGCACTAGTCAAAAACCATGGTAAGGCATTCCACTACCAGGCTCATGGATACTCATGAAGCCTGATGCAGTGAAGCTGATCCATTTACCCTCGCAATGGTAAACAATAGAATCCTTAGAGATAAACTATCTACATGTTTGATTGGAATCTGACTTCCAATCTTTTCCGGGTGTCCAGTGTTGGCCTCCTGTTGCAACAGGTTTCATATTTCATGATTGACAGTGGAAGTGCCAAAAATAATCACCTTTTTCATGCTGCTAAAGTTCCATTTTTGAAGGTTTCTCAGTTAAAGGAAAGCCAAACAGTCTAAACTTGGTTTCCCCGGGTTTAAATTTCTTGCTTTAGAATATAGAGAGTATATCTGTCCAAACAGTTTAAGCTTGGCAAATTACTAGCTAGGTAGAGAACGGAGGAGCCCAACAGCTTAATCTGGGCCCTTGGAAGAAATAAGGATAGTTTTAGATTCGAAAGCAGTTGAAAAGAAAAAGGAAATTGGGATTTGCAATTCTAAGTGCATCCTTCCAGAAGACACAAAAAATTCTAGGTGTTGTAAACTGGGTAGGTAGTTTGGGGTTGCAGAAGCAAGATCATCTTGAGTTTTTGGGCATTGTCAAAAAAGGCTCATCTCATCAGTGGCAGAGATATCAAAGCAATGTTTTACTGGCAGAATGTTAAAAATCGTGTCTAACTTCCCCTCACTTCCCTCTCAAAAGTTCCTTACTAACATCCCCCTGAAGGACCTTGGGATCTACCTAACAAGTCCTAGTATTATTTCATTTTTGTATAATATTAAGTCAAGGTTTTGGCTTTCTTCATGAAAAGAAGCCACATTTCTTGTGTAAAAATCATGTTTTCATCCTCCACATAATCTCTATGTCTATCTTCACTTCATAGACTTACCATTGTTCCCCTTCCATCTCCACCCCACAAGCCATATTAACTCCTAATTATACTATATAGTTCCCTAACTACCCCCCCCCCCTACTCCCATTCACTATTAAAAATCATATAAAATTCCCAAAAATAATAATATTCCCACCCCTTGGCAATATAGCCATATGTTGTTAGTTCGAGAAATGGTAATCTATCTGGGACTACTGTTAACTCTTCGGCGTTCTAAACCCGGGATTGCTTTAACCTCTGGTTAAAACAATAACCATGGTCTTCCCTTTTTGCATAACATTTAAACCTTTAGGCGCTCCTTATTAATGTTTTTCGTTTGAATGTTTGTTTAAAACGTTGCCTGCGCGCGTTAAACCCATATAACCGAAACTCTAAGCCCGCAGCCTTGTAAAAAGATTTAATATTCGGGTGGGCCCCATACGTTAACCCCCCGTCTAATCGCTGTTCCGTCCACCATCGGATTGGGCCCTCCCCATCCGACGGCTCTCGCCGATTTCGGAGCACCCCCTGCACCTAGACGTTAGCCTTCGATATTGCAGCGGTTTTCTCCCTGTACAGATGACACCTGTCCGCTTTCTATTGCATCGGAAGGGCTCTGACGGATACAGCTCCCGTACAGAAAGCGGTTCGATGAAACCGCTTTCCGCCTTCTGTACGCACGTCGCATTTTCCCCTATGATGTCATCTCCTTGCCTCTGCTGCTGTGCCACGTTGCCACCACCTCAACTCTTTTGCGCCCGCACCTTGCCACCGTGTCATCACCACGTCACCGGCCCTGTCGACTGCCACGTCACCCTCCGTACCCCACCCGCCGATGATGTCATGCTGACATCATAGTAAAAAAGTGCCAAAAATGCCAAATTTTCATAAAAACGCGCAAATCAACCGTTTTATGTCATTTTCACTGCTCAGTTGTGGAGCTCTTTGCATGCCATTTTTACATTGCTTTCACCGAAGTGCAAAATTCAGTCAAACGAGGCACTGCCACCTGCAAAATTGTTGCCATTACACTTGCTCATCCACTGCCGTCGCCTTAAATCCAGGTATTTACCCGAAGAAACACCCATAACCCTGTTTTTATGTTTTCTCTGCAAAAAATTGCCATTACACCTAAAAGCTCACTTCTAACCCATTGGCATTCGCCACACTTTCCTTGCTGCTCTACTGTATAACCTGTTTTACGACCAAATCCTGGAAACTCGGTTGTGCACTGATAAGGTTCCATTTAGCTCAAAATTCAGCTCCAATTTGTCCGTAGAACCGCTGAGAGAAGTCTACTAAAGCCCTCTGTTTGTCTCCCCTTCAGTATACTCATTGCAGAACCTTGCACGGGTTTCATTTCACTAATCTACGCTCATCAAAAGCATCCCTGCACAAAACTTAATGCTCTGAGTTCCTGGCCCAGAGTAACATTATCATAATTCCTTTTTTTTTGCTGAAGTACTGGCTTAGTCCAAACTCTACTCATTATCAAAGTATGGAGACCCCAATTGCCCTCAACATTGCACCACTAAATGCTCCACATAGGGACTTGGAATGGCTGCCCTTAGCTGACAGGGATTATCAAATGAAGGAAATGGTTGAAATAAGCAACAAATATCACATAGAAACCGTTTGTGAGCTAAAGAGGAAACACAAAAGCGGTACTGATGACATGGCTATCTGGGAGTCCAACCTACCCATCTATTATCTTCCACAAGTGAATGTATTCCCTGACTTCATCCATCAGTGTTGTGAACACTATGAACCCACTCAAAGAGCAGTTTTGGCTCCATCTGGGACTGTTTTATTTCACATCACTCCTCAATCCATAAATGAGATGCTAAGCTTTGAGCCAACTAAGCCTCTGGTGCCCCTTTCTATGAATTTTCTGCTCAACCAAGGTACCAAGCTGCCCAGCTCAGAGGTCATAAGGATTGGCCAATTGTTCATGCTCCCAGATTACCAGCCCCGACAACCTCCTCCTTATCTACATGTCTGGTTCAATGAAATAGGGAGACTACTAGTAGACATGATATCCTGCATCTTAGGATTCAATACCAGTGAGTATGTTGATGAGGTTATCTTGGTAATGCTATCCATGTTCACTCCAGGACAGCCCCCTGCTGTCCAGTATGATTATGCTACATTCATAGCTGACAAAATTCATGAGAAATTCATGAACCTGGAGAGAGAAAGGGTGTTTAAATATACCTCCTACATATATCATTTGTTGTTGTACTATCAGCCTGATAGTTTCCCAGTCTTCCTTAGGAAATTGGATGCTAAAGGGAAACAAAGGTCTGTAATATTTTGGTCGTCAGTCTGCCACCATATTCATTACTCTCCATACACCTACTGTGAGTTTATAGACCTGTTTATATACCTAGCTTCCTCCTTACTGGTGACCACTCCTCTCCCTAGACTCACTGATGAAATGCAAAAGATCCTGCAGCTTTCCAAGGCCTACAGTATTGGAGACTGGTATTTTTATCAACACCACACAGTAATCAGAATTTATGGGTGTGAGTTGGCCCCTTACAGACTACCCAAATATTTCCCCATGAGACTCTTTGCCTTGGAATACTTTCGACAATTTGGTAATGCAGATATGATCCATTTCTATGGCAAAAGCAAAAAGGCACAGCTAAAAATCAGACATCAATTGGGCCCATTTATTTTCAATAAAAGAGAAGAAGCCTGGAAGGAGGCAGACAAGATGTTGAAAGACTTTTTGTTATTGAAAACAAGCTTTTATTGGGCACCATATGACCCCAATCACTTTATAAGCCTTAGAAGAGTCAAGTATAGACTTGCATCATATGAACACTGTGATATCCCCCAAATTGAACAATTTGCCAACCAGCAAGAATGGGTAAAGGGCACACTAGTTGAAGAACTGTCTGAGGAAGAAATAGCAGAAAAAGCAATGAAAAACCTTGAAAAAGTAGTTGACTTGGAATCTTTTGGACAGGTGTTCTTTACAGCTCCTTGACATCTTGGAGAAGGCACTTCATCCGCCACGACCCACCAACAACCAGCCCAAGAAACTATCCCACCAGTAGCAACAGACAAAGGTAAAGAGGTGCAGCATTCAGAAGAGCAAGTGCATAATTTGGGACAACAAGAGACAATGGCAGATCCACCGGCTTCTACTGATGAACAAAATCAAGGGCAAGTGTCTTCTACACAAACAAAGGTAGCATAAATCCCTATGCTGCAGACGCCTCTCAATGAGGAGACATCAAAGAAAAGGGACAGACAGTAAGAAACGCCTCCAGGCACATCCACAGAGTAGCAAGGAGAGAAGAGACAAAGGTTAAATCCTTTTTCAGAAGAAGAAATGCCAGAGACAACCACAGAATAGCAGGTTCCTCCTAGCATGGAGACATCGGCCAGCTCATTACAGCAGGAGCATGAGAGACAGCGTGGCGTGGATGTTGGAAATAATACTGAGAGGGGGGGTGAATCAGTATTATCAAGTCAATAAAACTTTTTCATTTCCAAACTCTGATTCATATATTCTACTTCCACAACTTCTTATGATTAAGTTAATTGATCTTCAATGAGTGCATTAGAACATTATCAACCATATTATCAGTTAACAGATGCAGTAACATAGAGTAGATCATTACACATAAGGCACACACATGAACACCATGATATAAGGTGGAAACCCAATGCGGGAGAAAATCACCTGCTGCAAGTCATCTCAATCTTCTTCTTAATAAGAAAATCCTTTTACAATATTTTGTACTGGTGCAGTCTTATACCAGTACGGGAGCTACAACCCCCTTTGCTCTTGTACTAGCTGATCCATTTACTAGTACGCAGGCTGCTACCTGCTACAATGCTCCAAAGATTTCCCTTAGCTCTTGTACTAGCTTAGATACTAGTACGTAGGCACCGGCCTACAATCTTCTCTCCTCCAGGTACCACGTTTCATCAATTTTCATACTGGATATACTGAAGCACAACACATAATCTGAAGGGCCACATTTCATCCAATTTTCATACTGGACCCAATAACAACATTGAAGCTCATAATCAAACAACCTTCTGAATCACCCAATCACTAGATCAATACATATACAATGAGAGTCATCAATCAGATCTAGTCCATCAGATCACATAAAGATGAGTCATTAAGAACATAATCAATCACTTCTCAGACTGCTGTTATCAGATCATAATACCAGAAACCAGACATCACTTCAACACCCAGAACACAGCAAGGATAAACATGGACAGCTAAATTGATTTCAAGAGAAGTACGCAGCTTCACCCATGTAATGCCTGCGTATAAGTACGCACTATTCTTTTGTGGCACCGTGGACCTCCGCACCTACCCCTTCTGTGGCACTGCGCACCTCCGCACCTATGCCTTCTGTGGCGCCACCGACCTCCGCACCTGCGCCTTCTGTGGCGCCGCGCACCTCCGCACCTATGCCTTCTGTGGCGCTGCGCACCTCCGCACTGCGCCTTCTGTGGCGCCGCGCACCTCCGCACCTGCGCCTTCTGTGGTGCCGCGCACCTCCGCAGCTACGCCTTCTGTGGCGCCGCGTACCTCCGCAGCTGCGCCTTCTGTGGCGCCGCGTACCTCCGCAGCTGCACCTTCTGTGGCACCGCGGACCTCCGCACCTGTAGCGCTTCTGCGCCTGCGTATCTCCCCGCTTTTCTTTCACTGCACTTGCGTACCCGCGGGTATAGATAATTTCAAGACTTCAAGAATAACCCAGACTGTCAGATGTACAGATCTGATCATGCGCCGAAGTGATCTCAACCCATCAGTAGATTTGCCTTATTTAGATCTAGACATTACTCCAAGAGATCATAGTATTTCAGATCTAGCTCTCATAAGATGTTCAACCCAAATACATGCTCAAGCCAAATGATCTCCTTTGCTTTATATAGGCAAGCTCTTCCTCAAATCATGGATCAATACCACGAGCCAAAACAATAATAACACAATACCGTCGGCTAAATACCAAGGGTTAAACATAAGAAACCCCACGTGTGTTTTTCTCTGCCTTGAAGTAAGTGAGCTGGGAGTACGCACCTCCTGAAGGGGATAACTGCAGGTATGTACACACTTTATGTAACACCGGCCTGCATGTACGCACCTTCTGTAAGGTGTACCTGCGTACCCCTTATTTTCTTCAATATTTGATAGCTGATCATCAATCTCTGCTACTGACTTGAAGTACTGTGATCTATCACCTAAATGGGTTGCCATCAAGGACAACACTTTAGCCATAATGCCAACAATCTCCCCGTTTGGACTTGATGGCAAAGCTTACTTGTGAACTGTCATCTGATCCCTTTGTGCTGTCCGGTAACCCATGCACTCTGTCACCTTTGATATTTCTTCTGTAGATTCATCTGAATGTATACAAGTGAGATGATCTTCTATGAGAGGGTTGCCATCAAGTACAACACATGCATCATAATGCCAACAATCTCCCCCTTTGGACTTGATGGCAACAACACCAAATCACTCTCCCCCTTTGACATCAAGGGCAAAGGGTTATGCTCCCCCTAAGAACATGCTCCCCTTGACTATAAACCAGATCTGTTGAAGTCTTTGAATGAGCTCGCCCCTTTGTATATGCCATGGTACACCAATCTGATCATGGTCTTTCTGAGAACAAGCTGAGATGTTTGCTCTGCTATATAGAGTTGTTCATGCTAAAGCTCCCCCTGACTGTAAGCAAGGTCCGCAAAAAGATGTTCTACAAGAAGAACATGACTCTATATATCATAAATGACCTTCCTATCACCAAAAGACTCAATACATACATTCATCACAATGGTGATACATCAAAAGTTTACATATGATAACATCATTCATCCCAGGCATAGTGGGGAAACATAGGCCGTTACATGACCTGAAGAGATAACTACAATAGGGACCCACTATTACATCATGAGTAAAGACCAATCACCTAAGATAAACATCAGCAACAACACTGTATGATCTGCTTCATAGTATCTGTCAACAGTAAGGTACTTCTGCATCAACTCATTCATAACCATCCAGATCTACATGAACCAAGAGCCATCAAAAGGAAGCATCTACATCAATCAACATATGTACGAAACAACCTATCATCATATAGGTAAGATCTCCAACAACGTAACTTTGAATAATCATCCATGTATCCAGCCAACAATCCTCATCCATATATGTGCCAAGAATAATAAAGACTCCATGCAAGCACCATTAGAGAATCAACCACAAATCTGATCCAAGAACCATGTGAACAACTCATAACCATAGCAAGATGAATCATAAGCATCATCACCAAGGACCATAATGCCAACAATGCATTAAGAACATATGCTCCCCCTAAACTGGTGCCATCTGTCAGATCTTATCAAAAAGTCAGCCAATAAATGCCTTAAGACAGGTACGCAGTTTTTCTTTATCTGTCCTGCGTAGCCACGCACTTCACCTTCTGCTCCCCTGCGTACACCCGCAGAGATCCTTCTGCTGCACTGCGCATATACGCAGACAGTCTTCTACTACAACGCGTACCCACGCAGCTGTTCCATCAGATGCGCCGCGTACTCCACGCAGCCTTTGATTCTATCGCGCCGCGTACTTCTATGTACCTCCGCAGGTTTTCCTTTATCGCGCCGCGTACTTCCGAGCTTGCTCCGCACCTCTTCTTCTGTCATGCTGCGTACCTCCGCATTGGCGCTTTTTCTTCACTGCGTACCCTCGCACATTCTCTGTGCATTACCTGCGTACTTCTGATTAGGGCCGAATTGGCAGTTCACCAGTGTGCCACAGTTAGTCAGATGCCCAGATCTGATTTTGTGCTCGAGAGATCATACTTCATAGATCAACTTCACTTTTCCTACTGCCTTTCTTCAAACAATCATATACGCGATTGTGCAGTATCCAACTCGCGTATATACGCGACTTTCCTTCATGGAGTTTGCATATGAGATTCAGGACACTGAAGTTTTGTACTTTCAGCTCCCTCTGATTCTGGTTTGTCTGTACGTTGTGCTGTGCCGCCTTTTTCTGACTGTACTTCCTTTTTCCTCCATATCTTCAAGCGTGATGATGACATTTTCTCCTTTTGATATGGTGCCCACACTTTGTTCCTGCATTCCTTAGCTATATGTCAAAGCTTGTCACATGCATAAAATCTTACATGTTTCATATTCCTCCTGTAACAATCAGCAGCTTTGTGACCAAACATATTGCAAGCAAAGCAATATCCATAAAAGTACCTTGATTGAGATGACATTTCTGCATAATGATCTTGAACCCTTCTTCTTCTACATCTAGCTGCAACATGTCCAAGATTACGACATACATAACATTCAACATTATTCATAGGAGGAGTAAAGGATTTTCTTTGAGGAATCTCTTTCCTTGGTTGATGATGAGATTGATCTTTCATTTCTCCGTTGATCATTTTAGATTTCTCTTTAGAGTTCCTTGCCTCACCTTGTGAACTAGATTCACCTTCAATAGATTCATAGAAACCAAGACCAGTCTTTATAGCAGGAGACCTTTGACTACTAAGAATATCATCCAAGACTTTAGAGCTATCTTGAAATCGTAAAAGCTTATCCTTTTCTTCTATTTTACCTTTCAAGATGTTTACCTCAACCTGAAGCTGTTCTTCCTTTTCAAGAGATTGCCTTTTCAAATCTTCTTCATCTTTTCTTCCTTCTTCCATTTGTTCCCTTAGTTTGAGAATCTCCTTTTCTTGTTCTTCATTCAAATCTTGCTGCATTTGATGAACTTGGAAGGCACATTCCAACTGGGATTTTAAGCTGATGACTTCGTTGTCTTGTTTTTCAATTGCTTGATGTAGATCTTCATTCTGCTTCTTTGATTCTTCAAGATCTCCCTTTAGTGAGAGGATTGTAGCTTCAAGAGTTTCATAGTAGCTGGATCTATCTTTGAGTTTCTTGATGGTTGTGCTTCTTTCGTTGACTTCTTTTCTTAATGATGTCACTTCATGCTGCAATTTTTGACATTGGTCTTCCTTGTCCTTGAGTAGTTTTCTTACCTTGTTTCTTTCTTCTAGTTGGGCCTTTAGTTTGGTAGCTTCTTCTTTGAAGTCACATTCCCTTTTGTTCAATAGATCTTGTTGATCTCTAATTTTGTCTATCAGCCTTTTAAATTCTGCCTCTATTTGATATCTTTCTTGTTCACCCATAAGAGCAAGTTTAGTAGTTTCACTATCACTTCCATCTCTTTCACAAGGAAATATAGCTGGAACATTAGAGGATAACACATTCATACCTAATAATGATTCTGAATCTGATTATGAATCTGAAGAGCTTCTTATGCCTAATCCCCAATCGATTCTCCCACTGTCATAGTTCTTCTGAGATGATTTCCTTTTCTTAGGTGCTTTCTTCTTAAGCTTCTTTCCCATTGTTCCACGGATCTCCTTCAAGCGATCAAGCTTCTATCAAAGGACCTGCTCTGATACCAATTGTTGGAAATAATACTGAGAGGGGGGGGTGAATCAATATTATCAAGTCAATAAAACTTTTTCATTTCCAAACTCTGATTCATATATTCTACTTCCACAACTTCTTATGATTAAGTTAATTGATCTTCAATGAGTGCATTAAAACATTATCAACCATATTATCAGTTAACAGATGCAGTAACATAGAGTAGATCATTACACATAAGGCACACACATGAACACCATGATAGAAGGTGGAAACCCAATGCGGGAGAAAACCACCTGCTGCAAGTCATCTCAATCTTCTTCTTAATAAGAAAATCCTTTTACAATATTTTGTACTGGTGCAGTCTTATACCGGTATGGGAGCTACAACCCCCTTTGCTCTTGTACTAGCCGATCCATTTACTAGTACGCAGGCTGCTACCTGCTACAATGCTGCAAAGATTTCCCTTAGCTCTTGTACTAGCTTAGATACTAGTACGTAGGCGCCGACCTACAATCTTCTCTCCTCCAGGTACCACGTTTCATCAATTTTCATACTGGATATACTGAAGCACAACACATAATTTGAAGGGCCACATTTCATCCAATTTTCATACTGGACCCAATAACAACATTGAAGCTCATAATCAAACAACCTTCTGAATCACCCAATCACTAGATCAATACATATACAATGAGAGTCATCAATCAGATCTAGTCCATCAGATCACATAAAGATGAGTCATTAAGAACATAATCAATCACTTCTCAGACTGCTATTATTAGATCATAATACCAGAAACCAGACATCACTTCAACACCCAGAACACAACAAGGATAAACATGGACAGCTAAATTGATTTCAAGAGAAGTACGCAGCTTCACCCATGTAATGCCTGCGTACAAGTACGCACTGTTCTTTTGTGGCGCCGCGGACCTCCGCACCTGCCCCTTCTGTGGCGCTGCGCACCTCCGCACCTGCCCCTTCTGTGGCACCGCGCACCTCCAAACCTGTGCCTTCTGTGGCGCTGCGGACCTCCACACCTGTGCCTTCTGTGGCGCCGCGCACCTCCGCACCTGTGCCTTCTGTGGCGCCGCGCACCTCCGCACTGCGCCTTCTGTGGCGCCGCGCACCTCCGCAGCTGCGCCTTCTGTGGCGCCGCGCACCTCTGCCGCTGTGCCTTCTGTGGCACCGCGTACCTCCGCAGCTGCGCCTTCTGTGGCGCCACGTACCTTTGCAGCTGCGCCTTCTGTGGCGCCGTGGACCTCCGCACCTGCAGCACTTCTGCGCCTGCGTATCTCTGTGCTTTTCTTTCACTGCACTTGTGTACTTGCGGGTATAGATAATTTCAAGACTTCAAGAATAACCCAGACTGTCAGATCTATAGATATGATCATGCGCCGAAGTGATCTCAACCCATTAGTAGATTCGCCTTATTTAGATCTAGACATTACTCCAAGAGATCATAGTATTTCAGATCTAGCTCTCATAAGATGTTCAACCCAAACACATGCTCAATCCAAATGATCTCCTTCGCTTTATATAGGCAAGCTCTTCCTCAAATCATGGATCAATACCATGAGCCAAAACCATAATAACACAATACCGTCGGCTAAATACCAAGGGTTAAACATAAGAAACCCCACGTGTGTTTTTCTCTGCCTTAAAGTAAGTGAACTGGGAGTATGCACCTCCTGAAGGGGATAACTGCGGGTATGTACGCACTTTATGTAACACCGGCCTGCGTGTACGCACCTTCTGTAAGGTGTACCTGCGTACCCCTTATTTTCTTCAATATTTGATAGCTGATCATCAATCTTTGCTGCTGACTTGAAGTACTGTGATCTATCACCTGAATGGGTTGCCATCAAGGACAACACTTAGCCATAATGCCAACAGTGGAAGTATCATCCACAGTACAACATGGCCGACATCCCTCTGACATCAAAAAAGCATTCACTAACATCAAGGCTAGGAATGAGCCAGTGAGAATCCAACTATATAATCAGTTAATAAGGATGGCTCCGACCAATCAGCAAAGACTAATGGCTGCTTATGACATCCAAGAAGGGAAAATGACCCTTGGTCACTTCAAGCCTACAACTCAACAACCCCAATCAGCTGCTGATTACATTAGAACCAATCTGGAGGTGTTTGCCAAGGATATACATCCGATGGACCAGATTGAATTGCACAAGCAGACAGGGGAAATGCTATATTCCACTCTAGCAGATAAGACCTTGTTAGCCCACAAATTGCAAAATTCTTTGCACAACACTGCTGCCCAACTTGAGTTGGAAAAGGTTTCTTCACAAGACAATGACAATGGAATTAAGTCCTTGGAGGAGATTATCATAGAGATGGGACATGATCCCTCAAATCCCAAGGGCGTGCAAGCTCTATTAAAAAAGAGGGATGAAGACATAGCTGCCCTTAGGAAGCAAATTAAGCTGTCATCTACGCTGCATCCTCAGACTACAGAGGTAGCGCAACAAAAAGAAGAAAAAGATGTAGTAGCTTTACTCATGACCTTGCATAAAAGGCTGGTAGAAACAGAGAGTGCCTTGCAGGCAGCATTACAGGGAAGACAGGGAGAGTTGGCCTCTCAGCCAATTCAAACAGCTCAGATCTCCACAGCCACTCCTCCCATGGCCAGCACAACAGCCCCCCTTGTCACTCCAGCAGCAGAAGCAGGTACCTCAAGTTCAGCACCAACTACAACAACTACAGATAAGGACACCAGCTTGAAAATTGACAATATGATGAAGGAAATAGAAGCTCTGGAATTGCAAATGACAGAGTTGAGACAAATTAAGGAAAAGTTGGCTACAATTGAGACAAAATATGACAAATCAAAGCAAGAGGTAGCTGAAAGGACAAGAGAGGTCAAAGCCTTAGAAAAAAGAATAAAGGAGCTAGAGAAATAGCTCACTTTTGATAGAACTCTAGCTGATATAAAGAAAATTCTGTGGGCCAAAATCGGCCAATCCATTACAGACCAATGGCAATCCATTGAAACCATCCATGAGCAAATGGAGTTGATAAATTTGGCTCAGTACGAAAACCAAAAGGCTAGAGCATCTTTGAGAAATATGCCCAAGGAAGCATATTGAATGATCCAATTCTTGAATACTCGCACCAAGGGGCAGCTGGCAGCATTAGGAATCAATAACAGGACTGAAACTATCTTGTTAATTAAAAAGGTGTTAACCCTTAGGAACTTTGTGCAGGCATTGGACATAAAATGCCAAGAAATGTAAGCAGAAGTGGATGAGTTCAAGACAAAGATCATGGCATTACATAGCAGAGGACTGCCAAGTTTATTAACCAGTGTTGAACGACTACTGTCCCATGACCTTTATGCTTACAGAGTCAATAATTTTGCTGCAAATCAAATCACAGCCTCCTCCAGCAATTTAGAAGGAAGAGGGCCTCCATCAAGACAGAGTATTTTTGATAAATTAGAAAATCTACTCTACATTTCACATGAGATAAATCACCTGTTCGAATTCCAACCTACCTTCCATAGGTACACAGAAGCCAAGGAAACATTGATAAAGATACAAAGGCATCAGTTGCCTATGGAGGAGTGGTGGAAATGGATAAAAGAGTTATTGCTCAGATGATTTTGTCTATTAATTATTTTTTATCAGGCTCCAGCTCAGCATATACAGATGGCACAATGCACCTTTCAAAGACAAATCAGCACAAGGCAGAATGGAATTAATAATAACAGCTCATCAAATGCTAAAAGCCGAGCACGCAAGATGAAGACCCAGGCAGGAGAAGGCAACGTACCAATGACAGGGCAACACATGTAACATAAATGCACAAGCAGGCAGCCCACTCACTCAGCCCACAAAGTCAAAAGTTTTCTGACAAGAACAGACAGCTAGCAAGCCAATATTAACTGCAGCTTTAAATGTTTCATTTACTCCTTGGCAGGAGTTGGTGATGTAATTTATTACTTGAAGACTCATCACCTAGATATTTTGTAACTTCTTTTTGTATATATAGGACCTCGTGCATTGTTAAAGGGGTTGGTCGGCTAATGTATCAAGGAGAGACTCATACTGTATTTCAGATATTTTTCTATAATCAAAGACCGCATACAAGCTTGGAGAATGGACTGTTGATGTGTTATTAATGTTTCTGAAGAGTTAAATGAGGAATTCTTGTGCTGCAACATGATACAATAAGTGTTCTCTATCTCTGTTATTTCATTTTCATACATTCTTAAGTCACATAACAAAGGATTGGTATAGAATTTGCTTTGCTGCACTCTATGCCCAGTTTCTGTGGCTTCTTGATGTTTTTCTTCTTGATCTAGACATAAATATGAATTCCGTTATGGCTCATGTTTGATCTGTTTCACATATGAATGACTATCATCTAGGAATTCTTAGCTGCTCCCAGATAGAGTTTATTCATCTTCTTTCTGCTAACCTGTTTGAGAGATTCTTTGCTGCCTCTCATTTCTTAGCCCTTTTTCATCCTTTTAAGCTCAAAAGTTGTTTCATGAGCAACTACCTTGCTCCTCATCTTTCTTGTGACCAAGAAAACGCACCAACAGTCTCACTCCATGACTCCATGCCCAATGGTTTGAAACATACCACCATATGCCTTGCCTCTCTACTTGAAGCATCATCCTTCCCACCAAAACACAAACAAAACCCATGAACTCAATAGCTAGCCTAAAATCATCATCAACAAAGCTAAATCATAAAGAGAGAGCCCTCTCTGACTGCAGGTGGGCTAGAGCCTGCAGTCCAAAGTTGGTTTGTGGTTACCTCGGCCGTATCCTTTCTGGAGCTTAAGGACAACCTGAGTGATAACATAATGGCGACTCCACTGGGGAACATCCTCAGATAAGTTCATAAGTCAAGTTGGAAAGCTCCACTGGGGGAGAACCAGACCAAAAGTTTCTTTCTAGTTTCTAGAGAAAGTCACCTTTTCCTTCAGAAACACTTTTACAAAGTTTAGTTCTGATCTGTGATGATGGACAGAGATCAGACACTCCAAAGTTGAATCATCCATCTGGCGACTCCACATCATCTTCACAATCAAGACTCCACTGGAGGAGCGAACCTGGAAGAAAAATTTTCAAAGTTTTGAGTAGTTTTACAGCCAAGTAATCCCTTTTCACAGTGTTAATAGTCAGATAGGATGACCGGGTGTGGGGAAGATGAGGTTGAACAAGCTGTAAATCAATTCAGGAAGTTGTTATCAGAATATGAGCTTGATGAAAATTTTGTTAGACTGTTGTTGATTAAGATCAATGCAATACAACAGCCCCAAATCAAAATGTGTCTTCTTGATTTAGTTGTGGAAGAACATGAAAATGAGATTGAACTTTTGCATTCTCAAATCCAGTCATATGATTTTCAAGATCCTAAATTTTTTTTCCAAGAACTTCCTTCTCCAAGTCATGGGGAAATTGTACTACTTTCTGACTTACAGATTGAGGATAATCATGCTTTCAAGACAAAGACTGAAGTTTTGGTTGCAGAATTAGTTACAGAGGATACAGCTGTTCCATCAAACCAAGAAAGCTCAGATAGAACCATCCCACATGATGCTTTTGTTGATCCTGTATCAGATTACATGGAGGCCTTTCTAAACTCAAAATTTGTAACATGTTTTCTCTATGAGGACCAAGTATTCCAGCAGTGGCCTTTATATGTCACAATTTTGACCATGGGGGCACATGACCCAACAATGTTTTTCATTTCACCAACTATCAGTCAAACGGTTAGTTTCTTTTTACAAGTGCTTAAATGGTTGCACTGGTTGTTTCATTTTACCTAACCAGCAAACAAGTGCTGATTAGGGTAGGTAGGTAGGATTTCAGTTTTTGTTTGGTTGGCAGCTCGTTGTAGTTAAAGACCGAGGTGAAGGCCCTAAGCTCCTCAAGTATGCTGACATGTTTATAAATAAAGCAGCCATTAAAGGGAATGTTTTAGAATACAGCAACCACAGAAAATTAAGGCAGTCTGACCTACTGTTCTTGGCTTTTCACAAGGAAAAGCCATCCCCAAGTGGAGCCACTATTGGCCTCCTGTTGCAACAGGTTTCATATTTCATGATTGACAGTGGAAGTGCCAAAAATGATCACCTTTTTCATGCTGCTAAAGTTCCATTTTTGAAGGTTTCTCAGTTAAAGGAAAGCCAAACAGTCTAAACTTGGTTTCCCCAGGTTTAAATTTCTTGCTTTAGAATATAGAGAGTCTATCTGTCCAAACAGTTTAAGCTTGGCAGATTACTAGCTAGGTAGAGAACGGAGGAGCCCAACAGCTTAATCTGGGCCCTTGGAAGAAATAAGGATAGTTTTAGATAGGAAAGCAGTTGAAAAGAAAAAGGCAATTGGGATTTGCAAGTCTAAGTGCATCCTTCCAGAAGAAACAAAAAATTCTAGGTGTTGTAAACTGGGTAGGTAGCCTGGGGTTGCAGAAGCAAGATCATCTTCAGTTTTTGGGCATTGTCAAAGAAGGCTCATCTCATCAGTGGCAGAGGTATCAAAGCAGTGTTTTACTGGCAGAATGTTAAAAAGCATGTCTAACTTCCCCTCACCTCCCTCTCAAAAGTTCCTTACTAACATCCCCCTGAAGGACCTTGGGATCTGCCTAACAAGTCCTAGTCTTATTTCATTTTTGTATAATATTAAGTCAAGGTTTTGGCTTTCTTCATGAAAAGAAGCCACATTTCTTGTGTAAAAATCATGTTTTCATCCTCCACATAATCTCTATGTCTATCTTCACTTCATAGACTTACCATTGTTCCCCTTCCATCTCCACCCCACAAGCCATATTAACTCCTAATTATACTATATAGTTCCCTAACTACCCCCCCCCCCTATTCCCATTCACTATTAAAAATCATATAAAATTCCCAAAAATAATAATATTCCCACCCCTTGGCAATATAGCCATATGTTGTTAGTCCGAGAAATGGTAATCTATCTGGGACTACTGTTAACTCTTCGGCGTTCTAAACCCGGGATTGCTTTAACCTCTGGTTAAAACAATAACCATGGTCTTCCCTTTTTGCATAACATTTAAACCTTCAGGCGCTCCTTATTAACGTTTGACGTTTGAACGTTTGTTTAAAACATTGCCTGCGTGCATTAAACCCATATAACCTAAAGTCTAAGCCCGCAGCGTTGTAAAGATATTTAACATTCGAGTGGGCCCCGTACGTTAACCCCCCATCTAATTGCTGTTCCGTCCACCGTCGGATCGGGCCCTACCCATCCGATGGATCTCGCTGATTTCAGAGCGCCCCCTGTGCTCGGACGTTAGCCTCCGATATTGCAGCGGTTTTCTCCCCATACAGATGACACATGTCCACTTTCTATTGCATCGAAAGGGCTCTGACGGATACCGCTCCTGTACAGAAAGCGGTCCAATGAAACCGCTTTTCGCCTTCTGTACGCACGTCATTTTCCCCTATGACGTCATCTCCTTGCCTCTGCCACGTTGCCGCCACCTCAACTCTTTTGCGCCCGCGCCTTGCCACCGTGTCATCACCACGTCACCGGCCCTGTCGACTACCACATCACCCTCCGTACCCCACCCACCGATGACGTCATGCTGACGTCATAGTAAAAAAGCACCAAAAATGCCAAATTTTCATAAAAACGCGCAAATCGACCGTTTTATGTCATTTTCACTGCTCAGTTGTGGGAGCTCTCTGCATGCCATTTTTACGTTGTTTTCACCCAAGTGAAAAATTCAGTCAAACGAGGCGTTGCCACCTGCAAAATTCTTGCCATTACACCTGCTCATCCGCTGTCGTCGCCTTAAATCCAGGTATTTACCCGAAGAAACACCCGTAACCCTGTTTTTATGTTTTCTCTGCAAAAAATTGCCATTACACCTAAAATCTCACTTGTAACCCATTGGCATTCACCACACTTTCCTCGCTGCTCTACTGTATAACCTGTTTTACGACCAAATCCTGGAAACTCGGTTGTGCACTGATAAGGTTCCATTTAGCTCAAAATTCAGCTCCAATTTGTCCGCAGAACCGCTGAGAGAAGTCTACTAAAGCCTTCTGTTTGTCTCCCCTTCAGTATACTCATTGCAGAACCTTGCACGGGTTTCATTTCACTAAGCTACGCTCATCAAAAGCATCCCTGCACAAAACTTAATGCTTTGAGTTCCTGGCCCAGAGTAACATTATCAGAATTCCTTTTTTTTTTGCTGAAGTACTGGCTTAGTCCAAACTCTACTCATTATCAAAGTATGGAGACCCCAATTGCCCTCAACATTGCACCACTAAATGCTCCACATAGGGACTTGGAATGGCTGCCCTTAGCTCACAGGGATTATCAAATGAAGGAAATGGTTGAAATAAGCAACAAATATCACATAGAAACCGTTTGTGAGCTAAAGAGGAAACACAAAAGTGGTACTGATGACATGGGTATCTGGGAGTCCAACCTACCCATCTATTATCTTCCACAAGTGAATGTATTCCCTGACTTCATCCATCAGTGTTGTGAACAATATGAACCCACTCAAAGAGCAGTTTTGGCTCCATCTGGGACTGTTTTATTTCACATCATTCCTCAATCCATAAATGAGATGCTAAGCTTTGAGCCAACTAAGCCTCTGGTGCCCCTTTCTATGAATTTTCTGCTCAACCAAGGTACCAAGCTGCCCAGCTCAGAGGTCACAAGGATTGGCCAATTGTTCATGCTCCCAGATTACTAGCCCCGACAACCTCCTCCTTATCTACATGTCTGGTTCAATGAAACAGGGAGACTACTAGTAGACATGGTATCCTGCATCTTAGGATTCAATACCAGTGAGTATGTCGATGAGGTTATCTTGGTAATGCTATGCATGTTCACTCCAGGACAGCCCCTTGTTGTCCAGTATGATTATGCTACATTCATAGCTGACAAAATTCATGAGCAATTCATGATCCTGGAGAGAGAAAGGGTGTTTAAATATACCTCCTACATATATCATTTGCTGTTGCACTATCAGCCTGATAGTTTCCCAGTCTTCCTTAGGAAATTGGATGCTAAAGGGAAACAAAGGTCTGTAATATTTTGGTTGTCAGTTTGCCACCGTATTCATTACTCTCCATACACCTACTGTGAGTTTATAGACCTATTTATATACCCAGCTTCCTCCTTACTGGTGACCACTCCTCTCCCCAGACTCACTGATGAAATGCAAAAGATCTAAAAGCTTTCCAAGGCCTACAGTATTGGAGACTAGTATTTTTATCAACACCACACAGTAATTAGAATTTATGGGTGTGAGTTGGCCCCTTACAGACTAGCCAAATATGTCCCCATGAGACTCTTTGCCTTGGAATACTTTCGACAATTTGGTAATGAAGATATGATCCATTTCTATGGGAAAAGCAGAAAGGCACAACTGAAAATCAGACATCAATTCGGCCCATTTATTTTCAATAAAAGAGAAGAAGCCTGGAAGGAGGCAGACAAGATGTTGAAAGACCTTTTGTTATTGAAAACAAGCTTTTATTGGGCACCATATGACCCCAATCACTTTATAAGCCTTAGAAGAGTCAAGTACAGACTTGCATCATATGAACACTATGATATCCCCCAAATTGAACAATTTTCCAACTAGCAAGAATGGGTAAAGGGAACACTAGTTGAAGAACTGTCTGAGGAAGAAATAGCAAAAAAAGCAATGAAAAACCTTGAAAAAGCAGTTGACTTGGAATCTTTTGGACAGGTGTTCTTTACAGCTCCTCGGCATCTTGGAGAAGGCACTTCATCCGCCACGGCCCCCCAACAACCAGCCCAAGAAACTATCCCACCAGTAGCAACAGACAAGGTTAAAGAGGTGCAGCATTCAGAAGAGCAAGTGCAAACTTTGGGACAACAAGAGACAATGGCAGATCCACCAGCTACTACTGATGAACAAAATCAAGGGCAAGTCTCTTGTACACAAACAAAGGTAACAGAAATCCCTGTGTTGTAGATGCCTCTCAATGAGGAGAGATCAAAGAAAAGGAACAGACAGCAAGAAACACCTCCAGGCACATCCACAGAGTAGCAAGGAGAGAAGAGACAAAGGTTAAATCCTTTTTCAGAAGAAGAAATGCCAGAGACAACCACAGAACAACAGGTTCCTCCTAGCATGGAGACATCGGCCAGCTCATTTCAGCAGGAGCATGAGAGACAGCGTGGCGTGGAAGTATCATCCACAGTACAACATGGCCGACAGCCCTCTGACATCAAAAAAGCATTCACTGACATCAAGGCTAGGAATGAGCCAGTGAGAATCCAACTATATAATCAGTTAATAAGGATGGCTCCGACTAATCAGCAAAGACTAATGGTTGCTTATGACATCCAAGAATGGAAAATGACCCTTGGTCACTTCAAGCCTACAACTCAGCAACCCCAATCAGCTGTTGATTACATTAGAACCAATCTGGAGGTGTTTGCCAAGGATATACATCCGATGGACCAGATTGAATTGCACAAGCAGACAGGGGAAATGTTATATTCCACTCTAGCAGATAAGACCTTGTTAGCCGACAAATTGCAAAATTCTTTGCACAACACTGCTGCCCAACTTGAGTTGGAAAAGGCTTCTTCACAAGCCAAGGACAATAGAATTAAGTCCTTGGAGGAGATTATCATAGAGATGGGACATGATCCCTCAAATCCCAAGGGCGTGCAAGCTCTATTAAAAAAGAGGGATGAAGACATAGCTTCCCCTAGGAAGCAAATTAAGCTGTCATCTACGCTGCATCCTCAGACTATAGAGGTAGCGCAACAAAAAGAAGAAAAAGATGTAGTATCTTTACTCATGACCTTGCATAAAAGGCTGGTAGAAACAGAGAGTGCCTTGCAGGCAGCATTACAGGGAAGACAGGGAGAGTTTTCCTCTCAGCCAATTCAGACAACTCAGATTCTCACAGCTGCTCCTCCCACGGCCAACACAACAGCCCCCCTTGTCACTCCAACAGTAGAAGCAGGTACCTCAAGTTCAACACCAACTATAGCAACTACAGATAAGGACACCAGCTTGAAAATGGACAATATGATGAAGGAAATAGAAGCTCTGGAATTGCAAATGACAGAGTTGAGACAAATCAAGGAAAAGCTGGCTACAATTGAGACAAAATATGACAAATCAAAGCAGGAGGTAGCTGAAAGGACAAGAGAGGTCAAAGCCTTAGAAAAAAGAATAAAGGAGCTAGAGAAAGAGCTCACTTTTGATAGAACTCTAGCTGATATAAAGAAAATTCTGTGGGCCAAAATCGGCCAATCCATTACAGACCAATGGCAATCCATTGAAACCATCCACGAGCAAATGGAGTTGATAAATTTGGCTCAGTACGAAAACCAAAAGGCTAGAGCATCTTTGAGAAATATGCCCGAGGAAGCAAATAGAATGATCCAATTCTTGAATACTCGCACCAAGGGGCAGCTGGCAGCATTAGGAATCAATAACAGGACTGAAACTATCTTGTTAATTAAAAAGGTGTTAACCCTTAGGAACTTTGTGCAGGCATTGGACAGAAAATGCCAAGAAATGCAAGCAGAAGTGGATGAGTTCAAGACAAAGATCATGGCATTACATAGCAGAGGACTGCCAAGTTTATTAACCAGTGCCGGACGACTACTGTCCCATGACCTTTATGCTAACAGAGTCAATAATTTTGCTGCAAATCAAATCACAGCCTCCTCCAGCACTTCAGAAGGAACAGGGCCTCCATCAGGACAGAGTATTTTTGATAAATTAGAAAATCTATTCTACATTTCACATGAGATAAATCACCTGTTCGAATTCCAACCTACCTTCCATAGGTACACAGAAGCTGAGGAAACATTGATAAAGATACAAAGGCATCAGTTGCCTACGGAGGAGTGGTGGAAATGGATAAAAGAGTTATTTCTCAGATGATTTTGTCTATTAATAATTTTTTATCAGGCTCCAGCTCAGCATATACAGATGGTACAATGCACCTTTCAAAGACAAATCAGCACAAGGCAGAATGGAATTAATAATAACAGCTCATCAAATGCTAAAAGTTGAGCACGTAGGATGAAGACCCAGGCAGCAGAAGGCAACGTACCAATGACAGGGCAACACATGCAACATAAATGCACAAGCAGGCAGCCCACTCACTCAGCCCACAAAGTCAAAAGTTTTCTGACAAAAACAGACAGCTAGCAAGCCAATATTAACTGCAGCTTTAAATGTTTCATTTACTCCCTGGCAGGAGTTGGTGATGTAATTTATTACTTGAAGACTCATCACCTAGATATTTTGTAACTTCTTTTTGTATATATACGACCTCCTGCATTGTTAAAGGGGTTGGTCGGCTAATGTATCCAGGAGAGACTCGCACTGTATTTATGATATTTTTCTATAATCAAAGACTGCATACAAGCTTGGAGAATGGACTGTTGATGTGTTATTAATGTTTCTAAAGAGTTAAATGAGGAATTCTTGTGCTGCAACATGATACAATAAGTGTTCTCTATCTCTGTTATTTCATTTTCATACATGCTTAAGTCATATAACAAAGGATTGGTATAGAATTTGCTTTGCTACACTCTATGCCCAGTTTCTGTGGCTTCTTGATGTTTTTCTTCTTGATCTAGACATAAATATGAATTCCGTTATGGCTCATGTTTGATCTGTTTCACATATGAATGACTATCATCTAGCAATTCTTAGCTGCTTCTAGATAGAGCTTATTCATCTTCTTTCTGCTAACCTGTTTGAGAGATTCTTTGCTGCCTCTCATTCCTTAGCCCTTTTTCATCCTTTTAAGCTCAAAAGTTGTTTCATGAGTAACTACCTTGCTCCTCACCTTTCTTGTGACCAAGAAAACGCACCAACAGTCTCCCTCCATGACTCCATGCACAATGGTTTGGAACATACCACCATATGCCTTACCTCTCTACTTGAAGCATCATCCTTCCCACCAAAACACAAACAAAACCCATGAACTCAATAGCTTGCCTAAAATCATCATCAACAAAGCTGAATCATAAAGAGAGAGCCCTCTCTGACTCCAGGTGGGCTAGAGCCTGCAGTCCAAAGCTGGTTTGTGGTTACCTCGGCCGTATCCTTTCTGGAGCTTAAGGACAACCTGAGTGATAACATCCAGGACAATATATATGTACATAGTCTTCTACTGAAAGACTACTTCTTGTCCTACCAGTCGAATGCATGACCTCCCCTCTTCGGGAGAGACTTGTATTAAAGTAATGTCTTCAACCTCAATCCATAGAGGCATCTGATCTATCATGAAGGTGTCATCCTCTACACTCCAGTAGCAGATCAGCAAATGGAGCAGGCGTGTGTTGGCTTTCATGTTCGGCATTTTGAAGAATTTCAATAATCCAAACCCTCTCAATGCATCTAGTGCATTTTGGTCATTCACTACCTCATTGTCAATTGTGGTATGCTCTCTCTCTCTCTCCATGTGATGGTCATCCTAAAAAGGTTTCAGTTTCAACCATTAAATTTTGTGTTTAAACTTCAACTCGTGTACACATGGTTTCCCTTTAGACACAGTTGCATGTAAAGCCGTCATATATGTGGGTTGATCACATCCAACCCATGTGTATGCAGAGTTGGATTTTTTTGGCATGAATTCCCACGGTCAAAACTTAATGAAAGCTTCTAAAGACTATCACAAAACATTGCAAACATGATTTGAGGGTTACCTGATAACTTTGGTGCGATTTGAATGGTCCAATTGTTTAGAGGCAAGTTTGCTCCTTTTTGATCCATAGCTCTTTGCTCCAAACAGAAATAAAAAAATTGTGAGTCCAAAAGTCATCATATAGCTTTGAAATTGTGAAATATTTTTTCAAAACTTGATTTTTCGTCTCATGAATTTTTTGACTTATGGGCTTGGATTGTCGAGAATGGGTTATTTTTTAGGATATTTTCGAGACTTCTTTGAGATGTTATTTTGGTTGCATGGCCACTGATCTATCATGGCAGGTATCGTTCACTCACTGGCATATATGTTAGGGGAAATCATTTTTTCCATTGCATCTTGCATACTAGCCTCTGTTCAGCGAGACATTAGCCATAAGGGTAGACCCCATCGTGTCTTGGTTAACAAACCATGTTCACTCGCTCATTTTTAAATCATGATGCGATGGTAGAGCCATCCTTTACATGTGCAACTTAGTTAGAACCTCACTGACATTGGTTTCCCATGCTGTTATACTGAGTAGGCTCGGGAGTCCTCTTTAGCCCCTCCATTACTTGTGCATTGAAGACGCATTCTTCATTCTTCTACACTTATTTCTGGCCTTATACCCTAGAGGCTCCTATGTGTTAAGTTGTATTGCTGCATTGCATTTTGACTATTTGCACCTTTTGGCCTTGAGCCGACTTCACTTGGACTCGTGCTTAAGCCACTTATTTGACCATGTCTTCTGCAAAATCAACCATCCAATCACTTAGCTTCTAGAACTTGACATATCCTTTGACCTGTGGAAGGAACATCCCTTTGAGTCTCCTTGGCCAATTTCACCTACCTGCATTGAGCATAGGATTGTTCCCATCCCAGGAACTAGATCATCTATTTCTCTGACACTCGTTCTTTCCACTGTATTATAGCATTCTTTTATTCTTTTTCAGCTTAAAGGAAAAGAGAAAAATATATATATTCCAAAAATAGCGGGAATGGGACAACATTTCCATATATTGTTGGTAGCTAGAGTCAGTCGTGTTGCCCTTGAACAAAGCACTCAAAGCAAAGTCTCTCCTCCATTTTGGGTGGGATTTAGTCTGACTTAGGTATGCCTTAACCTTGTTATTGAGTCATTTCTCCTCCAATTGGTTACCTCTTCCAATCATATGGAGAGTTTGCTCGTGCCTCCTGCATGACGAACTTATACAGAGTTATCATATGCTGCCATATAGTCATCATTGAGTCGTGCTTTGTTCAAGGGAAGTAAGCCTGAGTCAGCCTCTCTACGGTGTTTCTTCACCTATTTTTCAATCGGTCATCCCTGGTTGTCAGTGTTATGTTTGTTATCACATCAGTTATATTAGTCCTTTTCCTGTGCCGGTTTGAGAAGGTCTCCATTGACTTCTTGCTTGCGGGTCTTGTCCTTATTGACGACTACATATTGCTCTGAGAGCAGGCCTAGAGCTGCACCTTGGCCCTATTTTCATTATTGCTAGGTCACTTTGTGCTCAACATCGATCAGTATCATGGGTCTTTGACTGAGTGGTTTCCCTTGTGTTTGACATCAACTTTCATTATCACACATTGGGATTCATGCAGTGCCTTGGTTTCAATTTGAACCTATTGGTGCATTCCTCACCTCTGTGTCATCTTTCATTATTGGTTGGTTCAGAGGGTTTCTATTGTCTGCTAGACACATCTTGTGTACACCGGAAATGTGCTTCAGTTAGGTTACTACATCTTTTTCATCTTATTCCTTCCACATTATTAGCCTATGGGTTACACTCGCACTAGATTGGTGAAGGATACCTTAATGCCTTCCTTCTAGTAGACCTTTTCCTATCGATTATGTCTCATTGCTCTGGGACAAAGATCTAGAGTCCATTCGGCAGTACCTTAGGGTTTGCAATCATCAGTGGTAGATTCCATCACTATCCACAGTGGGAAACCATCATTGTCCCCTGATTGATAGATTCTTCCAAGTGTTCGGCTTCAGCTCATTCATTCGCACTTGTTAGATTGTATTGGGTACCTTGACTCTCATTATCATTATCGGTGAGTAGTCTAGCGTTAGCTAACGATATACATTAATGACTGGTAATCAAATGATTTCTCACATGGTCGACCTCAAATCATTTATTCCCATTGTGTAGAAATGTACCATAGTGGTCAGTGAAGACCTCGAGTTGCATCAGCATGTTTTGTTTCACATGTTAGTTGCTCCTGTTAATGCTAGTTGACACCATCCACCATATATGTTCCAGTTCTTCACAGAGGCAGCTTCTATGCTCGCATACGAGTTGCGATGTAGTATCATTTTATTCCATAATGTTCATTTGGTACTATTGGAATCAGTTTTTGACATCAGTGATCAGCTTCATCTTTCACCTTCATTGATCATCTTCTTATATGTGATATTCAGACATGTACGTTTTTGATGATGATAAGATGATCCATTATGTACTTTCAGTTATTTATACTTGTATACATAGTGGATCCGCTTGTACTTAATATGCAGACATGCTTTACTTTCTCTAAGCATGGGTATGCCCACCTCAGACAATAGTTTGCTTCTAATCTCTTTTTGATGGCTTGGCAGGCTGATTTCTAGTGAAGTCCTTCTCAGTCTCGACAAGGTTCTTTCCGTACACTTAATACATTTCGGCCATCATGTACCCCTTATGACCTCATATATTAGGGGGCATCTTTTATAGCACCATTTACCACCCTTGGTATTTGTGATTCTAGGTTTGTGGCCTAGGGCAACCCCTCCTTCCAGACTTGGTCCAAATATTTTAAAAACAATGTTTTATTCCCTATATGCTACTTTTCCCTGAGATAAAAGTGTGTACACGTGGGTTAGTCAATACCCAACCCACGTATATCTCTTAAAACACTTAAAAAAAATAAATTTCCTTAATTATGGGTGAATTTCACGATTTTTACCTATTGATTACCTCCTATTGTCTGTGGCCCAACTATTTCCCAATTGTTTCGCAACTAAAAAACTAATTGGGAGGAGTATAAATAGACTTCTATGGGAAGGCCTTAAGGAGGAGAAGAGATAGAGTTATTATATTGAGATTATCCCTGACTGAGTCTAAAGTATCCCTGTGCTTCAAGCACTTCCCCAAGTTTCAAGAAACCCTTGTTTCCTTGATTGTTGATATTCTCCCTCTTGCTTGAGATATCTTGGTATTGGTTATGGAAGGAAGCTGTTGAAGACTAGGACTGGACGGATCTAGAGGATGGTTCTGCTTGGATCTGGAAGAAGAAGACTCAGGTGAATTCTCTCCATGTTAGTTATAGCTTTCTACAATAAAAAGAAGTGTTGTCTTGTTTCCGAGATTAACTGTGTTTATGCATTAGATACTGTTGTAATTCATATATGAATGTTATTTTGATGTATAACTAATCATTTGCTTATATGATATAAAGTTAGTTTCATTAAAATGCTTTATCTATATACTACTATGTATGTTCAAATTGAATAATTTTCAGTTTTGGAGAACATCAAGAGCTACAGAGGGTCTGAACCCTGCAGGATCTACCCGAATGAAGGACATCTGGGTATGGTCTCTCTCACATTGTTTGTTTATTTAAGCATTTTTCCTGAGTTGTATGAGTGTTTCTTATAGTAGTTTTCACTTGCTTTGTTGGGGTTCCAACCCAAAGCCCTAGTGTACTTATTCCAGTAACACTTGGTGAATCTTACTAGTGCCTAATATGAAAATTATAAAATATTTGTTGATATTGTTGTCAAAATATCGAAATTCCTATTGATTTTATATATAGTCTCCCATATAGTTTTGGCAATTTTAAGGGTAAAATAATTTTAAATTATAAAATTTAGGTGAATCATTTTTAGAAAAAATAGATATTGGTGAATATTGTTTTTGTAAAAATAATGGAAAAATATCCCACCTAAAAATATTAGCCTCTAAAATTGTCATTTCTCGGTTACCACCTTCAAGTTCCCCATTGGAAATCTCCAATAATAAACCCCAATGAAGATCATCCCTTTATTTGCACTTTTTATTTTTCAAGGTAAAATTATTGAAGATTCAAATGAATTTCCCTTTGAGTTCAATGTCCTTTGAAAGAACGATGATTACACCACTGATGAACATAAATAAAAATTATTCCAAGATAATCTAGAAGGATATGCACTCAAATGGTTTATGGGACTCAATAGGCCACCCATTACCTCTTGGGATGGGATGAACAAGACCTTTTTAGAAAATCATTAGGACTATTTTCATCTTAGGGATTTCTTATTAACCTATTTTTCTCCCCAGGGTTAATGCCTCTAAGACATCATGTTCATTGACATTTTTCTTGGGCCATATACCTTATTTATCTAGTCATGACACTCACTCACATGAATGATGACCTTAAGAGAGTGGTTGGAACCTTCCAGTCGCTTGCAGCATAACCTTATCAGAGCCACTGTAGTATTTTTCTCCCTATTTTGTTCCTATGACTGACGAATATTTCTAGAGTCTTGTGGTTCCTAGGAGATCAAATTAAATCATCACCTATTCAAGATGACTAAGACTTATCATTGGGAAGTTTCCATAACTTCTCGTTGTCCTAAGCGTCCACTTTCATCCACATAGGAGCTCTCTTCATCAAATTTATATTGGACCATTTGAGAGGGTGATGCTAGAGTTGGAGTCTTTGGGATATGAATTTTATGCTACATCATTAGATTCCTACTGAGAAGGATAAAGTTTGTGAGGTTTATGCTGCTAGAGTCCATATTTTTCTATTGTAGTGGGAATACTCTACTGGATTTTGGAGAGGCGACCTAAGAAAAGGTATATTTTTATGTTGATTTTTGATTAATAGAAATGCATGTTCCTTCCCTATATTTACATGTTTTCAGCAACTACACATATTATTTCTATAGTTTTTTGAGTTGATGATCTTCCAAGGAAGGTCATGTGTCATCCTTGAATGTTTGTAGTTGTGTGCAGGTGCTTCAACTAAGTGTAGATGAATCATATTGTTCAAGTGGAGTGTTGTGATTCTACAGTGAACTCAAAATTCTTCACCACAATGCGAGAAGGCTAGGTACATTCTCTTTTATTTAAAGCATCTAGACATTATTGTATTCTGCATGTGTGAGCATCAGATTGAGGATTGGTCTATCTATTAGTTAGCCATTTTTTTTTGTTTGGTTATCCTTTTCAAGTAGAGGATCATAGAGTGATAGAGAACATGGGAACAACCCCCTTAGGTACAATGTTGTGTTGCTCAAAGTATTGGAAAGTATTATTTTGGCATGGTGATTGTCAAAGAACCAAGAGCCTTACATCATGATGTTGACATGATACAAGTGGAATATCCTTCATCCACCAAGGTGAGATGAATATTCGTATGGAAAATGCACGCGTTAATCTAAAAGGATATCTGGTGTGAAAGCCAGAAGGAATCGTTGTCAACATTGAACATAATCAGGTTCAAGTCAAAATGATCTACTCCACCAATTTCAAACAACAAGACCTTGCACTATTGGGGACAACTTTGCAAAACCTCTAAGGCATACATGGCATAAGGAGCATGGGAAATATCTTCAACAATATTGTAATGTTGAGTGACCTGAGTAGAGGGATTGTGTGGTGTCTTATGAATGACAATGTTGGAGTGGGATAAACAAGTTCCACACTCTTATCTAATGTGAGAGATCCAGTGGAAGTAGGTGTAGCGCATGAGTCACTAGGAGAAGAAATCGAATAACGAACATCATATGATTTGGCTTGCATGGTCAAATTCATGTCTTGTTTGCACATAAAATTAGATGAACTATTGGTGCCCCCTCCCTACTTCAGAGGATTTGGTTGATATTCCTAAGTAGTTTTATTTTTCTATTGGTTCTTCTTATTATTCTATTCACCACCAGTTTTTTGGTTGTTCTAAGATGTTGTCGACTTCACCTTAAGAACATCAATGGAATGCTTAGAATATGGTTCTTTGGAAGAGCCAGATGTAGTTGCTGGTGCTTTCAACATAATAATGAATTACCCAGGTTGAGTAGCAAGTTGTTTCATGCAATCAGAAATAGAACCAATCAGACCATTAACATGTTATCAAGGAAAAAGTTGCGGAGGGTCAATGGAATGCCTAAGAGAATTAGGAATAACTTCATATAGAATTTTTGATTGCGAATAAATGAGATTGAATTGTTGTGCATCTAGAATATCTTTCTCCTTAGTAGCTACTAAGAACATAGACACATCCTTGGAAATCTGAGTTCTTAGAGATCGAATGAATAATTTTCATAAAATCTCATCAGGAAGCTTGGTCCTACCAACCTTTTCCGATGACACCACTAGCGAATATGGTCATAGATCACGGCGAAATTATCTTGTCTAAATTTTCACAATAGGTCTAAATCGATATCATACCTTGTGGGTAGCTAGAAGTTTGTCAAGAATTTCTAAGCTAGAGATGCAAAATCACTGTAGGATGTAGTATAGAATTCAATGTACCATTTTGTAGCATCCGAAGTTAACGTACATTGGAACATGTGTAGCTTAATAGAATCATCAACGAGAGAGTTGCATGAACACTATAGATGATATTTGGTGGTATGAGTGGATAGATTCTCTCAAGGCTTTCCTTCAAATTTGGCTATGTTGGAAGGTAATTTTGTTGGCATAGGTGGCCACCAGTGGTCATGGTGAATGGGGTCGTTGGTTAACTTAGAAAAATATAGTAAATTAAGAGAACATAGAAATGGATTATTAAGTTGAATAAATGGATCATAGGCAGGAGAAGCCCCTCACCAATCTTGTGGTCCCCCATCTAAGTATTACGATGCATGGTTTGTTGGTTAAGGTACAGGTTCGCCCCGACATATGACTACTATACGCTAAAATGCCTGGTGAAAGGATTTTTAACCCTAGGGATTTTGCCTCTAGAGAAAAGAGGACCCAAAAGAGCATCAATACTTATGGGGTTGTACCCATGCGAATAAGATGGAAAGGCTTGTGTAGTAGCACAAACATAAGGACAATATCCTGTATTAGTGTCAACACTAGTAACATGGTTTCCCCCAGGTAAATGAACCCATCAAGGAAAAGTAAAAGTAGGTGGCGTCACTCTTAAAAGTGAACTATACCAAGTTTGTTACATGCTAGAAGTAATGTCCCCCCCAAGTTGACTAGGAAAAATATATGACCCCCACCCACACATTTCCAAAAGTAACCACAGCTAACTCAGGAACAAGAATTGGTGGTTGAGCAAACCTAGATGAAAAAACTCTTGGCCCTACTAGCTAACTAGGATTAATAACCATGGTCAATGTAAATAATGGAGTGGGAATGGAAATAGATTCGAAAATTCTAGGAGCGATAGATGAAACTGGTGGAATTCCTTAGGAAGATGTGAGAGACATACACGGAGGAGTAGGTAGAGCCACACTGGGTGGAGCCAATGATGACATGGCATCTGACACTGCCGATGTAGAAGGCGAAAATGTCTTAGACTCCACTATAAGTGTTGCATTTAATTATGCAAAGAGTTATTTCCCGATGTCCTCTATCCAAAAGGATTACCAGAACAATAAAAGGAATATGGCTAGTGGATAGATAGAAAATTCCCAACCCAATGTTCACACATGCAACATATAAACAGATTAGATGTTATGAGGAAAAAATGGTTCCCCTGGCCTCCTCGCTAATATTTTAAGGGCCTTGAGCTCAATGCAGAATTCCAGTGCTCTACTCGAATGATCTACTTTGCCTAAAGTTGATCTCAATACCTGCACACAATCATAGACATGCAAAGACAACAAGTGATCTTCCTCGGAAGATAATTAGCTCAAAACATCATAGACACAATAACAAATATTATTGCAAATATGTAGATACAAAGAAGGAAAATTAATATATAATAATCTAAAATAAATGTACAAGTATACCGTCAGAGTCTCCCCACTACAAAGGTAAAATATGTACTCTAGCAACATAACCCTCATAATTTTTATCTCTCTCAGCAAGAATCTAAATCTGAAGTGTAAAATCAGTATACACAAGACTCAAGCTCTTTATGTCTAGCCCGACCCTCTCAAGTGGTCTGGTATAAATACGATGAAGAGAGCTCCTAAGAGGATGATTGTTTATGCTCAAGATGACGAGAAGTTACAGAAACGTATTCATGACAAGCCTTTTCTAGCTCGATTAAGTGATGAGTCAAACAAATCTCCTAGGAACCAGGAGACTATAGAAACATTCCTCAGTCGTAGGCTCAAAAGAGAAAGAAAAATACTATAGTCACTCCCATGAGGTGGTTCTATGAGCAACTAAATGGTTATAGTCACTCTCATAGAGTCATCATCCATAGGACTGGGCGTGATGACTTGAAATAGAAGGTCTGAGGCCTAAAAAAGTAAATCAACATAAAGTTTCAAAGTCATATATCTTAGGGAGAAAAATAGGTTGACAACAATAGGATAAACAACTAACAATGGTGAAAAGGTATAAGGAGGCGTGGAATCGTTAGGATTCAATCATAACAACTTAGGGCCTAATGTATCGGTCAAAGGTGGATTGGTGGAAGAAACAGAATTGTTTGCCAAAGTTTCAATGCAAATTGCATCGCTACCAAAAGGACGAGTTATAGATTCCAAAACTATGTGTTTCTCTATGTATTGATCACTGAAACGAACTCTCTCTATAGGATTGACAAGTCCACCTTGTTCAGGAGTAAAATAGTGAATATGACATGACTGACAATGACTATATTTGTCTAGGGTGAAAAATTATAATTAATGCAATTATATTCGAGAAATAACCCAATGGCCAAAACTACTAACTCGGATGAAATAAAAATAAGCTGGAAGTGTGAAAATTATACTAGTGACATGCTTCAGAGCCTTTTAGCTGTGAACTCAGAGCAAGTTCCCTTATTAGCCCCGTGGAACCCTTTTAGAGGATTGAGAGAGTATGACTAATATCCATCACAAGAACAGAGAAGACGACCCTGAGCTCGCACCTATGTATTAGCCCTAAAATATTGGCCACTAGAGTTACCACCAACAATAATATGTCTTCGGGTGATAATCATAAGCCAAATTCACATTCAAGGGTAGGACACTTAGCCCAAAGAGCTAAGACCAAAACCCCCTTGAGAATTACCTCCTAAGTGGCCCCCAAGTGCTACAACAAAATGCTAATAACATTGTTTGTAATATGTGCAAATTACGTAATCCGTGCCACCCAAAACTAAGTAAAATGGGTCATGTCACCTTGCCTAATGAAAGTGTGACCTTGTGATTGACCCTCTTGTCAGAAAGGCATCCCAGAGTGCACTAATGCAGGTGGATTTTATTTCCCTACCACAAGCTGCTAAGTTTGTTTTGTAGTATTATAGAAATTGACCGACACACCTATCTCCGAAACCCTAGCCTAAGCTAGTGTTGGTGTAGTACAAGTAAAATGAAAAGATGAGTCTAGTTTCTTTCATTATCATGTTCACTTTAAGTGGTTGTTGTTTACACAGTTCGGATGTAGCGTGAAACTTAGATGGTGTGAATGACTCTTGTTAGTAACCTTGGTTGAGCTATACGAAAATTATTCTTGTCACTTATCTTAACAAAATGAATCCAAGTGAATGAAATTAGACACCAGAAAATAGATCTGGGCCAAAACCAGTAATTAGACAAAAATCCAACATAAATCCAAATCTCGGAAGAAAAAAATAAAAAATAAAAAGAGAGAGAGAGAGAGAGAGAGAGAGAGAGAGAGAGAGAGAGAGGGAGGGAGGGAGAGGGAGAGAGAGGGAGAGAGAGAGAGAGAGAGAGGGAGAGAGAGAGAGGGAGGATAAATTTTAGTTTTCAAGGCTAGAAGTCGAATCGAACATATCATTTGCATAGCCATAGATCAATAACTTGTATGAAACAACAAGCCAGTGACTAGAAAGTTGACAATCACATGGATGAAGCAAGATGCCAATGACTGGGGGATTACAAAAAACACGTGTGAAAATGGAGAAAATACTAAATATTCAAGAAATTAAGCACTAAAAATTGTTGCAAAGAGTGGACAAAATTTAGGGAAGCTCAGAAAATTGGAATAGGAGAGAAATGATCAAAAACCCAAGATGAAGTAGACACAAAACAATAATTATCTCATTGAAAGCACCAGTTATTTTGCAATGAATTTTACAAGCAAGGAATTATTGCTTTGAGATCCTCTGCTAGAAAAGGATCACCATACGTCAAAAGTAAAAATGGCTAATAGATAGATAGATCAATCCCAAACCTAATGCTATCACATGCAACATACAAGGAGTTCTATATGCTATAAAGAAAAGAGTGTCGGTGAAGGGTTTTGAGTTCATTGCAGACTTCTAGTGCTCCACTTGAACAATTTGATTTTTCTACACTTAATCTAACCACCTACACATAAGCACAAATATTCAAGGATGACAAGTGACCTTCCTCAGAAGATCATCAACTCAAAACACTAAATAAAAAATATTTGTAACTGTTGCAAACATGCAAATATAGGGAAAGAACATGTATTTATATTAATCCAAAATCAAGAGACAAATATACCTTTGCTCAGGTCACTTATCCAAAATCTGGTCGAGTCTCCGCACTACAATAGGAAAAATATGGACTCTAGCAACATAAATATCACAAACTATGTCTCTCTCAGCAGGAATCTGATGTTAGAGCATAAACTATGTATCCCAAAGACTCTAAATCTATCGTCACCCTCTCAAATGGTCGAGTATAAATAGGTAGAAGAGAAATCCTAAGAGAACGAATGTGGACACTCACGATGACAAGAAGTTATGGACAATTCTCAATGATAAGTCTTGGCCATCTCGAATAGGTGATGAGTTGAACTGATCTCCTAGGAACCATGAGACTCTAGAAATATTCCTTAGTTGCATGCACATAATAGGGAGAAAAACACTAGAGTCACTCTCATAAGGTCATAATTGCAGGGATTAGAAGGTTCAAGTCACTCTCATAAGTTCATCATCTATGTGACTTAGTGTCATGACAAGAGAAAGAAGGTCTGAGGCCTGGGAAAAACATTTACCAACATGATGTCTCAGAGGCACTAACCCTAGGGAGAAAAATAGGTTGATAACAATATCAAAGGGAAGAACTATTCAGGATAACTCATACACTAGATGAAAAATTAGAATATTATGTTGAGCACCTTCAATACAATCTACAAAGATCTCATCATAGTAATCAAGACAAGAAGATAGTTAATACAATTCTAATTAGAGGAATGTGGGATGACTACCTTGATATTCTTAAACTTTTATGGAATTAAGGACATATATCCAAGGAACCTTATGATGAAATTGTTCAACATTTTCAAATAATTTCCAGATGATCAACAAGAAACAAGACTATGGCACAAGATGCTTCTACCAAGATCTTTAGGTCAGCTAATAGTGGGACAACATGAGTAGAAACGGGGAACCTACTGTAGAATGTCAAAACTGACATTACAAACTCATTGTACTCTCATTTTGATTTGTTGAAGGGAAAGTGGAAACATATTGAAGTAGAAAAATCTTTGGCTATATTGTACTCTCAGTGCAAGAAGAAACATTCTTTGAGGGAGTTCCCACTCAATAGTTGTAATATATGTGAGAAGGATCATCCTATAGATCAATCCTCATCATTACTTTGATTAAAAGAAATTTATATGAAGACGAGGGAGGATAATTAAGAAACACATTTTATGTTATGAAACCAGCTCAAAAACATAGAAAAGATAGATCAACTCCTTAGAAATAAGCCTCTTCAAGGGGGCAACCTCCTTTACATTACACAAATGAACAATTCTTAGATGATTCAAATGACAAAACCTCCTTTCTATATATAGGAGTCTAAGGGGTCACAATATAACCAAAGCTGACCTAACAATAATAATATAAAGGCACAAAAATAACAATAGTGAGATTCTATGGGGCACAATAATAACAATATGGGAACAATACGGGCACAACAATAACAATCAGGGATACAACGACAATAGTAATGGATAAATCAATAGTATTATAGGGACCTAACATGCCCCTCTCCTTAAAAAAAGTGTTGTCCTCAACGCTTGAGTACTTTTGGATGCTTCTGTATAAAATTCTCATCCTCCCATGTGGAATATTCAACAGGTAAGTTCTTCAACTTGATGAGATGCTCTGAAATTGATCAATTTTGTAGCTGCCGAGTTCTTGTTTCTTTGACTGCTTCAGGTTCAAATATGATTCTTCCTTCCTCATCAAGTTCTGGAAATATTGTTTGAACTAGAAGCTTGTCACCTATAACCTTCTTTAAGCATGAAACATGGAAAACTGGGTGCACTCGGGAAGCTGCAGGATGCTCCAATTTGTATACCATAGTACCTATATTTTGCAACACCTTGTACGGACCATAATACTTTGGTGATAATTTACTATCCTTCTTAGATTGCTTGAGGGAAATTTCTTTATATTTTTGTAGGTAGGAATACCCAATAACCTACATCAAAACTTCTTTCACTGCAATGTTGATCTGCCTGCTATTTCATTCTATTATGCGCCAAGGTGAGGTTATCCTTTAAGACTTGGAGAACTTGTTGTTGATGCTCGATGTGATATTCCACTACTTGAACCTTAGAATTTTCTCTTAAATATGATGTGATGGATGTTGGATGATATCCATAAAGTGCCATAAATGGGGTCATTTTTGTTGCAGTATGGAAGGAAGTGTTGTACCACCATTTAGCCAGAGGCAACCATTTGACCCATAGTGTCTATTTATCAGATACAAAATAGTGAAGATATCCTTCCAAACATTTTTTTACTATCTCATTTTTCCCATCAGATTTAGGATGATAAGATGAGCTATGAGCTAATTGAGTACCAAGAAAAAAAAATAATTCTGTCCAAAAATTTCCAGTGAAAATGGGATCTCCATTACTTACAATAATCTTTGGGTTTCCATGTAGTTTTTCAATTGTTCCCATAAATGCAGTAGAAATTGTACTCTCTTTGAATGGATGAGATAATGCACAAAAGTGTGCATACTTGGTAAGTCTGTCAACTAGCACCATGATAACACTCTTTCCTTCGAACTTGGGTAGACCTGTGACAAAATGTGACTTGTTACTTATAGTATTTTTTAGTTACAATACCACGGGTCAATTGCATGGGTGAATGAATACCATGGGTGGATGTCACTTACAATACCATGGGTGGATAAATACTATGGGTGGATGCCACTTACAATACCATGGGTAAATTCCATGGGTGGATGAATAACATGAGTGGGTGAATACCATGGGTTGATGCCATTTTCCATTTGAATCATTCCTACCTCCTTAAGAAGCAATGGTCCCCATTGCGTGATGTTCCCTCCTGCAAAGCCTTTTTTGAATATGAAGAGCCACTAAAGAGAAGGGTTTTATGTGGTTAACCCATAACCATGATGAACAAAGATCTGAGGATAGAGATACCTTGTAATGCTTGTGACCAACTGTGATATTGATAGTGTGTAGCCTAGCAAATGGACTTCGATGAAGTGTGGGTTTGTGGATAACCCATAACCATGATGAACGAAGATCCGAGGATATAGATAGCCTCTAATGCTTGTGACCAACTGTGATACTGATAATGTGCAGCCTAGCAAATGGACTTCGATGACAAGGATTTTGTGTTGTTGACCCATAACCGTGATGTTGGTTGTTGATGAAGTAGCAGGTGCCTACATAGCCTGGGGTGGGAGGGCACTTCTCCAAAGAACCCAAGTGAATGATGCTATGTTGAAACTGGTGAATGTGAAGAAAGTACCTACTAAAGCGGGGTGGGAGGGCACGTGTCCAAAGGGAACTCGCTCTAAATGCTGCTCCAGAATTGAAATGGACATAAATCGGTCAATATAACTCAGAATATTTGTTATATCCTATTTTTGGAAGTAAGATCATTTTGAATCTTCCCATGTCTTGGAAATCCTTATCTGGACACCCTATAATCTTATATTCGCGCTGCAATTTTTTCTCCATCACAAAAGTTCTGGAAAATGTTATGCTCTTAACCTGCAAAGTAATACCCAAACATAGAATTTGCGAAGAAAAGATACCGAGAACACAAAATATGCGAAGAAAATATACCCAGAGCACTGAATAGTGATGATTTTATTATTCAGAGAGAAATGTTCACAGGCCTCTTCGAGGGGGCAACCTCCAATAGAGCAGAGCTCGATTACAAAACAAGACACGATGCTCCTCGCAGGGAGTCTCTATCCTTTATATATGACTCATACATCCAATACCACGGGCCAATATCGTGGGTTTTATTAATACCATCTATCTAATACTACCGCCCATTTACCATCTATCTAATACTTCCGCCCATTTGCAACTAACTGTGGTCCCGTCATTAATTGCGGGTTAACCACTTACAAATATTAATATGGGATTTATTGACTCTTGATTATGACATGATCCCAAGACATAAATAAGGGGGTTAGGGTGGGACCCTAACATGCCCTCCCCCTTAAGACTAGCCTTGTCCTCAAGGCTGAAGCTGCGGAAACTACTGCAGAATAATGGCTGGTTCCCAAGTTGCATCTTCCGGAGAGGTATCTTTCCATTTGACGAGGACCTCCTTAATCATGCGGCCGCACAGGTGCTTGTCTCATGTGTCTAGAACCTGTTCAGGTTGAAGCCAGATTGACCCTTCTTCGTCCAATTCAGGTAGACTGGTTTGAACTCGGCAATTGTTCCCAATCACTTTCTTGAGGCACGATACATGGAAAACTGGGTGGATTTTTGCTGTAGGTGGAAAAGCCAACTTGTAAGCCACTTCTCCAATGCGCTGAGGTACTTGGTATGGTCCGTAGAATTTTGGGGAGAGCTTTTGACAACCCTTGTCTTTGAGTGATGTTTGCTTATATGGTTGCAGCCTCAAAAAGACCTGATCCCCTTCTTGAAATTGGCGCTCTGAGCGATGTTGGTCAGCCTGTTGCTTCATACGGTTCTGAGCTTGATGAAGATTCTCGCGCAGATGGGCAAGCATGGTTGCGCGGTGTTGTAGGAGTTGATCCACGACTTGTACTTTGGAGCACCCCGTGAGATAAGAAGTAGGGGAAGGCGGAAGTTGTCCATAGACTGCTTCATAGGGAGTCATTTTGGTGGTGGCATGATAGTTGGTGTTATACCACCACTCCGCCAGAGGTAACCACTGTACCCAAAGGTGTTGCTTTTCTGAAGTGAAACACCTAAGGTAGGTTTCTAGACATTTGTTGACGGCTATGGTTTGACCATCTGTTTGTGGATGATATGAAGTACTGAGTTTGAGTTGAGTGCCTTGTATTCTGAAGAGCTCCTGCCAAAAGTTACTGGTGAAGATTGGGTCACGGTCGGACACAATAGAAGTGGGCATGCCATGCAATTTGAAGATCTGATCCATGAAAGTTTGAGCAACCAAGGTTGGTGTAAATTGGTGGGGTAGGGCGTAGAAATGAGCATACTTCGACAATCGGTCCACAACCACCATGATGACTGACTTGTTCCCAGACTTTGGAAGACCTGTAATGAAATCCATGGAGACCTCTGTCCAAATTGACGCCGGAATGGGCAATGGTTGTAATGTGCCTGGTGTGTTGACGGTTTCCCCTTTGTGGTGTTGACAGACGTCACATTCTGCTACGAAAGTAAGGATGTCCTGTTTCATGCTGGCCCAAAAAAATGATCTTTTGGTGCGAGCATACGTCTTCTGAAAGCTCGAATGTCCTACAATGGGAGATGAGTGCAATTCTGCCAAAATGCGACTTTTGAGGGTGGATGTTGGCGATATTATGACTCTGTCCTTGTAGCGAAGAATATCATTCTGCCACGAGTAGCCCTTGCTGGAATTAGGATCTACCTGCAATTGAGAAATGAGTTGGGAGAGCCCGGGATGTGAAAACCATTCCCTGCGAGCCTCTTCAATCCAGTCGGGAATGGGGAGGGAAATTGCGAGCAGAGTACTTTCCTCCTCAAATTGGCGCGACAATGCCTCTGCTACCCTGTTGTCTTTCCCTTTCTTGTAAATGATCTCATAATCATATCCCAGCATTTTGGCTAACCATTTATTTTGTTGTGTGGAAGATAGGCGTTGCTCCAAAAAATATTTAAGACTGTGATGGTCTGTGCGGATTTGGAAACGTCGCCCCAACAAGTAAGGTCGCCAGGTCTCGACTGCATGTAAGATGGCCATCATTTCCTTCTCGTAGGTAGATTGGCCCAGATTCTTCCCACTGAGTTGTTGGCTGGTGAAGGACAATGGTCCCCCTTCCTGCATTAAGACCGCTCCAATACCTGTTCCCGAAGCATCACATTCAATGACAAATGATTTGGTGAAGTCCGGTAGTGCTAAGACAGGAGTGGAACACATGGCGGTTTTGAGAGCGGTAAATGCCTGTTGTGCTTCCTCGTTTCAGAATAAGGAATTTTTCTTTAGGAGTTACGTTAGGGGCTTCGCTATGCGGCCATAGTTGCGGACAAATTTACGATAATAGCCTGTGAGACTCAAAAATCCTCTCAAGCTTTTCAAGGTCTTAGGTTGAGGCCATTCTTGCATTGCCTGGATCTTTTTGGGGTCCACCTTGACACCTTCAAGCCCCACAATGTGGCCCAAATACTCAACTTCTTGCATGCCAAACGAACACTTAGACATCTTGACAAATAATTTATGCGTTCGGAGCAGTTGCAAGAGTAGATCTACATGCTGAAGATGTGCCGCCCAAGTGCCACTATAGATGAGGATGTCATCGAAGAAGACAAGGACAAATTTTCTGAGATATGGTTTGAGGAGGTGATTCATAAGGCTCTGAAAAGTAGAGGGGGCATTAGAGAGACCAAATGGCATGACGAGGAACTCATAATGGCCTTCATGAGTTCTGAAAGCTGTCTTGGGAATGTCGACTTCCTTCATGCGAATTTGGTGATAGCCTGAGCGAAGATCCAACTTAGTGAAGAATTGAGCCCCATTGAGTTCGTCCAGCAAATCGTCAACCACTCGAATGGGAAATTTATCTTTGACTGTTAACTTATTGAGGGACCTGAAGTCGGGACACATCCGCCACTCCCCATCTTTCTTGAGGACCATGACCACTAGGGATGAATAAGGACTAATGTTGGGACGAATGACACCTGCTTCCAACAATTCCTTGATGATTTTTTCTATTTCATTCTTTTGGGTGAACAGATATCTGTATGGCCGCAAATTCGGGGGTTGGGCCCCTGGAGCCAATGTGATGCTATGATCATGTTCCCCTCGCGAGGGTGGAAGCTCATGAGGCTTGTCAAAGACCGTCCGATGTTTATTTAAAATCTATTGCATCTCAGGATGAATTGGTGGAGACATGGTGTCTACTACCTGGATGGCATTAAATTGAGCTACCACTCCATGATGGCCCTTTTTTAACAATTTTTCCATCCTATGCGAGCTGATGATAGAGGGGGCTCCCGCCTGTAGTCCACGGAGGGTATGTGTGGAGTTGTTCTGCTTAAAACTCATATATAACTCCTGGAAATCCATTGTGATTGGCCCAAGAGTGCGGAGCCATTCCACGCCTAGGACAATGTCGCAACCCCCCATGTGTATTGCAAACATGTGGGTTTTCAATTGATAATCCCCCATTTGAATTTTGACATTTTCACAGCGACCTTCACATTTCCTTGTGCCCCCATCTGCAATCTGGACTTGGAAGTTAGAAACTGCCCGGATGAAACAATGTGCTGCTTCAGCGATCTTTTGATGGATGAAATTGTGGGTACTTCCACTATCAATCAAAACTACTACTGGGCGATGTTTAAGAAAACCCCTGATTTTGAGAGTTTGAGGGGAAGAAATTCCTGCCAATGCATTTAGCGAAATAATTGGTTCATCAGATACAATTTCCTTTTGGTTATCTTCTTCGATATCCTCCGGTTCCTCAAGTGGTGGATCTTCCTCGGTGGAGCTGTAGTCAGTGGCATCTATTTGAAAAAACTTGTGCTCTTTGCATTTATGACCCGGGGAATATTTTTCATCACAGTAGTAACATAGTCCTTGCTTCCTTCTTTCGGCCATTTCCGCAGGTGACACCTTTTGAATCTTAAGTGTCTGAGCCATATTGGGAGCCTGTGAGGGACGACCTTTAGCGGGGAAGTTGGGGCGGCTGGATTGTGCTGTTAATGCACGTTCCACCTTACGGGCTACCTGGCAAGCCTCTGTCCATGTGGGAGGGTGGTGGAGTAGAACCTGAGCTTTTATGGCTTCTTTAAGACCGTTGATAAAGCATTCCATGTAGAACTCATCTGTGAGACCCCTAGTGTGGAAGGCTAAGGCTTCAAAAGCAGTAATATATTCCTCCACTGTACCCGTCTGTCGGAGCTTAGTGAGACGCCCCAAGAAAGAGTCTTCCTGTTCAAAGCGACTGCAAAGAGTTTTGGCAAATTGGGCCCAATCCCGAAACTGTCCATTGTAACGCTGATGCCATTCCTTCCATTGCCATCGTTCATTGTCCAAGTACATGGTGCCCACCATAAGCTTAGTCCCCTCATCTATGATATGATTCAATTGGAAATACTGCTCCATTTGTGCTAGCCATGCAGACGTGTGAGAACCGTCAAATTTATGCATATCCAACTTGGGAGGTCGCTGACTAGGTGGTGGATGGGTGTGCCAGACGTGATGAGAGTGGCTAGACTCACCCTCATGGTATTCATGGCCATTATACGCCTCCTCGTGGGCTGGCTCCTTGCCCTTTGGGAGTGCATCATGTATCTGGTTACTTATTCCTTTAAGCTCAAGTTCGATAAGCTTCACCGCCGATTGGAGGGAGTGCACATGCTCTTCAATTTTGTCGATCCTTTCATTGGCCATTGCTTGGGCGCGAGTTTCTACCATACACCAACCTGAGGACAAAAATTGGGACCGCCTAAAAAAATTTTACTAAGAAATTGAATGGTACCACCTTGCTCAGCTCGTCGTCCTGATTCTGATGGGCTAGGTCACCAATAAGCGCCCTGGAAGATCTCAAACTTTTTTTTTTTTTTTTGGAAAACTCCTAACGGAGTTTTACTCCTTCCTGATCAATACTGCAGTCACCAAATCCTCAGAATGTCAATGCCCCCAAAAGTCCTGCGAAAATTATATCCAGGGACAGGAACCCTTCACAACTACTCTGATCTGGTGGATCTGAGAGATCTGAATGGTGGAACAACTGCTGCTGCTGATCTGATGGAGCTACGGGACTGATGTCTGCTGCTACTACCCTTGCTGATCTGGAATAGGTGATGTGTGATCCCCCGATAGAAAGGGAACTATGGTCTTGAGGAGTGTCAGGTGCTACAGATCGCAATATACATAAGGGTCTGACAGTAGTACTCGGCCCAATGTTTCAGGGCTCTAACTAAGGAGGATCGACCGTACCCTTAGCCGTACAACCCAACTACCCTATCGTACGGGCGAGTAATCTCTCCGAGTGCTCTTCTCGGTGTACTGTAGCCACAAGACGGCCGAAGGTTTATCTATGGTGAGGTTTCAAGGGAGCTAGGGGGCTTCCTATATACCCAGAGGGTACGTGGAAGACAGTCCGTGCGCGGTTCTGTCTAATGCGCTACTACTCGAAGGGGTACCCACAGGGGTTACAAGGGAGTCCAACAGACGTGACCACCTCTTGTATTTCCTGCGTGCATGCCTCCCCAAATCCGCAGGTTTATGCGCTTAACAACAGATCCCGTGGTTTAAAGACGCCGGAACATGTCTCTAGCCAAAAAAAAATTGCTAAAATTTGGAGATCCCACCGAGCCCTGGAAAGTGCTCTGATACCACTTGTTATGCTCTTAACCTGCAAAGTAATACCCAAACATAGAATTTGTGAAGAAAAGATACCGAGAACACAAAATATGCGAAGAAAATATACCCAGAGCACAGAATAGCGATGATTTTATTATTTAGAGAGAAATGTTCACAGGCCTCTTCGAGGGGGCAACCTCCAATAGAGTAGAGCTCGATTACAAAACAAGACATGATGCTCCTCGCAGGGAGTCTCTATCCTTTATATATGACTCATACATCCAATACCACGGGCCAATATCGTGGGTTTTATTAATACCATCTATCTAATACTACCGCCCATTTACCATCTATCTAATACTTCTGCCCATTTGCAACTAACTGTGGTCCCATCATTAATTGCGAGTTAACCACTTACAAATACTAATATGGGCTTTATTGACTCTTGATTATGACGTGATCCCAAGACATAAATAAGGGGGTTAGGGTGGGAACCTAACAGAAAAAAATCGTTGATTTTAAATCAGTGATATCTCCCACATCCGAACTTCGATTTGATCTAATTTTTTTTTTGAAATTGGGTGATTTTTCAAGAGGAGCTCAGATCTACAATCCTTTTTCTGAAATTCTGCACAAGAACTTCAAAAAATGACAGGAGAGTCACTGTCCACCAGTTGTCATCAAAAAAAAAAATCTACAACATAGCTGATGTTAAATCAACGATATCTCCCTCATCCAAACTTCGATTCGACCGATTTTTTTCTTTGATTTTGGTATTTTTTTGCAAGGAATCTAGATATGTTATTTGTTTTTGTAAATATTGTACCAAATGTTTCATATCTGATATACAAATTGGCTGCTAAAAAAAAATCCTGCAAAAAAATGAAAAAATAAAAATTCTTCATGCTTGGCCCAAGAAAGTGCTCTATGGAGGTTGCAGCGTGTGCCTGAAGTTTGTTGGATATTGCTACAAAAATTTGAAACTAAAATATGCCTGAAGCCCTCATTCCCATGGAATTGTAACTTGCTCTAATACCACTGATCTGGATCTTGTGGGAGGCCCTCAAGATCTAAAAGATTGAAATAGATCTTTGGGGGGGGCGGAGGCCCCCAAGATCTGAAAATTTGAAATTGCCAAAAGGAAAAGAGTAGAATGCTCAATAAACAAAACCACAAAGAATTTTTTTATTAAAATAGATAATAACTATAAGGACTACATTATGGCGGAAAATCTGTCCTTTTACAAAAAGTTACGTGTTACTTATAGTATTTTTCAGTTATAATACCACGGGTTAATTCCATGGGTGAATGAGTACCATGGGTCAATTCCATGGGTGAATGAATACCATGGGTGGATAAATACCATGGGTGGATGCCACTTACAATACTATGGGTAAATTCCATGGGTGGATGACTACCATCGGCTGATGCCATTTTCCATTCGGATCATTTACTAATCTAGATCTTGGGGAAAAGCCCTCAAGATATAAAAGATTGAAATGGATCTTGGGGGGAGGCCCCCAAGATCTGAAAAATTGGAATTGCCAGAAGAAAAAGAGTAGAATGCTGAATAAACAAAACCACAAAGAATTTTTTTATTAACACATGTAATAATTGTAAGGACTTCATTGTGGCAGAAAATCTACAAATTATAGAGATAACCATAAACACAGAGATGCAGTGGAAATAATACTTCATTTCATTAATGTAAAATACTGAAATATGCTTACAAATAGAAATGGAAATTAACTAACTAGGGCGATGGTAGCTTATCTCTTAGAAGAGATGTGGTGGTTACATGCCTTTGAACTGTGTTAAAATGAGGCTCGAAGGCTTATTTCTTGTTTAGAAACAATGGAAAACCCTAAACATCCAAAACTGTAACCCTAGAAGATGAAACGCCAAACTATGGGCCCCGTTTGGGTAAATTGGTACATCAACTTCCCGAGGTCGTAACTTTGGCATACGATCTCCATTTGACATGCACAATATCTCGTTAGAAAGATCTGTCCGAGAACTACAACTTTTGGAAGAGAAACATTACTCCATGGATGCATGTTTCTCCCATTTTTCCCAAGATACATCATTTAGGGCCTCAAAACAGCTCCAGAAACTCAGTACTTGAAAAACTGCTAAAAATAGTAAACTGTGCTACAATTAAAGAAACTGAAAAGTTGAAAAAAACAATGGTGGGGGTCCAAGTGGACTTGGTGGGTGGCCACCAATATCCACATGGATCATTCCTACCCCTTTAGGAAGCAATGGTCCCCATTGCATTGAGTTCTTCCATAACATGAGGAAACTTCTGCTAAACGTGGTCCCTAGTGAGCCACTTGCCCTAGTGAAGGAGTTGGCCTGCTTTGACAACTCGATATAGCTGGATATTCTACTGGAAAGTGTGCTTGATATGTGTGTCCATGATTTGATCAGTTACAGCTTGTTCCATGTAATATGGATTTAACTCTATGGGTGTGAGTTGTTTTGCAATGTTGAATGTGTCTAGTAATGGTGGAAAGTATGACCGAAGGTGGTCCACATTGAACACTGGGTGCAGGCCATGAAATGGGGGAATGTTGAGCTCAAATTCATTTTCTACCATAGCCTTGGTAATGTTGTAAGGACTATATCGGAGTGGTCTAAATTTTTGATAGGCCCCGGTAAGGCATTCCTTTTGCAAATGCAAGAAGACTTTGTAACCCACCTGAAACTTGTGCGGAACCTGATGTCGATCATGTAGCTGCTTGTACTTGGCATTTTATTTCTCCACAAGGTCATGGACCTGCTAGCGAATATGTTGGATGTGCTCAATGAAGTTGTTTTCCTTATTTTTTTCGGACTGGACATGAGCCGAATCTACATGAGTAGCTACAAATGGCATGGCCACATCAATGGGACATAGTGGCTAGAATCCCAAGCCCACCTAAAAGGGGTTGCAGCTAGTCGAGCTATGGAGAGCCCAGTTGTAGCTATTCTAAATGTACGGGAGGCTCTCGTCCCATGTGCATGGATGCTTTGACTTGTACTGAGGAACCTATTGTACCACTCTAAGATGATAGACTGTGGGATCCTGAAGTGTACCCACACTCGTTCAAAGAAGAGTTTAGCAATGGATTCTATTGTGATGTTCTTCTTACGGGTCGCCATAATGGCAATCTTCGAGAATGTGTCAATGACCACAAAAAAACAGTCATTTCCATGCTTAGTGGAAGGAAGGCTTGACATGTAGTCCATGGAGACAGATTCCGATGGTTGACTAGGGGTGGGTAGTAGGGTATAGAGGCCTTGCTTCTTGATGGTTGATTTGGCAATGACATAAACAGTGCATGATCTACTGTACTTCCCTACATCCTGTCAAAGATTCAGCCAATAGAAATACTTCTACAGTACTGCCACCATTTTCTCAACCCCAAAATTCCCAGTAGCCTGACTGTAGTGTGCTTCCCAAATCATCTTGGCACGCTCGCTTGAAGGAACACAAAGGTGACCCAGGTGGCATAATAGGGCATCTTGGAGGTGAAAATCTGAAACATGCTAACCCTCCAAGAGTATCTAGTATTTGTGGCCAAATTATGGGTCACTTTTGTAGAGAGGTGGCCAATCAGAAGTCTCATGCCCACAAGAGTTGAGCACAGTGGTTAACAACATGATTGGTGGTCGACTGAGGTAATCTACAACATTATTGGTGCTTCCCTTCTTATACCTGATATTCAAATGGAACTGTTGCAGGTATGTGGACCACTTATGATGGCAATCATTCTACAATATCCCTTGGGTCTATATGAACTGCAGGGGTTGGTGGTCTGTCTGGATGACCATTTCCTTCCCCAAAATGTAATGCTTCCATTGTCGACAGGCCTGCAAAATGGAATACATCTCTTTGTAATAAGTGGGATACTTTTGGGTTCTATCTGAAAGTGTCTCACTGTGATATGCCACTGGATGCCCATGTTGACTAAGGACTGCCCCAATAGCATAGTAAGAGGCATCTGTCTCAAGCTCAAATAGTTGTTGCAAGTTTGGTAATGTGAGCATTGGTGCCGAGCAAAGGCGATCTTTCAACTCTGTGAATGCCTTCTATTGACATTCATACCAAAAGAATTTTTCTTTACCTCCCTTGGTGAGTTGACTCAAGGGCCAACTGATATGAGAAAATCCCAACACGAACCTATGGTAGAAGTTGGCAAGACCTAGAAAGCTACGGAGCTCTGTCAAAGTACTTGGAGATGGCTAATCCTGAATGACTTGGACCTTGGCTAATCCACATGCACCCCCTATTCATCAATAATTTATCCCAGATACTGAACTTGGGTCATGCCAAAAGTGCATTTCTCCAAATTGGCACATAACTTGTGTTGCCACAGTGTTTGGAGAACCTATCAGATGTGGTGGAGGTGCTCTTCGCAACTGTGGCTAAAGATCAGGATGCCATCCAAGTATACCACTACAAATGAATTGGTGAATGGGCGCAAGATGTCATCCATTAGCCTCATCAAGGTTGTAGATAGCATTCGTCAAGCCGAAAGGCATAACCAGCGATTCAAAAAGGCCCTCCTTGGCTTTGAAGGCAGGCTTCCACACATCGGAGGATTCGATTGGTACTTGGTGATATCTTGACTTCAAATCAATCCTGCTAAAATATTTTGCTTGCTTCAGTTGGTCCAAGAGGTCATCAATCCATGGGATCGGGTACCTATTATAGACAATGATCTTGTTTAGTGCTCGATAGTAAATATAGAGTCTCCAAGTCCCATCCTTCTTCTGTACCAACACGATCGGGCTCCCACAGGGTGATGAACTTGGACGGATGTGACCTTTCTGTAGTAGCTCCTAACCTCTTGATTTCATCGTTCTCCAAAACATAGCATCGATAGATTGGTCCATTGGGTAGTGACGCACCTGGGGTCAGATCAATGGAGTGCTTGACCTGATAGTGTAGAGGAACCCCTGTGGGGAAGGTGAATATGTCCTCATACTCTTCGAAGACCTTGTCCATCTGTAGCTGTCATGCGGAGGGGCCATGTCTAGAGGTCATGGCCATCATCTTATTCTTTCCTTGAGGGCATATCATCATGAAAACAAATTTCCTAGTATTGGAAATGAGCTTACTACATTGTTTTGCAGTAACCAAAGAGATGGCAGTATGCAGTGCTACATCTGGTATCCTGTACAACATATTTCCCAAAGAAACAATAATAGCATGGGGCCTTGATTCATACATAACATGTCACTTCCACAAGTATGGTTGTCCTAATAATACATCACAAAATTCAAGGGGAGAAATGTCACACAATACCTCATCCGTGAAGGGCGTGAAGTTGTATGGAAGGTGACACTACCGACTGACGCCAAGATCCCATCCTTGGTGAAGCCACCCTATCGTGTACGGTTGTAGATGTGTTGTGGTTGGTAAGCCTAGCCACTTCATGACCTCTACCGAAATGAGATTCTTTTGGCTCCCACTCTCGACAATGAACTGTAGCGGGGAGCCCTTTACCCACATCTAGGAGTGGAAGAGACGATCCTTCTCCTCTGGATCTTCGGGTTCCTCCTTCTAGATCTTCGTGGTGGCAACGGTGGTGTTGGGCTGTACATCGATAATTTTCCTCCCCTTTTCATTCCCCTTGTTGGGTTCTAACTTAGAGTCAGAACATGCATCTAATTCTGAAACCTTTAGCTCGGCCACCAGTGACAGCTTGGCCCAACACTCACTTGTGTTCCGAGTGGAGCTCTTATGGAACTCACACCACTTTCCCATGTCCTTTTTCGGCTTTGTTGCACTGTTCTTTTCTTGCAGCTTTGGCGGGTTGTATTGGGTCGCCCCACCTTAGCTTTGTCCTTTTTTCTATGGTTTGGGGGCACATTTCCCTTGCTTCGGATTCAGAGATCCAAAGTCTCACTTCTTATGTTTAAACTTTTTCTCGACCTTGACGGCATATCAGTATGTCGTGCCGAGTGAGGAGATGTTTTGGAATTCTATTTCTTCTTGGATGTACTTGTTTAGGCAGTTGTGGTATTTGAGTATGAAATGCTACTTCGTATCCTTGATACCCAACATTGTGTGAAGGGTATGGAAAATATTGGTAAACTCTAGCACATCTTGGTCCCTTCCCTACCGCAGCGTGGTCCACTTTATGTATTGATCCTTATAGCTTCCGCCAGGGTAGTAGTGCTCCTTGATGGCATCCTAGAATGAATCCTAAGTGGGTGCGACTAAAAATAATGAGCATAGACTTTCAGCCTTTTTCTCACAGTAGGTTTCCCACCACTCCTTGATGTGGGGGTCTGCTTTGAGAAGATCCAAAATAATCTTTTCACGACTGGAGAAATCACAAACAGAAAAATAACCCTCTAGTAGATTTAACCATTTATCGACGACATCTGCCTCTATCTGACCTTCGAATATGGGGATTTCAAAATTAACTTGTGCCTTAAACGGTGTGGCATTTCCAGAGTAGCTGTTGGAAGCCGATGCATCGCCCCTGGGTAGCTGCTAAAGGATCTCGGCAAAGTTGTCCATCATCGTGTTCCTTTGTCTCTTGAGGGCTTCTTCGAGCAAGATTTTGATAGGATCTCCTACCCCCTGTCTTTCTTTTCATTCGACATGGGAGGCCATCGGGATTTGCGAGCCTGGTCTTGCAAAGATTCGACCAATTCAAGCCCTAACTCCTTATAGCTCGACCTTGTTGCGGACATGCAAAGAAAAATAGAGAAAAAACAGACTGCTCTGATACCACTGATCCAGATTTAAACAGGAATGCAACAAATTATAGAGATAACCATAAACACAGAGATGTAGCATAAATAATACTTCATTTCATTAATGTAAAATACTGAAATATGCTTACAAATAGAAATGGAAATAAACCAGCTAGGGCGATGGTAGCTTATCTCTAAGAAGAGATGTGGTGGCTACTTTCCTCTGAACTGTGTTACAATGAGGCTCGAAGGCCTATTTATTGTTGAGAAATAACGGAAAACCCTAAACATCCAAAAACCTAACCCTAGAAGATGAAATGCGAAAGTGTGGGCCTTGTTTGGGTAAATTGGTACATCAACTTGCCGAGGTCGTAACTTTGGTGTATTATCTCCGTTTGACGTGCACAATATCTCGTTAGAAATATCTATCTGAGAGCTACAACATTGGGAAGAGAGATATTAGTCCATGGACCGATTTTCTCCCATATTTCCCAAAAGAATGTCGTTTAGGGCCTCAAAATGGCTCCGGAAGTTTAGGACCCAAAAAACTACTAAAAATAGTAAATTGTGCTACAATTAAGGAAACTGAAAAGCTGAAAGAAACAATGGTGGGGGTCCAAGTGGACTTGGTGGGTGGCCACCAATATCCACCTGGATCAGTTGAGCTCCCTATAATCTAGACACATGCACCATGATCCATCCTTATTGTGAACCAATACTCCTGGAGTAGAGAAAGAAATTTAACTTGGTTGAAGTATACCAACCTCTAGCATTTTTGCAACCATACATTCAATTTCACTCTTTTTGACATAGGGATATGTGTAAGGCTTGATGTTTGGAGGAACACTTCTTGGAATCAAATTAATAGCATTATCATGATCGCGAATAGGTGGGAGGCCTTTGGGAGTCTCAAATACCTTCGAATGATTGTCCAAGACCTTTTGGAGATATGGAGAAATGGATGATTTTGATGTGGGAACCTCTAGTGAACATAATTGTGCAATTATGGCTCGTTGTTCTTTCTTTAGAAGCTTTTTCATTCCGTTAGAGTTGATTATCTTTCTTGTTTTCTTTGCAATACCCCTTAATTCAACTTCTTTCCATTATGAAGAGAATTTCATGAAAAGTTCTTGAAAATTAAAAGTTATTGTACCCAAATATTGTAGCCATTGGATTCTTAGTACAACATCAGCACCACCCATTTGAATGGAAAGCATTGGGCTATTCAATACATATTCTCCCATGGATAGCTTCATATTATGGCACTTTCCTAAGAAATTTATGGTTCCTCCACTTGAAACCATCACTTCACACTCTAGTGCTGGATATATGAAGCAATTCAATTCCTTGGCTATATTACAATAAATAAAATTATGGGTACTTCCCGAATCAATCAACACTATTCCTTTTTTCTTCTTGATATGCCCTTCTATCTTGATAGTTTGAGGAGTGATAATTCCAGTGAATGCATTATAAGATATGGTCGGATTCATTTCTTCCTTTTCTAGGGTTTGTTCCTGGTGTATATCCTCTTCTTTTGACGTTTCTTGTTCCTTTTCTCCCTCCTCTTCACAATCTATGTAAATAATTTCTTCTCGGTACACTTATGACCTTTATTGTATTTGATATCACAACTGTAACAAAGCCCTTTTGCTCTTTTTTCTTCCAATTGTTTTGGTGTCAACATTGTAGGTTATGGATGCCTAAGGGCAACAACACTTCCATCTTTATGATTGTGAGTGGTAGGCTTCCTTGTTGCCATAAATTTTCTTTCCATTTTTCTTGCCAACCTGAATGCCTTCTCCAGTGAATCTAGTTCCCAAAGCTGAACCTCATGTTGGATGTTATCTTTTAAATTCCCTATGAACACATCAATCTGATGCTCCTCTGGAATATCTTTTACCCTTATATTCAATTTTTGGAAGTCCTCAATGTGCTCCATCATTGAAACCTTATGTTTGAGATTTATCAATTGGCTAAAAGAAGTGTTGCTTTTTGAATCCTCATAATGTTCTATCATTTCATCCAAAAAAATAGCCCAAGTGACAATTTTTTTACGAGAGCAAAGCCAACGATACCATACAAATTGATTTGGTTCCAAATATAAAGTTGCAATGTGTACCTTTTGTGTGTTTTGCACATTATGGCGATCAAAAAATTGCTCCATCTGTAGTATCCATGTTCTGAGATCCTTGCCATCAAACTTCCTCATATCGATCTTTGGAATATGGTGGTTCTTCGATCCGATGTTAGAGTCTATGAAGTCATGATTAACATTTATTTTGTTCTCATCATGACTTTTGTTTACTACCCTTTCGCCATTAGTAACCATTTCTTATAGAAGCTTTGTCAAATTTGTCTTCAAATCTATCTTCAAATATTCCATGCCTTTCTTTAAATCATCCATCTTAACTTCCACGCCATCCATCTTAGCTTCCACGATGCCCATCTTAGCTTCCACGCCATCCATGTTAGCTTCCATGCGTTCCATCTTGGCTTCCACGTCATTCATCTTAGCTGCTACGCCTTTCTTTACACCATCCATCATAGCTTACATGCCATACATCTTAGCTTCTACATCTTTCTTTAAACCATCCATCTTAGATTTTATTAGTTTTTGTGCAAGTGAGATTTGTTGCACTTGGTCTCGTAATTTTGATATATCATGTTGCATTTCTTCCTCTTCTTCATGAGTCATGCTAGAGATTTCTAGTTGCTTACGAGGTGTTTCCATTTTCTTTCTTTGCGGCATCAATTACTGATAAGAATGCTTCACTATGACCTTTGAATTCCTTCAATCTAATTTTTCAAATGAAGCTTATCCAAAAATTTAAAAAGAACTACACACCTTTTTTCACTTTGTAGGAGCTCGATATTGAATCTGATGTATCGCTATAATTTTGGATCTCCAAGGTATGAAATTGCTTCCTTTAGTAACCCTCTGAGTAATCTTCCTAACCCCACAAGTTTGATCAAGATTGGATTCTCTAATGAAGAGTTATGTCAAATCTCCCACGATGACCTGAGTATAGACTAGTTCCGTAGAGTGAACTTGTAAAATGTTCCGTGGATCATTGTTTCAACCTTAGGTTCTAAAAATGATACCAAAAAATCTACAGTCCATCCCCTTTCTATAACTTCTGACGAAAATTTAATCTAATACTCAAAGCGAAAGTTATGACAATTTTCCCAAGGTCACTTGTTTGGAATGTAATTCGGGGGTCTACAAAAATCCTAACTTCCTTAGATTATATATCCGAAAATATAGCGAGACAAGATCTGTAATTTAGGGCCGAGGTTCAACAAGATTTCGTCTCAAAGGTGTTTTGTTTTTAGCTTCTGAAATATTGTAGACAAACAGTTATAGCAAAAATGCCACGATGCCCTGTTTGGAGCAGCAAAACCCTAGAATCCAAAGCTCTAATAGCAAATGTTATGAAACCAGCTCAAAAAGATAGAAAGGATAGATCAATGCCTTAGAAATAAGCCTCTTCAAGGGGGAAACCTCCTTTACATTACAGAAATGAACAATTCTTAGATGATTCCAATGACGAAACCTCCCTTCTATATATAGGAGTCTAAGGGGTCACAATATAACCAAAGCCGACCTAACAATAATAATATAAAGGCACAAAAATAACAATAGTGGGATTCTATGGGGCACAATAATAACAATACAGGAACAATAGGGGTACAACAATAACAATAAGGGATACATTGACAATAGTAATGGGGGAATCACTAGTATTATAAGGACCTAACATTTTATTAGAACTATGAAGCCCTAATAGCTTCAACCATCAAGTATGGTTGAAGAACCCTTCTCTTATTTTAATTATTGGTCTGATGTGTATATTCCTCAACAATTTCATCATCAAATGCAATATCGAGTGGCTCTTAGGAAACCTCCTAAACCCCCTTTGGCCTAATACCATATGCCCTAGCCTTAGTGGCCTTCTTCTCCATGGCCTTAGACATGGTGCAAGATTGTTCTCCATAACAAAATTCATGTTCAAATTCCAATGAAATAACTGCAGCTACAACTTCCCTCCAACATCCCTATGAGTGGTCTTCCATTACATCCCTAACTACATGTACATACTAACTCTAATCCCAATGATAAAGTAGTGCAACAAATTGAAACACCAATTGTCCCTACTTATTGTATCTAACTTGTGGAAGGCAATGAAATACAATTATGATAAGGAAGGATAGTAAACCCCATTCTTTCTCCTCTCGTTATTGTAAATGAGGAATAAAACCCATTAGGATAAGAAAAAATTATTCAATGATATTTAGAAAAGCAATAGACAATAGAAACCAATGTTACTATTAGTGCTACAATAGTTGATGATATCCATGAGGTTATAACAGTTGGTTCTACTACTAATACCACTCTGACATCTAATGCTACCTCTATTGTCATAATAAAAACTGATGTTACCATTATTGTGATACCTATAACAACTACCAGTAATGATAATTCTCTGCATCCCCCTTATATTGAAATATTAATTGAAGTAAATATTTCCCCTCAATTTAAATATGACTTCTTGAAGGACATGAAAAACTTGCATGTCTAGATTCCCTTACTTCAAGTGATTTGAGATGTTCCAATTTATGCTAAAATAGTTAGAGAATTATCTGTTAAAAATCTAGGTAGGAAATGTAACACCATCATCCCACACTTACCGAAGTAACTGGCCGACCAGGATAAATATGTGATGGGAGGCCACTATAATGGGATTCAAAGTCCTATGTGGCCTTAAGGAAGTGGAATCGATGGAAACTCACCACATAGACCTTCCACATCAGTAACATAACTCCTAGGAGTCATCCCAACCACTCATGTAATCAACTCCTAAGACAAACTAAAGTTTTAATGCATCAAACCCCTAGACACTCCCTTGATATGGACAAGGGTACATCTCAGAGGCTTCATATGCTCCCATAACAAGGGAAATTGAGCATCCAGGGAATTTTCTCCTTGATCCTATGCCTACAACTCCAGGATTTGTGCCAATTTTTCAGGCCCAAAGCCCAGGTCACTGCCCATAATGCAATGACAAGTTCATAAATGAATTTACACAACCGAACAATGATACATTTCAAGAAACATTGACATGGTGTAGTTTGAACCCCTAGTAGCCATGATAGGAATTTCGTCAAACATGTCACAAATATGAAATCTACATGTTTAAGCAATAGATCTGAGCATAGGGTTATAATAAGTATTTGAGAATCTCTAAGAAGGATTTTTCCCTTATATAATTATATGCATTATCATTGATTAGGTCATAGATACATTTTTCATTCGTTTACAAATCAAAACATGAGGAGAGCCATAAACCATCACTGTCATAATAAATGCTTATAACTAACATAATAACAACAGAAAAATAATGGATACATCATCCATAAAATCCACATGTAAACAAGTACATTTATGCATAATATACCAAGGAAATAACCTATAATTAATGAATGTAAAAGGCAACCTGGTGTGGGACTACCACGCTCCACCCGACAATAGATTGGCTGAGCCAAATCTCTCTTTAGCCAATCACCCATGTGTCATATTCCAAGCATGAATGTGGGAATCAAACCAAAAGAACCAATTAGGGCATCCCAAGGCTACACCACATCACCTTCATCAACATAAACTAGGCTTTACCACAGTCCACACTGGATTAGTAGGACAAAATAATACACATTTAATAATAGGCTTTACCATGATGTCCACTAGATTACTAGGCCAAAACAAGCATGGATTCCACTAGATTTCTCCACTTACACCGTGAGGAATTTTCTTCTCTCCTAGACTCTAGGCTTTACCTCAATCCACATTTTGATCCAGGGATCAGTAGGCCATAACCGAGACACCATTCTACAGGCTTTACCACAGTCCACACTAGATCACTAAGCCCTAACCAAGACTCCACTCTACTTTGTTTTATCGTATATCCCATCCCGATATTACTAGGCCCGATGGAGAGAACACACCTCTAAGCTTTACAATATATCTTATCATTTACAAGTCAAGGATTCTAAGGCCCACCTAGGCAACAAAAAATACCTCTTTACCACAACCCATAGTACATTTTAGGGGTTACTATGCCATATGATCTTTTATTCAAAGATCCACCTCACTCAACTTCGAATCCATTTGACAATCCATCTCAAGCAAAAAATGAGAACCCCATCACAACATGGTTATCTAGAAATGGCAAGGCTAGGCTAAAAACATTATCACACGTCACAAAACCCATGGCATGATAGAAAAGAACCACATGAAATACCATGCATGCCAAATCTAGTAAGGAAATCACACATGCAAATTGATACCTACAAAGTATCCTACTGTAGCTTCTTGATCTTGCTCTTCCTTGCTTTCCCCTTCCCTCATCTTGCCTTCTTTGCCTTTATTGATCCAATTCCAAAGTGGTCCAAGAAAACTCTATGTGTTCAAGAGTGTGTAAGAGAGAGAGAGAATAATGAGGGAGCTCCAAAACTGAACTTACAAAAGGTTATGCTGACCAAGCCTGAGCAAAATCTTTCCAACTAATCCTCAGAACCATGTTTATTAATTTGGCCTCTATTTTCTTCATTTTCCATTATTTTCCTTCATTTTCCTCCTCACCTACAACTTGTGACCTTTCACGTTCCTTTCATAAATAAATGTGCCAAAAAAGCCATTTTTCCTTTCCAAATGCCTTAGCCATTACCTTTTCCGTTTTCTTTTTCCATAATAAATGAAATGAAAACCCACACTAGGATGTCTTTGCCAACATTCAATTTGGAATATGTGTCCCATGACCTTGGTCTTATATATTTTTACATGGATTTTCAACCATTACAGGAAAACCTGGGGATCCATATATTGTACATGTAATTGCAAAATTATCATAGTTAATCCTAGGGGATAACACACCTAATAAATATGGAGATCTTAGTGTAGAGCTGTAAGAAGGGTCTTTTTCACCTCTAGTTATCTCACATTACAAGTCAATCCGGGAGCGTTTTGTTATTGTAAAGGGTATCTCAATTTGAGGCTATTTGTCAGAGTAATGCTCAGTAGTATAGGTCTAAGAAATACAAGAGTAAACGGATGCTAAGCTATGGCTAAATTACTTTTGCATAAAGGAATCACACACGGCAATTTTATCAGTCAAGGGTACAGAAGCAATAACCCATCCCTCTAGAAACTGATGAAGGAAAAGGAATTAGTGTATGGATCATGGATCTGGGAGCATAATAGCGTCTGCTGTGTCTCACGACAGCCTTGATCCTCCTCTCACACCAAACCAATGAATGCAAGTAAAAAGGAACAGCAAGAAAGCAGAATGGAACGGCAATTCAGAAATGGAACAGCAGTAAAAGGAACGGCAGTAAAGAAACTAAATCTCGCGAGTTCAACACTCTCAATTCTATACAAAGAAAGAGCAACCTTTTGTACAAGTAGACAGCTTAATCAAATGGAACAGCAAATCACCATGAACAGGAAACGTCAATCATATATACACATAATCTGAAATAATCACTAGTAGTCCACACACGACATTAATTCCATCTTCTTATGATCATCACTCCATCCATATGTAGCTAAAACGTTCCACTTATAAATTCTGTAACAGAAGTGAACAGCTCAGAACAATGTTATGTGATCAATTCTGGAAATATGATGTAAACTTGTTACAAAGATTTACAAAAGGAAAACTACTGATGAACAAGTATGGAACAGCATGTAAGTATATCAGATTATTAAAAACAATAAACAAACCGCACAAAGCCAAACTGTAAATGATACAATCAGCCAGTGTCCGTTGGAGCCGGGCCCTTAGCTTCCAATGGCACACCACCGTAACTTACTTCAGATGCAGGGAGAAAGTAACACCAAATATATTATATTAATGCATCAATGATAGTACAGCAAAACTAAGTCTCAAAGAGACTCGATAGTTTGAGTTTAGCCAACTGTGAAGTCTGTAAACGAAAAGTAAAGATACAAGATAATCAAAAGTCCCTTAAGTCTTAGATGCTGTCCCTTTTTATACAAGTAATAGCGGAGTTAACTATACAACAAAATAATTGAAAGTAACGATCCCTCAGGATCAAACATCCTGAGGGATCTGTTAAACTGTTAACTCCTCTCTTTTCTCTGCCTAGCCTTCCGAACTGACAATCCTTCATCTCGTCCCGGATTGATCTACCTTGATTTACTCGCCCTGGTCTGGATTTTATTTGGTTTTGGAGGGACAGCCGTTATCTCCTCATGGAATTCTTGTTTTGCACCGCGCTTTCCCACTTTTGTCTTTACCTGCATAGAGAAGATAACTATTAGTGATTGGGTCATTCGTGCTCATTCTCGTTACATTCTCCCTATTTTATAACAAAGAAAAGGTTACAACTATTGCTTGAAACACCACTAAGTTATTCGTTAAAACATACCTTTCCAATGCTCTACATACCCCCCGACTTACTCTGTTTCATGGCCTCATGAAAACGTTATAATTAACATGGAGAGCGGTAAGAGAATAGGCGGGAGAGGGCACCTCGTGAGGAGGTCTGCAACCATGGTGAGCAACCAGATTATCAAAGAAGTGATTCAATTGATCTGCAGGCATATTATACAAGGCCTGGTACCCAGGTGCAGGGTGCCAAATAGTCGGGCTACGGAACCGGTATCCTAACCAAGACGGCCCAGCTTGCAGAATGCGCTGGCCATAAAGGGTCAACCGTTCAGCAGCCAGCTCAAAATTCTCATATTTGAATGGCTCCCTGAGCTGGATGCTTGGGGTAGAAATCCGATAGCGGAATTTGGCAGCATCCAGGGCAAAATCCTTAATAGCCAGAAAATATTCCAAGCTACTTCGGATCAAATCCTCATGCATGGGTCCTAGCAGTTCTATGACGCCCGGGGTTCTCATAAGGCTTTTGTGTGATTGCCATAGGTGAACTGGGTCTCTAGGCTCAGCCCTGACCCATAGATCTAGGCTGTTCTCCTACCTCTGAGAGGCATTATAAGCCCTGAGCCACTTTAACTGATTGACCCCAAATGAAACAAAGGCTTGTAGCTGTATATCTCCCACGAAAGGGCCAGGGTTTAAATCAGTTTCCTGTTCAAGCACCATATTGTGCAAATAGAATTCACACAGTAACCATTGGACCTTAACCCCATAATGTTCGCAACAATCAATAAAATCATTAACACTATTAATCTGAATAGGGGCACCTGCCCTGACAGCTTTTATTTTCAATCTTAAGTATCTTTAAAGGAGAAATAAAGCATAATTCTTTGTAGGGGCCCTGCAAGTCAAAACATCATTATACAGCAAACATACAGTGTCCAATTGTTTAATAACATCATCTAGTCGATGCGTTACCTTGTCAACCTTTTCCTGTTCCTTCTGCCATCCTTCAAAGGCCTGACTCTCTGATTGACTCATGTTCCGCAGTTGCTGCTGCAGTTCTTCATGTTTTTCCCGAGGGATCATTTGTTCCTTTAACTGCTCAGCTTCCTGCTGCAACTCCTCGTATTTTTCCCGAGGGATCATTTGTTCCCTTAGCTGGTCAGCCTCCTGTCGGGCTTGCTTCATCTCGTGGTGCAAGGCCTTAGTTTTTGGATCCTTTTTCCATGATTTCTCAGAGGCAGGGAGTCTTACCTGGACCTTCACGTTTCGCTGCCTGGAATTCGTATCCCGAATTATCCCTAAAGGTGGTGCCTCAGTTTGGACTGCTTTGTTTTCCCTTTCTTTCTTAACATGAATAAAGGGGTACGATGGCCCCTCTATAAATGGAATGTCGTCTTGCGGCTCGGTTTTGATTGGAACAGCAGTTGATTCCAATTGGCTATTTGGAACAGCAGTCTGTCCCTCAGCGTCAATAGGAACGGCATTCTGATGTTCCATTTCAGATGGAACGACATTTTGATGTTCCATATTAGATGGAACGGCATTTTGTCCCTCAGTGCCGGTTTGAATAGTCGTAGGTCTATCAACAGAGTATTGACCTACGAGACGCCTATAAGCCCTTCGCCTTCTCATCTGACAGGACCTTGCTGCATTTGTCCTTCTTTTTCTCCTTACGGTCCTCCTTATTCTCAGACTGGCTTTCAAACTTCGAATTTTCTGTCGAAGCTGGGCTATAATGTTCAGCAGTCTCTGTTGTTTCTTTCTCAATTTCTTAATTTCTCTTGCCTCGGCAGTGGGCGCATGAGTGGCCCTCAGTTCTACTCCTCTTTCATCGAGGATTTCTTCTAGCATTCTGGGAGCGAACTGTTCCCGACAAGCATTTTCATTCTCCACGTCATCAGCAGGTGGGTTTTCTTCTGGTGTCTTGGGAACAGATTGTTCCTGGTTGATATTTACATTTTCTTCGTCGTCAACAGGGGGTTTTCTCCTCCTGCCATTTCTTCATGCAATTCTTCATGCATCTCTTCCCCAGAGGGTCCTTTAGGAGGGTCTGCTGGACTGGAAGGTGAAGCATAATCTCCCAAGCTGGCCAAGATGGTGGCCAGCTCTTCTTCCTCCGCGTGGTCCTGTGGCAGCTGTCCCCCAATTGTTCCATTTCCTCCTCCTGAATTGGCTGCTCAGTGGCTGCCCCCGGATAGTCGGCCTCGGCCTCAGAGTCAGAATGTTCATTTCCTTCCTCGGCTTCTGCTTCGTTCTCAACTCGTTCCACATTTTCCCTCGAGGGTTCCTGTTCTGGCGCTGGTGGCTCATCTGTTATTTCGATCGGCTGGTCAACGCTTGGCTGGATTTTCTCCAGCTTGCCTTTTATCCTTGCCAACCGAGCTGACTTCCTAGGTCTCTCGGGCTGTTCGGGTGTGCTGGCCACCTGCTCTTCCACCACCAGCTTTCTGCGTTTTTCAGATTGTTTAGGCGTGCCAGAGGAATGCCTACGTTTCGAGGCAGCACGCTCTTCTGTGGCCAGTTCCTTATGTTTTTCTGCATGTCCAGATGCTTTAGAGGAACGTTTTCGTTTTACTGAGTCCATGCATTTCTCGGGTTGCTTGGGTGTACCCGAGGGATGCTTGGGTTTTGGTGATTCTCTGGGCTTCTTGGGAGTTTCAGAGGTACCAGCAGGATGCTTAGCCTTTGGGGATGGTGATGCCATTCCCCCTCCAATTGCTGTAATAAGCTCCCCCCAGCTACTCTGCTGCTGAGTGAGACTGTGGCTCACTATCAGGCGGATCAACCCATGGTGGCTAACCACTGCGTCTTCATGGTGTGCCTTTTTCAGGCTCCGAGAGGCATCATGCAGTAATGAATTTAACAATGCAGGGAGATTCACAGAACATTTTCCTTTTAACACAGCCAGGAGCTTAAGGTGACGCGGTCTTACCACATCTTTTCGCCCCTCGCAGGTGATGTAGCTCTGCACTACCTTTGCCAATTCGCTCCAAGGCTCTCCTAGCGTTGCCGGCAACACTCCTTTTCCCTTCACTGTTAGATTCTGTCCTTCGTCTTGGAAAATTTCTATGATCTTTTGCAACCTCTCTTTCTTTGTCGTCCATATTGGTCCTGAGGCTGGTAATCCTGTTACTTCCGCGATTATTTCCTTCGTGACCATTATCTGCTTCCCTCCCACTACGGAGTGTTCTTCCTGCAAATTCTGCAGGAATTCCATGGCCACAGTTTCATTTGATTTACGTAGGCGGCTAAAATAAGTTAGCCACCCCACCCTTTCTAGGATTTCCTGAGCAGCTTCGGAGACTACTAGCTTACTAGGCTCGCTTCTGATATCCTTGCCTCCCATGGTTCTGTTTCGGGATCCTAGATGGAACAGCAATTATCTGTCGCAAAAAACGTAATCGCAGCTGAGAGAAAAAAACACAGAGCATGCATGCATGAAAATAAATTGTAAATAACAACTTTTTGCAAAAATAGCATTGTCATGCCGTTAACCCATACCGTACCTTCGTACCATATCATTTCCGAATGATGTGCTAACACGTGGCCGGCAGAGTAATGAGGTCACCTCCCCCCTCGTAATATGATAGGTTGTCCCAGCCGTCAAATGGAGGAGGAGCCGCCATCCCGTCACCAAGTCATAAAGGAACAACATATAGAATTTTGCCATGTTTCAGATTAGACAAGGAAATACCGAGATCGAGGCAAAAGGTAGATCGCGTTTTGCATAAGCCTTCATGATGTGATGCAAGACAGGAGGATAGGACGTCTGGCACTCATATAAAGTCTAAGGTAGTCATAGTCAATACCTTTGCCATGATTGGTGGTGATAGATATTCATGCGACGTATCCATCAAAGTGTAATATATAATTATTACGAGGATAGAAAGAAGTATTTGATATGATCCAAATTGGTGTATATATTATGACTCCAATACCATTAACAGAGCTCTGCTACCGACAGGTGTTTATAACCTTGGCAGAGTTGTTTATTTCACCCTGGAACCATGGTCCTTTGTGTATTTTTTGAAGAGCAATTCTTGTCAAAATGCAGGCCATCATGCTGGCTTGGTAACCAGATACCCATGATGCCATTCACCAGAGAGGCGCGAAACGTGGGCAGGCCGGCTCGTAATGAGACCCCCTGTTCCAAGGTTTGTTTATGTAGTGAACCTGTTGGACCATATCCCTGGTGTGGTGGCCATGATGGGAATGCCACTTCGCTTCCAATCTTATGATCATAGTAGGCTGGTTCTTTAATGAAACCCCCTATCCTGCATTTGACAAATAATTTCTTTTTTTTTTATTTTTTTTTATTTTGCTTTTGCTCTTTTTTTCTTTTGAAACAAACTTTGCTCTTGTGTAATTACACATAAGGGTGGTTCAACCCTCCTTAAGAGTGGGAATGGCGGAAGAAGTCTTGTCATCCCAATAGGAAGATATAAATCTTCTATTCTTATTTCCAAGTAATAATAGAGAAAATTGTAGGAACTTAACATGATGAAATTTTCCAACAAGGCAGAGGAGGTGAGACTATGACAGCAAAAATGATGACTGTGTGGATCCTTCCTTTGTTGTTGCATCAATGCTAGGGCTTGTTAAAGATAGCGATTTATGATATGTTGATCTCGATATATCCTGACTTTTATATTCAGTGCATAAATGTATAGCTGCTACTTATGGCCTTAGAAAGAGGATGGACAACACATCCTTTATATGAAAGGGACAAGAGCATACTACTCCTTTTTGAAAGGGAGGGTGAGGAGGAGTTCATATGATGCATTGTCTTAAAAAGGACAGTAAAAGCACACAAATGCTGTTTCCTTTGGAAAAGGAACAACCAAAAATACTCAAGTGTTGTTCCTTTTGAAAAGGAATAGCAAAAACACTAGTGCTGTTCCTTTTGAAAAGGAACAGCAAAAACACTCAAGTGTTGTTCCTTTTGAAGAGGAACAGCAAAAACACACAAGTGCTGTTCCTTTTGAAAAGGAACAACAAAAACACTCAAGTGCTGTTCCTTTTGAAGAGGAACAACAAAAACACACAAGTGTTGTTCCTTTTGAAAAGGAACAGCAAAAACACACAAGTGCTGTTCCTTTTGAAGAGGAACAGCAAAAACACTCAAGTGTTGTTCCTTTTGGAAAGGAACAGCAAAAACACACAAGTGCTGTTCCTTTTGAAGAGGAACAACAAAAACACTCAAGTGCTGTTCCTTTTGGAAAGGAACAACAAAAACACACAAGTGCTGTTCCTTTTGGAAAGGAACAGCAAAAACACACAAGTGTTGTTCCTTTTGAAAAGGAACAGCAAAAACACTCAAATGCTGTTCCTTTTGAAAAGGAACAGCAAAAACACTCAAATGCTGTTCCTTTTGAAAAGGAACAGCAAAAACACTCAAATGCTGTTCCTTTTGAAAAGGAACAACAAAAACACTCAAATGCTATTCCTTTTGAAAAGGAACAGCAAAAACACACAAGTGCTGTTCCTTTTGAAAAGGAACAACAAAAACACACAAGTGATGTTCCTTTTGAAAAGGAACAGCGCGCACAAATGGTAAAAACATATATACAAAATTTACAATCTTATATACAAGATATGGTAATAAAAGATGAATTTTTTACTGATCTATAGGTGAGGAAGTTTTTGCTTCCTTGCCCATAATCTCAATGTTAGTATCTTGGCGTAGCTGCTGACAAAAAGATTCCCGAGTGAGCGGTTTGCGATACAGACGAACTCGGTGGCCGTTTACCTTAAATGTATGTCCAGATCCGTCGATTGTGATCAGAGTAAGGGTCCCATTGTCATGGACTTTTTGAATCTCGTATGGTCCCAACCAACGAGTCTGAAGCTTCCCCGGGAAATCCTGAAATCTAGAATCATATAACAAAGCCGAGTCTCCTTCATGAAATATCTTGTTTTTGATGAGCGCATCATGCCATTTGGCTCGCTGCTGTTGAATCAGTGCTGTATTCTGTAATGCAGAGAGCCTTATTTCATCTAATTCATTAATTTGGTGTAATCGACTTTTCTGTGCTTCGCTTAAATCCAATCCGACTTCTTGGGCAGTTCGCAGCGTTTGGATCTTGAATTCTATAGGAAAAATGGGCTGCTTTCCAAACACTAAGTGATATGGTGAATAGCCGGTGGTGCTCCTCCATGTGGTTCGATAAGCCCACAGTGCTTCAGGAAGTCGGGCGGCCCAATCACGCCGATGTGAGGCAACGGTTTTTGTCAAAATAGACTCTATTACCTTATTGTTGCTCTCCACTTGCCCATTTGCCTGCGGATGGTATGGGGTAGTAATTTTATGCTAGACACTATAGTTATTGAGTGTTGCAGCTAATTTATGTCCCACAAATTGTGGTCCTCCATCTGTAATTACTTCTCTTGGAAGACCATAGCGTACAAACAAATGGAACAAGAATTGTATTACCGAATCTTCTGTAGCTCTAGGCAATGCCTCCGCTTCCACCCATTTGGTAACATATTCAGTTGCCACCAAAATGTAGGTTCTTTGGTTTGATGGCGGGCTGATGGGTCCGACAAAGTCCAGAGCCCAGCGTTCGAAAGGTTCGATCACTAATTGAGGCTGCAAAGGCATTTCGTCGGCTAGACCAGGTCGTCCTGCACGCTGACAGCTATCACAGGCCTGCACAAATTTTTTCGCATCCTTGAAAATTGTAGGCCAGTAATATCCCGTTTGTAATACTTTATGTGCTATTCTTCGGTCAGCAAAATGTCCTCCACATGGCCCATCATGGCAGGCTTTCAAGATATCAAAGATTTCGTCCTCTCGAATACATCTTCTGATTTCCATATCTGCGCCTGTGTGAAACAAATAGCCCCCAACCCACGAAAATCGAGTGCTTTTCTGAACAATCTGCTTCCGTTCATTGGGGTTAAATGTTTTGGAAGCTTACCTACTGCAAGATAGTTAGCAACATCAGCGTACCAGGGAGTCTGAACAGCGACAGCAAATAAGTGTTCGTCTGGAAATTGGTCCTCGACTGCTGCTGCTTCAACTGATTTTGGTATTCGTGAGAGGAAATCAGCTACAAGGTTTTCTTTCCCCGGTCGATCTCTGATTGTAATATCAAACTCCTGCAACAGGATCAACCACCTGGTTATTCTTCCATTTGTAACGGGCTTATTTGCTAAATACTTAATAGCAGTATGGTCTGTATACAAAATAACGGGATAGCCTGTAATATAGTGTCTAAATTTATTAACAGCGTGTATCACAGCTAAAAATTCTTTTTCGGTGACAGTATAATTTAATTCAGCCGGAATCAAATTTTTGCTGATGTAATAGATGGCGTATGGTCTTTTATCCTCTTCTTGGCCCAAAACTGCACCGATTGCTGTGTCTGAGGCATCAGTTGAAATTTGGAATGGTAAATTCCAATCAGGTCCTCGGAGAACTGGAGCTGTAGATACCAGCTTCTTTAATTCTTTGAAAGCTCGATCACATTTCTCTATCCATAAGAAGTCAACATTTCCAGTTAATGCATGTAAAGGTGCGGCAATATGTGAATAATGTTGTATGAATCGTCTATAATACCCAGAAAAACCAAGAAAACTGCGTACCTCTGTTTGATTAGTGGGGGTCGGAATAAGCAAAAGTATTTGAATTTTAGCCGGGTCTACTAGAATACCAGCTGATGAAATGTAGTGTCCCAGAATGAGTCCTTCGGTCATCATCATGTAACACTTTTCATGACTCAAACAAAGTCTGGTAGCAATGCAGCGCTGTAGGACTTTTTTGAGAGTATCTAGAGCTGGATCAAAGTCATCTCCATATGGTGTGAAGTCATCCATGTAGACTTCCAAACCATCATTAATTAAATCTGCAAAGATGCTAAGAACAGCCCTTTGGAATGTCGCTGGGGCATTACATAAACCAAAAGGTAAGACTCGATAAGCAAACGTTCCCCAGGGACAAGTAAAGGTAGTCTTATCCTGGTCTTCAGGGGCAATCTGAATCTGATTGTATCCGCTGAAGCCATCCAAGAAAGAAAAGAATTTCTTGCCTGCTAAGGTGTCTAGTACCTGATCTATGAATGGGAGAGGGAAGTGATCTTTTTGTGTGGCTTTGTTTAATTCTCTATAATCCACACAGATCCTCCATTTCCCATTCTTTTTAGGTACTACCACAAGTGGAGAGACCCATTTGCTGTCAGAGATAGGATAAATAAAATTAACATCTAAAAGTTTCTGAAGCTCAGTTTTTACAACATCTTTTAAATGGGGGTTGAGTCTTCTTTGTGGTTGACGAACAGGTCTTGCATCTTTTTCGATATAAATATGATGTGTGCATAGCTAGTGATCAATCCCTTTCATATCGGGATAGTCCCATGCAAATGCCTCCTGATACTTTCGTAACAACTGGATGAGTTTTGTCTCTTGATCTGGTGTCAGATTAGCGTTAATATTTAAAGTTTTCCCCGGTTCAATTTGCAATACTTTGCTATTAGCGACAGAAGTCACAGGTATAATTTGGTCATGTTCGTCTTTCAGAGGATCCTCCTCTAATTCGTTATCAAATGCCGCATTTATCATAAAACATTGTGTATACGATGTGGATTCTGTTTGATTAATGAATTTATTGATGGCATCGTCTTCCGTTTGATCTTTGAAATCTAGCGCTTCCTGGACTGTTAATGGGGGTCTAATATTGTCAGTGATATATGAGGCAGGGCACAGGTTGGTTCTCATCATCATGATGCTTGGCTGCGCTGGAGGGTACAAGATTAGATTTTTGATATCCGGCCCTCTGGTTATGGCCATGTTTCCCTGCCGGCAACTAATGCAGGCGTCAGCAGTAGCGAGCCACGGTCTACCTAGAATTAGCAGATGTCCATCTAGTCGGGTTCTTGGATTAATTATCAGGAAGTCGGTCGGGTATTCCCAGGAGTCCACTGAAACCATGACATCATACAAGGTGCCTTCTGGTCTAATTACTGATCGGTCAGCTAGTTCTAACAAAGTGGAAGTAGGTTCTACCGATGTAATTCCGAGCTTCTGGCAAGTTGATGTTGTCAGGATGTTAATTGCAGCCCCTAGATCAACTAAGACGTTGGTCAAGGTCTGCCCATAGATTTGAACAGTGACAATTGGGTTTCCAGGGTCCTCGTATCTAACTGGTGTTTCTTTTCCTGATAGGAGGTCGGATAAGGTGCCGACTACCTGGACTCTTGGGTTAGAGGTTACATTTCTTTTTGATTTTCTGCTACACAGGTCTTTTATGGTTTTTGCATATATAGGGATATCCTGTATAGCTTGAAGGAATGGAATTCTTATATACAAGTTTTGTAGTTCTCCCGGAATATCAAAATCTGGATATTGCGTTGGTTGTGGAATGGCCAATCGTTCTGGGAAAGGTGGAGGAGATGTAATTACTTTCTGATGGGCTTGGTCTTTATTTACATCTTCCTGTTGTGACGGCTGTTCTATAGGTAACTGATCTTCAATGTGAGTTGTTCTATGTCCCTCAGTTTCTATTATTCGCCCAGATCTTAACTGAAGATCATTGCACTCCCGCAGATCAGGTTCAATTTCTGAGGATTCTATAATATGAAGAGATTGAACTGGTCTATTATTCGGATTGGGGTTGGGTTGGGCTGGGAGCTGCGGTCTCAGATTAGGCTGGGGATTTTGTTGTAAGGCTGGCAGAGTTGGTTGAGGGAGTGGAATTGATCCTACTGGCTGATATGTCGATTTTGGCCAGCTTGTCTGCCAGGGTGAACCTTGCGAAGTAGAAGGGGTCCATTACGGAGGATATGAATTATTCTGCCAATATGGTGGGGGATAAGGGTAGTTTGGCCAGCCAAATTGGTTCATCCAAGGATTCGGAGTAGGAAACATTTGAGGTGACCAATTCGAAAACGAGGGCTGAGACTGATTTTGCCACATATTCTATTGCTGAGCATTGAACGGCGGAGGTTGAAAAGAAGAGGAGGGGTCTGAAAACATACCAGATTGCCTTGGCTACCATTGACGACGCTGGTTAATAAAATATGTTGATTCTGGCTCCTCTTCTGCTTCTTTGTATACTGCCTTCAAACCAGGGAGTGAGGGGCAGCTTTCAGTCAGGTGGTCCTTGGTGCAGATAGCACATGTTTGGACTGTATCCAGCGGGCATTCCTTGTGGCTATGTTTCTTCCTGCATTGAGGGCAGAAGATCGCTAGATTCTGTTCTACCTCTGCTTGCTTCTGTTTAGCCTGCACAATATCAAGCTGTGTAGTTAATGTCCCCAGGATATCAGTTTTAAAATTTTCTAGCAAATTTCCAAGTTCCACACATGTTACTCCCTCTGTTGATGTTCTGTTATCTCTGGTAAAGCGATCATATTCTGCTGGTTTTATCCTCGTGCTGCCTCTCGAGCTCCTGATACACAGATCAATGATATCAGCAAAATTTTCCTAATAAATGTCTCCTTTCCCCATAATATTCAACGTTTCAATCCATTGTTCTTTCATACCTCTAATTAATGCGGTTTTCAACACGTTATCAGGCAGAGGTAACGATGCATAGGGAGATCTTTGCAAGTTATATTGAAAACGTTCTACATATTCTTCTAGAGTTTCGTTTGGTCTGGCTGACATTTGAAAGATTTCATCTTCTAGTTCTCTTGACCTACAGTAATCCTGATATTTCTTTAAAAAGGCTTCTTTCATTTGATCCCAATTGTTAATAACCCCACCACCTAAGCCCATAAACCATCTTAAAGCAGCCCCTTTCAATGTGGAGGGGAACAATTTTAATTTTTGGGGATCGGTGGTGTAATCGTATCCTCTACATAATACATCAAATTCGAACAAGAATGCATCCGGATCTTCTGATGTAAGGCCATGAAATGTGGGGATATGCTGGAGAGGGATAGCTTTCATGGGCACATTTGCTGCAGAATCTACTATAGGATATTGCAATGTGGAGGTCTGGGTGTTTGGCTGATTCTGCACCATGGGATCGAATATATGCCAGTAATCTTCAGGAATTTCCAAGAGAGTGTTCCTTGGTTGAGAAGGGGTAGTCTTAACAGGAATTGTTTTGACAACACTCCCTTTATCAGGGATAATGATGGTCCCAACTGTCTGAGGTGAATGAATTCCTTCAACGAAGATTTTTGCAGCGCTTCCTTTATCCGGGCTATTTAAAGGCTGGTTTGGTTCAATAGGAGATCTAGGTTCCCCGGTTTCCCCTGTTTCTCCTCCTCCTTTGCAAAGGTTACTAAGATTCCCTTCGTGCAATAGTCCATGAGTCAAATTCTCAATTTCTTGAAAGTCCTACTCCTCTGTTTGACTGTGCACTTCAGCAAAGGCTTCAGATGGTGATCCCGAGGCCTGAAGGGAACTAGTAGGCCCTGTTTAGAATTGATTTTCCTATAACCTATTGATGGCTGAGATTCGGCTTTCTTATAGATTTCGTCGATGAAGGTCGTTCGTCCAAGGGTCACCGGCCCCTTGGCTTTTGGTGGAGGCTTTTGATCTTTTTCTGGCTTTTTCTTAGTCATGCACTCCAACTAAGCTGCTAAATCCTATTTAACCAATCAATTCTGCTAGGAAAGTGGACGGTGGAGCAGGGCTTTTACGTGCTCCGTACGCAGGTTCTTACCTTCCGTTTTTAAAATCCAACCCTCCCCTAGCAGATTCGTACACTGCCCTGTTTAAAAAGACAAATGGCTATACCCTTTCCCCGGCAACGGCGCCAAAATGTAGAGCTGTAACAAGGGTCTTTTTCACCTCTAGTTATCTCACATTACAAGTCAATCCGGGAGCGTTTTGTTATTGTAAAGGGTATCTCAATTTGAGTCTATATGTCAAAGTAATGCTTAGTAGTATAGGTATAAGAAATACAAGAGTAAATGGATGCTAAGCTATGGCTAAATTACTTTTGCATAAAGGAATCACACACGGCAATTTTATCAGTCAAGGGTACGGAAGCAATAACCCATCCCTCTAGAAACTGATGAAGGAAAAGGAATTAGAGTATGGATCATGGATCTGGGAGCATAATAGCGTCTGCTGTGTCTCACGACAGCCTTGATCCTCCTCTCACACCAAACCAATGAATGCAAGTAAAAAGGAACAGCAAGAAAGCAGAATGGAACGGCAATTCAGAAATGGAACAGCAGTAAAAGGAACGGCAGTAAAGTAACTAAATCTCACGAGTTCAACACTCTCAATTCTATACAAAGAAAGAGCAACCTTTTGTACAAGTAGACAGCTTAATCAAATGGAACAGCAAATCACCATGAACAGGAAACATCAATCATATATACACATAATCTGAAATAATCACTAGTAGTCCACACACGACATTAATTCCATCTTCTTATGATCATCACTCCATCCATATGTAGCTAAAACGTTCCACTTATAAATTCTGTAACAGAAGTGAACAGCTCAGAACAATGTTATGTGATCAATTTTGGAAATATGATGTAAACTTGTTACAAAGATTTACAAAAGGAAAACTACTGATGAACAAGTATGGAACAGCATGTAAGTATATCAGATTATTAAAAACAATAAACAAACCACACAAAGCCAAACTGTAAATGATACAATCATCCAGTGTCCATTGGAGCCGGGCCCTTAGCTTCCAATGGCACACCGCCATAACTTACTTCAGATGCAGGGGGAAAGTAACACCAAATATATTATATTAATGCATCAATGATAGTACAGCAAAACTAAGTCTCAAAGAGGCTCGATAGTCTGAGTTTAGCCAACTGTGAAGTCTATAAACGAAAAGTAAAGATACAAGATAATCAAAAGTCCCTTAAGTCTTCGATGCTGTCCCTTTTTATACAAGTAATAGTGGAGTTAACTATACAACAAAATAATTGAAAGTAACGATCCCTCAGGATCAAAGATCCTGAGGGATCTGTTAAACTGTTAACTCCTCTCTTTTCTCTGCCTAGCCTTCCGAACTGACAGTCCTTCATCTCGTCCCGGATTGATCTGCCTTGATTTACTCACCCTGGTCTGGATTTTATTTGGTTTTGGAGGGACAGCCGTTATCTCCTCATGGAATTCTCGTTTTGCACCGCGCTTTCCCACTTTTGTCTTTACCTGCATAGAGAAGATAACTATTAGTGATTGGGTCATTCGTGCTCATTCTCATTACATTCTCCCTATTTTATAACAAAGAAAAGGTTACAACTATTGCTTGAAACACCACTAAGTTATTCGTTAAAACATACCTTTCCAATGCTCTACACTTAGTAACTAAACATGAACAACCCTCGAAAATAATATGATTGACTCAGGAGAAACAATTAACATAATAACCAAGGAAACTGTTGAACTCCCAACTTGAGACCAACTCTAATTGTTTTAGAATTGGCGAATAGGTATAAGGTTCAACCTAAATGAATATTGGAGGATGTCATTATCTCTGTAGATATTTGGTAGTATATGATAGATTTTTAATGTTACAACTTAAGACATGCCTAGAGGGACATGCTTTGATTTTTGGCAAGCCATGGATAGCAATTGGAGACGGCTTTCTTAGATGTAGATCTACTTTCATGACCATCTCTGATGGTAATACAACCAACGATCTTATTCTTTACCCTCCATCTAAACTAAGTCTGGAATATCATAATCCTTTATGGTCTCATTGTGAACCAACATATGTTGATACACGTCCATTTCTCACTATAGGAAAGGATCTACATTTTTAAAATGATACTAAGGATGATACTATAAATAACTTAATTAATGAGCATTCTGCTATTACACCATCAACATAACAGTTGTTAAGTTTTCTAATAGACAGACCAGTGAGGCATAGATTGTTGTTGATTTTGCTATAGAAGAAATACTTATGGAACCTAGCCTTAAGGGTGTTATATTAGAGATTAAGTCTACAAATACCTTAGATATTAATCCTACTTTATCACCTAAGAACAAATATGTTGTAGTGTAGTTACTGAGAAAGAATAAAGAATCCTTTTCCTAGGATTATAAGGACATGAAGTGCATCCATCTCACTTTGTGCACTCATCATGCCTATCTAAAGGAAGGATCTGAGCTTTTCTTGCAATCTCAACGCAAAAATGAATCCAACCTTGAAGAGTGTTGTTAAGGAAAAACTTCAAAATATTTTAAATGCAAACTTCATCTATCCAATTTCTAATAGTCAATGGGTATCTCTAGTTGTTATTGTTCCCAAAAATAATGGAAAGTTGAGGGTCTGAATTAACTATATGGAGCTTAATAAAGCCACTCAAAAGGACCATTTACAACTATATTTTATTGAGGAGGTCCTAGATACTCTATCCAGTAAATGATTTTTCTCTTTTATAGATGGATTTAGAGGCTATAATTAGATTAAAATCACCCTTGAGTATTAAGAAAAGTCTACCTACACCATCCCTGGGGGTTAATTTTCATATAGGATCCTACCTTTCAGACTTTCTAATGCACCTACAACCTTCTAGTGACTAGTGTTAGGAATATTTTCTAATATGGTCAACAACTATTTCGAAATATTTATGGATTACTTAAATACATTGTATGGAGATGAGTTTTATGAAGCCTTGTGCAGCCTTACAAAAGGTGCTTGATATAGACCCACCTCTATCTTAGTACTGAAAATTGTCACATGATGATGACTAAAGGTATTTATTTAGGACATTATATCTTTGTTGCAGATATATAGGTTGATATAGAAAAAGTTGAGGTAATTTTAAGACTCTCCCCTCCTATGATGTAGAAGGAGGTATGTAGTTTTTTGGGCCAAGAAAGTTATCACAAAAAATTTATAGAAAATATTTTTAAGATTGCATTTACATTATTTTCCCTATTAACAAAGGATAAATATTTTGTATGGATTGACAAGTGTAACCACATTTTTTCATAGTTAACAGATTGTGTAACAAAAACTCCCATCTTAAAATGACCCTATTGGATTTTATCATTTTACATGTCCATTGACTCTTCTAATGCAACCATTGGGGTTGTGATGGGATAACAAGAGGAAAATAAACCTTATGACATCTACCATATTATTAAGAAATTGATCCCTAGAGGTAAACTATACTGTGATGGAAAACGATTATCCTATTGTTATTCATGATATCAACAAATTTAGGCATTACATTGCTAATTACCATATTTTTGTGCATACTGACCACTATGCTATTTGCTTTTAACAAATAAATTGGTCACTAATGCTAGGGTTACTAGATGGTTATTGTTACTTGAAGAATTTTATACTATTATGGAAGATAAACTTAGGATAGATAATGTTATTGCTTACTTTATTTCAAGATTGACTAATGTTACTGATAAAAATCCTATTGAAGACTCTTTTTGTGATGAGCATACCTCTGTAGTATCCACTTATTCACCTTGGTATATCTACATTGTCAATTACCTAGCTATGGGAAATCTTTCCCATCAACATTCTGCGAGAGAGGAGAAAAATTGTTCTGAAAGGTGCATAGTATTCTTGGTTGGAGGGTTAGCTCTTGCATACTAGTTTTGGTTAGTAGTTTAGGAGCTGTGTGAATGAGGATAAGATCAATGATATTCTAAAGGATTGTCATGAATATCCTTTTGAAGGACATATTCCATACAAGAGAATATGTCATAAGGTGTTTCATATGGGCTATTTTTGGCCTAATGTTTTTTGAGATGCAAGGCAATATCTGAAGGGGTGTGACAGCTACTGGCCTACTCAATTAGGTGAAATTTTATTACAACCTCGATTAGTGATGGAGCCATTTGAGAGATGGGCTCTATATTTTATGGGACTATTTAATCCCCCATCTTAGAAGAAGACTTATATTTTGGTATGCATAGAATACATCACCAAGTGGGTTAAGGTAAGAAAACTCACAAGAGTGATTGAGTGTGTTGTTTAAAACTTTTTATTTGAAGAATTTTTTTCCTTATATGGAGTACCAAAGGAGATAGTTGCACATGGAGGAGCACAATTATTTCTTGGCTAATACATGACCTTGTTAGAATGTCTAGGATTCATCAATGAGTCACTTCACTGCACCACTACTACAGGTCATTTTGTAACAACCAATCAAATGGCTTGGATGTTGGAAATATATTCAATACTAAGAGGGGGGTGAGTTAGTAGTGAGGGAACTTATAAACTTTTTCTCCAATTATTTAATATTTAGCGTGCATAAACTAAAACATATAATCAAATATTAGTGAAACACAAATAAAAATGAAACCACAAAATCAATCAACACAATTACACAAGTGTTTCTGGTGGAAAACCCATCCTGGGAAAAAAACCACCCTACTGTTGTTGCGCTGCTCAATTATATTATTAATATAAGAAGAAATTATACATGATTAAGCTCACTCCAATGAGACTTGAAGACTTTCTTCTTTCACAGTATTCTGGTCCTTTCAGATAACAACATGTTACTCTCTTGGATCTTCCGACTACAATTCACGGACAACCACTACGGTCAGTCGATCCTCACCCCACTCCGATGGGACTATCCAACTCCTACAAGATGGAGAAAAATATTCCTTCTACTGAATCCACCAAGTCACTATCTACTCAAATCCTCCATGCCTTAAATACCTCCATGTGAGCCTCCTTTCATCTATTTTCAAACTGGACTCTAAAACTTGCTGAACATGAGAATTGCAACAACATATGATCAAATCTCAAATAAAATTGCAGCAACAACTACCATCAAAACTTTTTTCAAAATCAGATAGTAATGCAACACAAATAAAAATGCAACCACAAAATCAATAAACACAATTACACAAGTGTTTCTGGTGGAAAACCGATCCTAGGAAAAAGACCACCCTCCTATTGTTGCACTGCTCAATTATATTATTAATATAAGAAGAAATTACATGATTAAGCTCACTCCAATGAGACTTGAAGACTTTCTTCTTTCATAGTATTCTGGTCCTTTTAGATAACAACCTGTTACTCTCTCAGATCCTCGGACTACCATTCAGTGATGACCACCACGGTCAGTTGATCCTCACCCCACTCCGATGGGACTATCCAACTCCTACAGGATGGAGAAAAATATTCCTTCTACTGAATCCACCAAGTCACTGTCTACTCAAATCCTCCATGCCTTCAATACCTCCATGTGAGCCTCCTTTCATCTATTATCAAAATGGACTCTGAAAACTTTCTCAACATGAGAATTGCAGCAACATATGATCAAATCTCAAATAAAATTGCAACAACAAGTACCATCAAAACTCCTTTCAAAATCACCAACACAAGGAGCAAACAAATCTCCTCAAATCACTACATCAATCCAACATCAATACCACACACACTGCATAAACATAAGGTTGAATTGTACATCAGCTCACTGCTGCTCCTACTACAAAATGCTTTAGAAATTCTGCATAATAAAGCTCACACAGTTTCCAAGGTCTTCTTCAAAATCACGCTCATTCCACAAATCAAATAGATGATCAAAAACCAAATAGAGTCAATGTATTGATCCATTTATCAAATTGCTAAGATGATTAACTCGATAAATGCCATAGGTTATGGAAGACTCATCAACTCCTTTCACATGCTTTAGATTTTTTTTAGGAAGGCATCTTGACCAAATCAAGTAATAATTCCATTATCTCTTTGATATCTTCAAACTTGATCAGCCTCTAGAGGGCCCACAAACTTTTCTGACCATATGTCAAAAATTCCCAATCAAAAACATCTCCACAACACCAAAATAGGTTGAGAAGTGCAAGGAATGTGGAGAAAATATCTTGAAAACCCATAGTTACTCCTTAACATTACCTTGCATGCGACTATGGCTTCTTGGAGATATAGTTTCTCTCATGAAACACTGTTCTAGTGTCCATAGTTGCTTCCAGAGGGCTCTATGCTTATGTACACATGCAGAACCTTCCTTTTCTCTCATTCTAGATTGAATTTTGAAAAAAATCTTCCAAGGAACCTAATTTTGTCCGTTCTGCACAAAACTAATGTCTAAGAATTTTTAGATTCATCTTCATTTTCCTAGAAAATCAAATTCAAAATTGTCACTTCTATCTAAGCACCATAATAAACAACTAGGCCATCAAACTTCTCTGCGAACTGATCCATCATCTTCCTCTACTCTTGTACACTCCTCCAAGCCTCTACAATATCTCTACAGCTAGTGAACAGGCAAGGAACAAGTCTAACACATGCTAGACCTATTATGCCAACTTTAGGACCAAAACCAACACCTCCAACTCCTCAAGGATCAACCTCAATCTCTCTGAAACCTATAGAAACATATCTATCCTCTATAGCATCATCATCAAGTCTTGTAGCATCAATAACATTCCACATAACTACCTCCAACACTAGTGGAGGAACCTCAAACACAAGCAGCCCCAAACCATCACATGAAGCAATAAACCAATGTCTCCAAGACAAGTAGAGACATATTCATCACCAAGACATCAACACTACAACTACATGTAGCAGCAACATATCACACCATGAGCAACTCACCATCCTCCTACAACAACAACATCTCCAACCAACACATCATGTCTAGAAACCATCTCCTTAGCAGCCACAACATCACCTCTACTAGGTCTAGTCATAGGATGTTGACATCAATGCCAACTAACAAGACCATCACCAATCATGCATCCATCACTCATGCATATGACCAACATCACCAAGAGCTTGTTGACATTAATTCCAACACCACAATGCCAACATTAGAAACTGGATCAATCAACATCATACCATACTTTGCACTCATCTCTTGCAAAAACTAGAACATCTTATCTTCAAAAAGTCCAAGAAATCTCAATTAATCACGTTAAAACATTATTTTTTAGACCCATCACACTTTCCCTTCGAGAAACCTGGACTATTGTAGGTTATACATTGAGAAACTACACTAACCGACACATGTTGCATTTGTTGTAGGTCCAATAGCCCCTAGAATTCAGTAAAAAATAAAATAGTTTTGAATCTTCTCCTCTTAGAAGCTTCCTCAGTCGCTTTAACCATTTACTAATAAACTAGATTTCGAACTCCTATGCTTGAGACCTTATCTCTTATCCCTAGAGGTTATCATCCCTCGTATGTGGATCTAAGTCCTAGATTTGTAAATCCAAAAATACCCTATTTACCCCATAAATTCATTGGCTCCCATGGAGTCTGCGTTGGATTTTGAAGACTCTTGGTTATGCCCTCATGTTGTTGTTTTGTGCCTAAATATACATTATCCATCCATACACTTAAATTTTGAGTGAAGTCTCGCTTTGTGACAAGGGAAGGACATGATTTCTGGGAGACATCTACAAAGTAAAAGATTTCAAAGTGGTTGTAACCTCTCTTGCATTCATTAATAAAAAAAATACATTGTTTTCCTATACTTATGTCTCATTAATGCATATGTATTACAAAACCTTATTGACTCATTGTTTAGATATGTTACCACATATTATACGTATGTTGTAGTGGTCTTTCTTGTTTTAGTTGTTTTGCAGGTCTTGTTTATAACACTTGCAATTGGAGCTAAAGCTTGGAAAGAAGGAGAAGAGGATAATTTGTGTTCGACTCCAGGTAATTATTTATTCCATATTGTAATATATCTAAGAAAAGAACAACTATTTTTTTCTCTCTTGTTTCTAGATCAACCACCAGATCTACAGATTTCACTTATGTCTGCAGAAGCAAATTATCTATCAAACAACTTGGTGACTCCACTAGGGACTGAATGTTCCTTTAGTAGTTTCTTTTGTCTAATAGTTTTAGACCTTTGAAAGTGACTCATTTTGACATGTTCAGACAGTAATCATTCTTAGGAAAAAATAATTTTGATATTTGTAGGGTTATAGTATCACATTTTCAACAATAGTAGCCCCAATGCACTTTCAGGTCTAAGACAGAGTGACCCAGTGGACTAATATCTCTCTATAAGTATGATGACTCACATTAGTTGTTATGTATAGCCTACAATGGTCCTCATATAATGAGGAAAAAATATTTTTATTCCTTTCTTTTCTAATTTGATTTAATGTTTTTTTCCTAAGTCTCTAAACTAGTTGTTGTCTCTCTAAAGCAATCAATGTGTTTACATTTAAGAGTGATTTCCTTTTGATGAGAGTTTGTTTGTTCTCATTTATTCATGTCAATTAGGGTTTCTGAAAACTTGACTTAATTATCAATTTCATAAAAGGAATTTTCATATTACAATCCTAATCTGTATGACTTCTTTTGATCGATAATCTAGATGCATTTTAATTTTCTTTGCATTTGAAAATTGAAAAGAAAAGAAAAGAAAATTTTCATTTTTTTCATTGAATTTAGGGATTTGAATTGAATTGGAATAGTGAAATTGCATATGTATTTGTTGTATCATTGTTTGTTTCTTCCTTGCCGTAGATATATCTTCATTGAAAGAAAAAGAGTTATATTTATCATGCTAGTTGCATCATAGGAAGTTCAGGTGAATTCGTTTTGAGAGCCCTGAAATCGAAACTGAATTGAAGATCAACTTTAAAATTTATTCAATTAACCTAAGGAGAATTTGGAAAATTAACAACACACATAGTGGTCCACTCTAGAATATGTATTCTGAGGTCACTAAATATAGTATCTATCATTACTTTTTTGCGTTACAATCTGTGGGTAGTCAATATTCCATGTATGTAAGCATATATGATCATTATCCACGTACCTTCAGGTATATCGCATAGTGCTCCATGTGCGAAATGTATATTGGAATACTTCCTATCATACATGATGCATTAGATAACACTTCTACGAACTATGCTTCCACATACCTCTAGGTATATTTTGGAATTCTCCACTACATTTCTATCTTGCTATAGGTAGTTGAGTTGTTCCCTTGTTAACTGTGATATATTGAACATAACATTCCAGGAGATTTAATGTGCGTACTAGAAATGATATATTGTACTTCATAGTGGCTTGGTAAACCCTTTTACCTAGTTACCCCTATTTGTTTTATTTATGTTTTTAAGTTCTAAATATTATTAATCGGTTATGGAAGAACATCGTGAAAAACTCCATCGTTTGCGTAGAATGCAAATATTGCGTCTCATACCTCTAGAGGAAACACCTAGTTTTCGTAAGAATACAAAAACAAAAACTACTGAACTTGGTTCTTCTAAATCTACCCCTCCTACAACCACATTTGACATCAATCAACCAGAATCATCACTTCCCATAAGTACTAAACCTGTAATTACATCTTTACCAACTAGTAAGTCTGAAGTAGTTGAAGCTTAAGACCTTGAAGCATTGGAACCTGAGGTCATTGAACCTGAATTTCTAGATTTAGATAATTTACAACTCGAGGTTATACAACTTGAGGAAGCACAAATAACTAAAGCAACTACTTCAGGAATTCCTCCTCTTCCTTTCCCTTTATCTCAACCACAACTTGTATAATTCGGTCCCAACAGAGAAAAAATTTGCCTGGTCTTCTAAGCATACAAGAAATTACTAAAGAGGATTCTTCTTGCCCTAGAAATATTGTTCACATACCATTACAATATGATTTTCCTCCTTTGTATCATGATTTTCCTATCTTCACCTCTAATACTCAAACACAAGCTCCTTTACCTCAAACTCCTCATTCTAATTTTCCTTTGAACTTTCCTCGGCAAAATCCTTTGAGAAGTCTAACCATGACTATGTCACTGACGGTTTTTAAAATTTTTTCTTGTATCATGAGTGAATCAACCAAAGTCGCAGCAACTTCTATGTTTGTCACTTCACCAAAAACTCACTTGTATGGTTGTTCGTGAGTGTCTCCTAGTTACCAATCATTGTTTGGAAATTTTTCTAGTGTGTTGACCAATCCTTAGACTTCGTCCTTTTCATCCTCATCTGAAATACCATATGTTCCCTCTGTAATGAGCACCTCATAACCTATTCAACCTATTGTGCCTCAGTTTCCTTTGGAGAAACAATATGGTGCTTTTGTTAGTGGAATAGGTGTTATGAAGAATTTTGTATCTACAGATAAATACTAATTCCCTAGATAAGTAGCCATATCTAGAAAAATAGTTTAAAGCACTTTAATCTATTTCTATAAACAATAGATAAGACAAAGAGAATGAGAGGACCTACTTGTACTTTCTCTTTCCTCTTGGCTCCTTCGTATCGGTCTTGTTGCTCCTTCCCGTACAGAACACACTTGATAAGTACCTGTAAACATCAAGAGAAGACAAAGAACCAATGAAGGAAAAAGATCTATTGGTTACAAGTAAATGGAATCAGATACATTCACACATATAAGAATTATATATCAAGATAAGCATATGTAAAACGGTGTAAATACTTTATTGAATAGAAAGAAGAATTACAACCATGAAGCCTTATTCGAAGTCACTCCTCCATCTTTGGTTCCATCCACATCACATCATTAGCATGAAATTCTGGCAACATAATGACACTTACAATAATCTCAATTCTCAAACTAACATTATCTCCTTACTATTCATCAATGTCCAACCCTTGATAAGCTATATGAGTGATCAATTTATAGTCAAATGGAGGAGGTTTGGTCATAAGTGAGGATATTGAATGGCCTTGCAAACTTAGAGTTACTTTCCATGGATGAAGGGATGAGAGGATAGGAGGTTTCTTAACTCATTCCCTATCCAATTCCGAGCTCATAGGAGATGATAAGTGTGGGAATCCTCTAGATGGATCCAGAAGATAAGAATATTCCCAGAACCCTATGATGATTTCACTCAAACTCGCCCAACACAGGTCAAAGTTGGCCTAATTGCTCTGCAGAGAACCCTTGCATGGGCCTAAGTGCTCTGCAGAGCACCCTTGCATGGGCCTACCTACGTTGGTCCTGCTAGGAGCCATTTCAGGATTTCTTCAAGCCATGAAACTCTTAGGGAAGGAGGCATTCAAATTGTTGACTTGTCTAGGGCATGTAGCAACTAAATTAGGGTTTAATGAGCCCTAATAGTACTGATCTTGATGATGGGAGTGATGTTCCCAAATGGATCTGTAAAAGCTGCCCCCTAAAGCATGAAGTCAAAAATAATAATGTCGAGTGATATGCTTTAAGATGTGATGAGGAGGTTCCGAAGTTGTTGGTGACCTACATCGATTACAATAAATAATGTCATGATATCTCATGAATTTTTGAGGGAAGGCATACCCATGCTCAATGTATAAACTTTCATTACAGGTACATAGACAGTTGTCTATAGATATAGACCCATGATCAGAATGACTATCAATGTAAAACCATTGTACGAATGATTTGGTACATTTCCTGAAATCACAGCCCGGATGGATGAAACTAGATTCGAGGTCTTCTATCTCATTCAATCTTTTGCTCAAGTACGAGTCTAACCATGTGAAATATGTGATCTGAAGTCGAACATGCGAAGACACCATCGGATTACCAACCAATGATGTAAGTCATTAACAGGCATGAGAGAAATCACCGATAATGATAATGATCCTCAAGGTATTGCAGTACATTCTATATGGTGTGAATGAATGTTTTGATATCGAACACCATGCAAAGTCTTTCAGTCGAAGGATGATGTCAACCTATCACCGGAAGCGAGAAACCTGCCATTGATGTATGCAAGCCTCAAGGTACTGGAAAGGTGTTCCTAAGTCAACTTCTTAGATAATGAGTTGATGTCGACAAGAAGCAACTCATCGTAGGAGGGCCTTGATGTATCCCACATCAACGACACAAAACAAGTGTAATGATTTTGGAGATAGAATTTGACTGATGACACAAGGTTCAGGAATGGCGGTCATGAAAATGAAGGTTTATGAGTATTGCAAAGGATGAATTTTAATTGAGTGACTTCTCTTGAACATGTCGACGACACTAAATGGATTGGCAGCATTGACCCAAAACAAAAATCAATGGATGGTATGATAGACCAAGGTATGATGACCATGACTAAGATAACCCAACCCAAATAGTCAGAATGATGAAGTTAAAGTGTCATGTTCGAGAACGACTTGCTGCAATAAAGTCGTTTACCCCTTTTCCCATTTTCCCCCATCATTGCTGATCAGTAGCTCTTTAATTTTATCAAGCTTGAGGAGGATAACATTTGCTTGTTATATAATTTCACCCTTTGGGTGAATCCATTGCTATGTGATGTTTTAACGAATCTAGTGAAGGTGAAACTCGGTATTGTCATGATTGACAAGTTTGTCGCTATTTGATGCTTTAATGAGTTTAACAACAAAGATAACTTGGTCCTTTTCATGTTTATAGAGTTTGAAAAGGGACGAAAAGAAAAATCCACAAGTTATTTTTCATAGATTTGTCTCTCAAGCCTGAAATAACTTAAAACAATATAAGGGAGAACTTATTGACCATGTTTGGTCAACGTATTCCTTTTTTGTAAATAATCTATCTCAGTCTGAAAAGGGCTAAAATTATACTGAGTAGATGCCATTTCCAATCCCTTAACGAGCTGAAAAGGACAAGCGCTCTGTAATCTTTTCATATTTCGAGAGTCTGACAAGAGCTTAAAGAGGACTCCGCTTTGAAGAATGAGTGGTGTCTAGGATAGCAACTAGTTCTGGTGATGTTGGAACTTCTCAAAACATATTGATTTATGTGAAGAGGCTAGCTAATAAGACCACTCATTGCCCCTGTTCCTCAAAAAAGGTAAAACAACCAAGTGAAAGCATATGATTGGCCAAGCAGATAGTGGTGATGGAAGGAGAAGAACCAAGGCTCATCTCATGGAAGAGGCTGATAGAATGGAAATCACGAGGGCTAAAATGGAGATGGGTTCATCTTGGATTTATTTTCATGTTTACACAAGCTTGGAACGAAAAACTATGCTTGGATTTAGTTTCATGTTTAAACAAGCTTGAAATGAAAAACTATGCTTGGATTGATTTACATGCCCCTAGCATGATGACCCAATTCTAGGTGCATGCCCCCCAAGCTTCATTGCGTTCATCTAAGTAGACTACTCATGGCTATCAGGTGGAAGGAATGAAGGTTCATTTACGAGATCAAGTGAAACAATCAACTGGGATTTTACGAGATCTAATCAAAGACACGACTTGGAACTTTGCTCTGGTGGATCTTGTTTCATTTTTTAATGAGCTAGACGCAAGACAAGGAACTTTGCTCAAATTCCTTGTTTCATTTTTTAACGAGCTTGACATAAGACAAGGAACTATGCTCATACTCCTTGTTTCATTTTTTAACGAGCTTGACACAAGACAAGGAACTATCATTGTATTCCTTGTTTCATTTTTTAACGAGGTTGACACAAGACCAGGAACTGTCCTCGTACCCTTTGTTTCATTTTTTAACAAGGATGACACAAGACCAGGAACTGTCCTTGTATTCCTTGTTTCATTTTTTAACGAGGTTGACACAAGACGAGGAACTATCCTCGTACCCTTTGTTTCATTTTTTAACGAGGTTGACACAAGACCAAGAACTGTCCTCGTATTGCTTGTTTCATTTTTTAACGATGTTGACACAAGACCAGCAACTGTCCTCAAACTGTTTGTTTTATTTTTTAACAAGGTTGACACAAGACTAGGAACTGTCCTCGTATTCCTTGATCATGACCCATACGAGGTCATGACTTCCAAGAGGTGCTTATCTGATGGGAGAACAATGCTCTGGAAGGGATCCATATCAAGGAAACCAAGATCTAGTTCCAATGCCCTCAGTACATAATGTACAACATCACATAATTGATCATCAGTTGATGTAGGCATGGAACAAGTTGCCACATAATTGACCCATGGCGCGGAAGATACCATTGGTACAAAAGGACCATTTAGGGAAGATGGTTGACTGGAAGTCATATTTGGACAGGGAAATGAAAGCTGGTCAATGATGACAATTCTGCCTTCACACGGGAAGCACATCACTCGAAAGAGTGTTGAAACAATAGCCCCCATGTCATAAACATAGTCACGCCCAAGAAGTAAATTGTAATCTAAAGGGCCTTGGACTACCATCACATTGAGATAAATAATTTTTCCTCCCAAAGTAATAGGAAACTAAGGGAGGATCACTAATGGTTGACTGGTTCCTCTGTTAGAAGCTAACATATTATGGGTAATAGGCAAAAGTGATGGTGAACCAAGCACTTGCTAAGAAGTAGAGGAAAGGATACTCACATATGCACCTTCATCTATAATAGTGCCAGATACAACCATATTGCAAACCTGTACTATGATCTGGAAAGGCACATAAGAAGGAAGACGACATCCTGCTAGTCGATTCCAATCAAAGGAAGTGACCAAACTACTTGGAGGCGGTACCGTAGAAATGAGAGAATTAACCCCTTGAGTTAGGACAGCGGGAGGATTTTCCTCCTGTCTTTGTTGACACCTAATCTTCATGATTGGGAATTTTATGTAACTAAATAAATTGGGAAGGTGAACAGTCATCGAGAGATGAACTGAACAATCACTCCCTATTGTATATAAAAATGGGTTACCTATGGAATAATACACCAATCAGTTTTTCTGCCTTTGGAGAGTTACTGCCTGGCCTGACATGGTATCAGAGCCAGCTCCCTGTTTACCCTTTATGTCTTTGTAACTCTTTCTATAATTCTATCTGCCTACCTACGTTCTGTCTCTGCGTTGTTCCTGACACTCAGAATCCTAAATCATTCTGTATCCCTGCGCCACTGGGCTCTGTCCATTAACGCATCTGTATCTTAACGCATCTGTATTAACGCATCTGTAGTTTTCTCATCCGAATAGACCGGTGTTTAGATGCTTTCACCTATGTCGGCCACGTGGGTATACCAAAGCCTTATGTTCCAGGAGATTGACCGCAGTCTGGCCCAAAAAAAAATGGGGAAGTTTCTGTTTTAAAAAGGGTTCTTACATACTCTATGGTTCCTTCACATGTCATTTCTACTGTACAATTCCTTTGAGATAACTTCTTCCGTAGCAAAGCTTTCTTTCTTCAGTTACAGATTTAAACCATGCGAAGTTGCAAGTTTTTATGAAAACGCATAGATCATGCTGCAAATTTTCCCTATTATGTCCTCTGGCATGTTGCTGTTATTTGCAAATGCAATAGTTATGTACAAGGTACATCTGCCGGGTATGTTTACCAGTCCGTTGGCTATGGTCCAGTAGACCAGTTGGAGTTTACCACAACTGCCCAGGCTCAATTCTCGGTGTGTAAGCTCTTGCACCTGTTTTGCTTTGTAGACCATCTGGTGCGAGGTGCTTCAGTCGTTCATTGTGATATAGACCAAGGAAAGTCTCCAGGCCAAATTTCGCAGAAATTGCAAGCTCGAAAGAGCAGATCTTCGCTTTGTAGACCATCTAGCGTCGTCTGTGGGAAGCCCTTGAGAGTGAACATTGCTGAGGACAGATCTAGACAAGGATTTTGAGATCTTGTACTCTTATTGGGCAGCAATGACATGGTATGGTAACAAAACTGCGTCCTGGTAGTCCACAATGTCCGTGGATACGTGTTGAGTTCGAATAGTATTGCACAGTTTATATATCATTCAAAGCGTTTATATATCATTCAAAGTATTGCGCAGTTTATATATCATTCAAAGCGTTTATATATCATTCAAAGCATTTGTGGTATTGCGCAGTTTTATATATCATTCAAAACATAGTAGTATTGCACAGTTTTTTAATCATTTGAACGGTAATGCTGCGTTGAAAAGTTAAAGCATTAAAGTGATATGTAATATTGAAGTGATATGTACATAATATTTCAATGAAATGTTGATGCTTCTATCAAACATTAGAGGGATTTGAAGAAAATATAGTGCATAAGGCTGTAATGTAAGGAAGTTTTTTTCAGCAGAAGTATTTTTTACAGAATGCATTCAATCATCTCTATGGTAGGATTAGTTCTCACTGGCAAGGAGAACTATCCTGAATGGTCCCTGATGATAAAACACACCCTCATCTTCAATGAGTTGTGGAAGGGAGTGTGTGTCGGAGAAGGAGACAATGACCCAGTACAGCCTACATCAGACAAAGAGCTCGTCATTTGGGAAAACAAGAACAACAAAGCATATGCATTAATCGCAGCATCTGTTAATGAAGAAGTAAGTCACCATATTTCATCATATTCAACTGCCTTTAAAGCTTTACAAAAGCTCAAAGAACTCTATGACTCACATTCTGCACTTGAAGTTGTTCAGCTCATGATTAAACTCTTCACTCTTGAACTGAAAAATAATGATCCTCTTGCTCTTGCATCTGAAGTAAAATCCATAATGCATGATATCAAATCCACTAAGGTTGAGCTGGATATCCCTCTTATTGCTTTTCTCAAGGGACTCTATCCTACTTACTCCAATTATCTTGAGTCTTTACAAGCAAATGGAAATCTTAAAGATATAACCTTTGACTCTCTTGTGAAAAAGTTTACTGAGAGAGAGAAAGCTTTTGGAAAGAAGACAGTCCCTGAATCTTCTGAAGAGACTGTTTGCCTTGCTCATAAAGAAAAGCATCTTGCTCAAGATTCTACAAGAGGAAGAGGTGGACGAAGAGGAAGAGGAAGATACTTCAGAGGCAGGGGGGGCAAACATTCTCAAGGAGAAAAAGCAGATCTGCATTGCATTCGCTGCAAACGAAATGGATCACATGATGCTTCTACATGCAAGCTACCATGGGACAAAATTGAGCAGAAAAGAAACCAGCAAAAAGGTAAAACGGATGATACAGACAAAGGTAAAGCACCTGAATCCACTCACTATATTGAGGCACAATGTAACATTGGAGTAAATGAAGATTTGTTTAATGCTTCACTTGCTTCTTCGAAAAATGATTGGTTGCTTGATTCAGGAGCAACATGTCATATGACTCATAGGAAAGATTTTTTTGAAGATTTCACTGACAATGTTGATGGAGCAGTATACTTTGCAGAACAGTCAAAAATCAAGCCATCAGGGCTTGGCACAATCAGGCTTAAACTGCCTGGTCTTCCAGACTTTCTTCTGGATCATGTTCTATATCTCCCACAGCTCAAGAGAAACTTGTTGTCCTTGGTCCACATCCGCCAGCAAGGTCACTCCATTCATATGTTTTATGGCAAGCTTGAGGTAAGAAAAGCATCTGACCACTCACTTGTCATGAGGGGAATAGAAGAATAAAGGCTTCTCAAACTGCAAGGAACCTCTGCTCATGCACAACATTTCTCATATATTTCTCATCATGAAGAAGGTACACTTCCATCAAGTTTATTATGGCATGCTAGATTTGGACATTTAAACTATGACAGTTTCCGCTTATTGAAGAAAAATGGTGTTGCTGGTTTGCCTACAATTCTTAGGAAACATAAGCAATGTGATGCTTGCATTCTAGGAAAGCATAGCAAACAGTCTTTTCATGATTCACATTCAAGAGCACATAGGAAGCTTGAACTCATTCATTCAGATTTATGTGGTCCAATGCCTATTCCTTCTGCAAATGGAAATAAATATATCATGACATTTATTGATGATTACACCAAAATGTGTTGGGTTTATTTATTGAAGAACAAATCTGATGCTTTTCAAACATTCAAGAATTTTCATAAATGGATTGAAAATGATGCACAATCTCATATTGGGTCTATTCACACTGATAATGGAAAAGAATATACATCAAATGAATTTGAAAACTATCTTCGCCAACAAGGGATCAAACATCAAACAACTGTGCCTTATAATCCCCAACAGAATGGTGTAGCTGAAAGAATGAATAGAACAATCTTGAATATGGTACGATCCATGCTTTTCTTAAAAAATGTAAAGATAATGTTTTGGTCTGATGCTGTTCTATGTGCTGCATATATAAAGAATAGATGTCCATCTAATGCTATAAGAAACAAGACTCCTTATGAATTGTGGTATGGACATGTTCCTTCGGTAAAACATCTCAGGATCTTTGGTTCCACCTATTATGATTTGATACCAAAGGTACATAGAAACAAACTTGGTGCTAGAGGTCGTAAGTGTATCTTTGTGGGGTATTCAAACACCTCTAAAGCATGCCACCCCTATGATGAAGTAAATAAAAAGTTTTTTGTATCTAGAGATGTCATTTTTCTTGAATCATCCAAATCTGACAATGTTGTTGAGCGGCAACTTGAACGCTTGGATAGATTCGCAAAAACGAAATCATTTCACGAATTTGACAATCAAATTCCACATCTTGAAGGGGGGATTCCTATACTAGATCAACATGTGGAATATTCTTCTGAAGAACAATCTCCCCTGCATGAAACTCCAACAACCAATGATGCTTTAAGTGATGTAATTGATAGAATTGGGAGACTCAATCTTGATTCAGTCCCAACTCAATCAACAGAGTAGCCTGGACCATCTCAGAAAGGTCCCCCAAAGTGGCTGGCAAAGACACTTGAAAGTGTTCATCCTGATGAAATTGGAAAAATAGGAACCAGAAATTCAAACCGACAAAATGGAGGTGATGTAGATGACTCTAATTCACCTGTTGATATGGATGTTACTTATGATTGTGAATTGAACTTGTCTACAGATTTTGAACCAACTTCCCTCAAAGAAGCTGCTTCTCATGATGAATGGGAAGAAGCGATGCAAAAGGAGTATGATGCTCTCATAAAGAATGGCACTTGGAAGTTGGTTGATCCTCCATTTGGAACCAAACCAATTGGCTGCAAGTGGGTCTACAAGAACAAGTACAAAGCTGATGGCTCACTTGACAAGCAAAAATCTAGGCTTGTGGCAAAAGGTTTTGCACAGAAGGAAGGGGTCGATTATGAGGAAACTTTTGCCCCCACAGCAAAATGGGCCACCATCCAGACACTCTTTGCACTAGCAGCTCAGAACGGTTGGAAAGTCCATCAAATGGATGTAAAAACTACCTTCTTGAATGGAGATCTAAAAGAGAATGTTTTTATGTCCCAGCCTGAAGGATTTGCTGTGAAAGGACATGAACATAAAGTATGCAAACTTGTGAAATCCTTGTATGGCCTCAAACAAGCACCGCGATCCTGGTATGAAAAACTAACTGAGCATCTTCTGAAACTCAACTTCAATCATTTTGATCTTGATGATGTAACTTTATTTGTCAAGAAAGTTGGCAAAACAGTTGTGTATCTTGTGGTATATGTAGATGATCTTTTAATGACAGGGAATAATGAAAGCTACCTTGCATCCATAAAGAAGGAATTGGGGAAAAGTTTTGAAATGACTGATTTGGGCTATGTTCATTACTATCTTGGCATTGAAGTAACCCAACATCCAAAATCCATATTTCTTTCTGAAAAGAAATACATTGGAGATTTGTTAAACAGATTTGGCATGACAGAGTGCAATCCTCTTTCCACTCCAATGGAACAAAACTTAAAGCTCACATCTATTGAAGGAAAGGAATTTGAGGATGCAAAAAAGTATAGACAGCTTGTAGGAAGTCTCATGTACGTCACTACTACCAGACCAGACATTTCATTTACGATTGGAATCCTCTCCAAGTTCATGCAAAACCCTTGTGAGGGACATTGGTCTGCTGCAAAAAGAGTTCTAAGGTACTTGAAGGGAACTCAAGACCTTGGAATCAAGTATACACAGGTGGACGACTTCAGCTTGATTGGATACTCTGATTCAGACTTCGATGGAGACAAAGAAACTGGGGTATCTACCTCAGGATATGCTATGAGCCTTGGATCAGGAGCTGTCTCCTGGAGATCACGCAAACAACCAGTTCCAGCAGATTCCACAACAGAAGTAGAATATGTGGCAGCAGCTGAAGCAACAAAAGAAATTGTGTGGCTCAGGAAAATTCTTGAAGATTTTCAGGTAAAACAAGTACAATCAACTCCACTCATGATTGATAACACCTCTGCGATAAAACTGGCCAAGAACACAAAGTTCCATGATCGAACAAAGCATATCAATACTAAATATCATCTGATTCAACATCATGTTGAGGCCAAAACAATCCATCTCCGTCATTGTTCCACAAATGAGCAAATTGCAGACATCTTCACCAAAGCACTTGGAAAGGAAAAGCTTGAACGATTCAGAATGATGCTTGGACTCACCAACATCCCTTCAGATTAAGGGGGGGAATGTTGACACCTAATCTTCATGATTGGGAATTTTATGTAACTAAATAAATTGGGAAGGTGAACAGTCATCGGGAGATGAACTGAACAATCACTCCCTATTGTATATAAAAATGGGTTACCTATGGAATAATACACCAATCAGTTTTTCTGCCTTTGGAGAGTTACTGCCTGGCCTGACAGTCTTGATGGAACAGGAGGATTGCCCCCAAGCTCATTAGAATCTGAAGAAACGAAAATAACCTGAGTGGTATCATATTCACTCTCTTCGGGAAAAGTACAATTAACTGAAGGCGAAATTGGGTCAAGTGTTTCCTTGACCTATGATAGGCTAGGTATAAACTCATGGGATTCACATTCAGAGAGAGTGGGTTTGACCAATGGTTGATTTAGGTCAGTCATTTTATCAACTAGTGAGGGATTAAGGGATAGTCTCTTGTAACAAGATAGAAGTCATTGCTGTGAAGTAGGATGGTTATCCAACACTTTTTTGGCTTCATCCAGATAGGGACAAAGGTGAATGGGTTGATTCCCTTCACATAACCTACAGGGAGACTTAACTTTACCCCTTTTTCCATGAACTTTATTACCACTAGTTGATGGTGTGTCACCAGCATGATCTCTAGAAGTTGAGGACATAGGATGATGTGAACGGGAAGACCATTCTTCTAAGATATGAGGAATACTAGAACAATTTCGAAGAACATGGTCTCCCACACAAATTTTTCATGGTTATCGAACTTTGTGCAGCTTGACAGACAATTTTTCATCAGATGTTGCATTCAATGCAATGGTTGCTTGGTTGCCCCTCTGCTGAATAATGTTCTTCTACTTCTTCTTCTTCTTCCCTTTCTTCTTCTTCTTAGCCCCCTGGTTACTAGTATTAATACTTTCACTAGGCAAAGAGGAAGAAGGGGAGGAAGAAAGAACCGACGAAGAAGGAAAAGGTTCAACTTTGAGATCAACTGGAGGTTGACTTTGTCCAGTTGGAGGAGTACTCGATTGGGGAGAAATCATGAAATTTTGAACCAAGGATGTTGAAAAAAGCCACACTGACCTGCCAATGGTAAATCTCGGAAGGGACAATGTAGCCATATAAGGAGCACCAATATTTCTGAAAGGAGAAAAAGGACTAGGATTCCCATCAAAAGGAATTCCTTGATCGGTGGTGATAGTAAACCCCATTCTTTCTCCTCTCGTTATTGTAAATGAGGAATAAAACCCATTAGGAGAAGAAAAAAGTATTCAATGATATTTAGAAAAGCAATAGACAATAGAAACCAACGTTACTATTAGTGCTACAATAGTTGACGATATCCATGAGGTTATAACAGTTGGTTCTACTACTAATACCACTCTAACATCTAATGCTACCTCTATTGTCACAATAAAAACTGATGTTACCATTATTGTGAGACCTATAACAACTACCAGTAATGATAATTCTCTGCATCCCCCTTATATTGAAATATTAATTGAAGTAAATATTTCCCCTCAATTTAAATATGACTTCTTGAAGGACATGAAAAACTTGCATGTCTAGATTCCCTTACTTCAAGTGATTTGAGATGTTCCAATTTATGCTAAAATAGTTAGAGAATTATCTGTTAAAAATATAGGTAGGAAATGTAACACCATCATCCCACACTTACCGAAGTAACTGGCCGACCAGGATAAATATGTGATGCGAGGCCACTATAATGGGATTCAAAGTCCTATGTGGCCTTAAGGAAGTGTAATCGATGGAAACTCACCACATAGACCTTCCACATCAGTAACATAACTCCTAGGAGTCATCCCAACCACTGAGGTAATCAACTCCTAAGAAAAACTAAAGTTTTAATGCATCAAACCCCTAGACACTCCCTTGATATGGACAAGGGTACATCTCAGAGGCTTCATATGCTCCCATAACAAGGGAAATTGAGCATCCGGGGAATTTTCTCCTTGATCCTATGCCTACAACTCCAGGATTTGTGCCAATTTTTCAGGCCCAAAGCCCAGGTCACTGCCCATAATGCAATGACAGGTTCATAAATGAATTTACACAACCGAACAATGATACATTTCAAAAAACATTGACATGGTGTAGTTTGAACCCCTAGTAGCCATGATATGAATTTCATCAAACATGTCACAAATATGAAATCTACATGTTTAAGCAATAGATCTGAGCATAGGGTTATAATACGTATTTGAGAATCTCTAAGAAGGATTTTTCCCTTATATAATTATATGCATTATCATTGATTAGGTCATAGATACATTATTCATTCGTTTACAAATCAAAACATGAGGAGAGCTATAAATCATCACTGTCATAATAAATGCTTATAACTAACATAATAACAATAGAAAAATAAAGGATACATCATCCATAAAATCCACATGTAAACAAGTACATTTACGCATAATATACCAAGGAAATAACCTATAATTAATGAATGTAAAAGGCAACCTGGTGTGGGACTACCACGCTCCACCCGACAATAGATTGGCTGAGCCAAATCTCTCTTTAGCCAATCACCCATGTGTCATATTCCAAGCATGAATGTGGGAATCAAACCAAAAGAACCAATTAGGGCATCCCAAGGCTACACCACATCACCTTCATCAACATAAACTAGGCTTTACCACAGTCCACACTGGATTAGTAGGCCAAAACAATACACATTTAATAATAGGCTTTACCATGATGTCCACTAGATTACTAGGCCAAAACAAGCATGGATTCCACCAGATTTATCCACCTACACCGTGAGGAATTTTCTTCTCTCCTAGACTCTAGGCTTTACCTCAATCCACATTTTGATCCAGGGATCAGTAGGCCATAACCGAGACACCATTCTACAAGCTTTACCACAGTCCACACTAGATCACTAAGCCCTAACCAAGACTCCACTCTACCTTGTTTTATCGTATATACCATCCCGATATTACTAGGCCCGATGGAGAGAACACACCTCTAAGCTTTACAATATATCTTATCATTCACAAGTCAAGGATTCTAAGGCCCACCTAGGCAACACAAAATACCTCTTTACCACAACCCATAGTCCATTTTAGGGGTTACTATGCCATATGATCTTTTATTCAAAGATCCACCTCACTCAACTTTGAATCCATTTGACAATCCATCTCAAGCAAAAAATGAGAACCCCATCACAACATGGTTATCTAGAAATGGCAAGGCTAGGCTAAAAACGTTATCACACGTCGCAAAACCGATGGCATGATAGAAAGAAACCACATGAAATACCATGCATGCCAAATCTAGTAAGGAAATCACACATGCAAATTGATACCTACAAAGTATCCTGTTGTAGCTTCTTGATCTTGCTCTTCCTTGCTTTCCCCTTCCCTCATCTTGCCTTCTTTGCCTTTATTGATCCAATTCCAAAGTGGTCCAAGAAAACTCTATGTGTTCAAGAGTGTGTAAGAGAGAGAGAGAATAATGAGGGAGCTCCAAAACTGGACTTACAAAAGGTTACGCTGACCAAGCCTGAGCAAAAGCTTTCCAACTAATCCTCATAACCATGTTTATTAATTGGGCCTCTATTTTCTTCATTTTCCGTTATTTTCCTTCATTTTCCTCCTCACCTACAACTTGTGACCTTTCACATTCCTTTCATAAATAAATGTGCCAAAAAAGCCATTTTTCCTTTCCAAATGCCTTAGCCATTACCTTTTCCATTTTCTTTTTCCATAATAAATGAAATGAAAACCCACACTAGGATGTCTTTGCCAACATTCAATTTGGAATATGTGTCCCATGACCTTGGTCTTATATATTTTTACATGGATTTTCAACCATTACAGGAAACAATGGGATCCATATATTGTACATGTAATTGCAAAATTATCATAGTTAATCCTAGGGGATAACACACCTAATAAATATGGAGATCTTAGTAACTAAACATGAACAACCCTCCAAAATAATATGATTGACTCAGGAGAAGAAATTAACATAATAACCAAGGAAACTGTTGAACTCCCAACTTGAGACCAACTCCAATTATTTTAGAATTGGCGAATAGGTATAAGGTTCAACCTAAATGAATATTGGAGGATGTCATTATCTCTGTAGATATTTGGTAGTATATGATAGATTTTTAATGTTACAACTTAAGACATGCCTAGAGGGACATGCTTTGATTTTTGGCAAGCCATGCATAGCAATTGGAGACGGCTTTCTTAGATGTAGATCTACTTTCATGACCATCTCTGATGGTAATACAACCAACGATCTTATTCTTTACCCTCCATCTAAACTAAGTCTGGAATATCATAATCCTTTATGGTCTCATTGTGAACCAACATATGTTGATACACGTCCATTTCTCACTATAGGAAAGGATCTACATTTTTAAAATGATACTAAGGATGATACTATAAATAACTTAATTAATGAGCATTCTGCTATTACACCATCAACATAACAGTTGTTAAGTTTTCTAATAGACAGACCAGTGAGGCAGAGATTGTTGCTGATTTTGCTATAGAAGAAATACTTATGGAACCTAGCCTTAAGGGTGTTATATTAGAGATTAAGTCTACAAATACCTTAGATATTAATTCTACTTTATCACCTAAGAACAAATATGTTGTAGTGTAGTTACTGAGAAAGAATAAAGAATCCTTTTCCTAGGATTATAAGGACATGAAGTGCATCCATCTCACTTTGCGCACTCATCATGCCTATCTAAAGGAAGGATCTGAGCTTTTCTTGCAATCTCAACGCAAAATGAATCCAACCTTGAAGAGTGTTGTTAAGGAAAAACTTCAAAATATTTTAAATGCAAACTTCATCTATCCAATTTCTAATAGTCAATGGGTATCTCTAGTTGTTATTGTTCCCAAAAATAATGGAAAGTTGAGGGTCTGAATTAACTATATGGAGCTTAATAAAGCCACTCAAAAGGACCATTTACCACTATATTTTATTGAGGAGGTCCTAGATACTCTATCCAGTAAATGATTTTTCTCTTTTATAGATGGATTTAGAGGCTATAATTAGATTAAAATCACCCTTGAGTATTAAGAAAAGTCTACCTACACCATCCCTGGGGGTCAATTTTCATATAGGATCCTACCTTTCAGACTTTCTAATGCACCTACAACCTTCTAGTGACTAGTGTTAGGAATATTTTCTAATATGGTCAACAACTATTTCGAAATATTTATGGATTACTTAAATACATTGTATGGAGATGAGTTTTATGAAGCCTTGTGCAGCCTTACAAAAGGTGCTTGATATAGACCAACCTCTATCTCAGTACTGAAAATTGTCACATGATGATGACTAAAGGTATTTATTTAGGACATTATATCTTTGTTGCAGATATATAGGTTGATATAGAAAAAGTTGAGGTAATTTTAAGACTCTCCCCTCCTATGATGTAGAAGGAGGTATGTAGTTTTTTGGGCCAAGAAAGTTATCACAAAAAATTTATAGAAAATATTTTTAAGATTGCATTTACATTATTTTCCCTATTAACAAAGGATAAATATTTTGTATGGATTGACAAGTGTAACCACATTTTTTCATAGTTAACAGATTGTGTAACAAAAGCTCCCATCTTAAAATGACCCTATTGGATTTTATCATTTTACATGTCCATTGACTCTTCTAATGCAACCATTGGGGTTGTGATGGGATAACAAGAGGAAAATAAACCTTATGACATCTACCATATTATTAAGAAATTGATCCCTAGAGGTAAACTATACTGTGATGGAAAAAGATTATCCTATTGTTATTCATGATATCAACAAATTTAGGCATTACATTGCTAATTACCATATTTTTGTGCATACCGACCACTATGCTATTTGCTTTTAACAAATAAATTGGTCGCTAATGCTAGGTTTACTAGATGGTTATTGTTACTTGAAGAATTTTATACTATTATGGAAGATAAACTTAGGATAGATAATGTTATTGCTTACTTTATTTCAAGATTGACTAATGTTACTGATAAAAATCCTATTGAAGACTCTCTTTGTGATGAGCATACCTCTATAGTATCCACTTATTCACCTTGGTATGTATACATTGTCAATTACCTAGCTATGGGAAATCTTTCCCATCAACATTCTGCGAGAGAGGAGAAAAATTGTTCTGAAAGGTGCATAGTATTCTTGGTTGGAGGGTTAGCTCTTGCATACTAGTTTTGGTTAGTAGTTTAGGAGCTGTGTGAATGAGGATAAGATCAATGATATTCTAAAGGATTGTCATGAATATCCTTTTGAAGGACATATTCCATACAAGAGAATATGTCATAAGGTGTTTCATATGGGCTATTTTTGGCCTAATGTTTTTTGAGATGCAAGGAAATATCTGAAGGGGTGTGACAGCTACTGGCCTACTCAATTAGGTGAAATTTTATTACAACCTCGATTAGTGATGGAGCCATTTGAGAGATGGGCTCTATATTTTATGGGACTAGTTAATCCCCCATCTTAGAAGAAGACTTATATTTTGGTATGCATAGAATACATCACCAAGTGGGTTAAGGTAAGAGAACTCACAAGAGTGATTGAGTGTGTTGTTTAAAACTTTTTATTTGAAGAATTTTTTTCCTTATATGGAGTACCAAAGGAGATAGTTGCACATGGAGGAGCACAATTATTTCTTGGCTAATACATGACCTTGTTAGAATGTCTAGGATTCATCAATGAGTCACTTCACTGCACCACTACTACAGGTCATTTTGTAACAACCAATCAAATGGCTTGGATTTTGGAAATATATTCAATACTGAGAGGGGGGTGAGTTAGTAGTGAGGGAACTTATAAACTTTTTCTCCAATTATTTAATATTTAGCATGCATAAACTGAAACATATAATCAGATATTAGTGCAACACAAATAAACATGCAACCACAAAATCAATCAACACAATGACACAAGTGTTTCTGGTGGAAAACCCATCCTGGGAAAAAAACCACCCTACTGTTGTTGCGCTGCTCAATTATATTATTAATATATGAACAAATTATACATGGATAAGCTCACTCCAATGAGCCTTGAAGACTTTCTTCTTTCACAGTATTCTGGTCCTTTCAGATAAAAACATGTTACTCTCTTGGATCTTCGGACTACAATTCACTAACAACCACTACGGTCAGTCGATCCTCACCCCACTCCGATGGGACTATCCAACTCCTACAGGATGGAGAAAAATATTCCTTCTACTGAATCCACCAAGTCACTATCTACTCAAATCCTCCATGCCTTCAATACCTCCATGTGAGCCTCCTTTCATCTATTTTCAAATTGGACTCTAAAACATGCTGAACATGAGAATTGCAGCAACATATGATCAAATCTCAAATAAAATTGTAGCAAAAACTACCATCAAAACTTTTTTCAAAATCAGATAGTAATGCAACACAAATAAAAATGCAACCACAAAATCAATAAACACAATTACACAAGTGTTTCTGGTGGAAAACCGATCCTAGGAAAAAGACCACCCTCCTGTTGTTGCACTGCTCAATTATATTATTAATATAAGAAGAAATTACATGATTAAGCTCACTCCAATGAGACTTGAAGACTTTCTTCTTTCACAGTATTCTGGTCCTTTTAGATAACAACCTATTACTCTCTCAGATCTTCGGACTACCACTCAGTGATGACCGCCACGGTCAGTTGATCCTCACCCCACTCTGATGGGACTATCCAACTCCTACAGGATGGAGAAAAATATTCCTTCTACTGAATCCACAAAGTCACTGTCTACTCAAATCCTCCATGCCTTCAATACCTCCATGTGAGCCTCCTTTCATCTATTATCAAAATGGACTCTCAAAACTTTCTCAACATGACAATTGCAGCAACATATGATCAAATCTCAAATAAAATTGCAACAACAACTACCATCAAAACTCCTTTCAAAATCACCAACACAAGGAGCAAAAAGATCTCCTCAAATCACTACATCAATCCATAATCAACACCACACACACTGCATAAACATAAGGTTGAATTGTACATCAGCTCACTGCTGCTACTACTACAAAATGCTTTAGAAATTCTACATAATAAAGCTCACACAGTTTCCAAGGTCTTCTTCAAAATCACGCTCATTCCACAAATCAAATAGATGATCAAAAACCAAATAGAGTCAATGTATTGATCCATTTATCAAATTGCTAAGATGATTAACTCGATAAATGCCATAGGTTATGGAAGACTCATCAACTCCTTTCACATGCTTTAGATTTTTTTTAGGAAGGCATCTTGACCAAATCAAGTAATAATTCCATTATCTCTTTGATATCTTCAAACTTGATCAGCCTCTAGAGGGCCCACAAACTTTTCTGACCATATGTCAAAAATTCCCAATCAAAAACATCTCCACAACACCAAAATAGGTTGAGAAGTGCAAGGAATGTGGAGAAAATATCTTGAAAACCCATAGTTACTCCCTTAACATTACCTTGCATGCGACTATGGCTTCTTGGAGATATAGTTTCTCTCATGAAACACTGTTCTAGTGTCCATAGTTGCTTCCAGAGGGCTCTATGCTTATGTCTACATGTAGAACCTTCCTTTTCTCTCATTCTAGATTGAATTTTGAAAAAAATCTTCCAAGGAACCTAATTTTGTCCGTTCTGCACAAAACTAATGTCTAAGAATTTTTAGATTCATCTTCATTTTCCTAGAAAATCAAATTCAAAATTGTCACTTCTATCTAAGCACCATAATAAACAACTAGGCCATCAAACTTCTCTGCGAACTAATCCATCATCTTCCTCTACTCTTGTACACTCCTCCAAGCCTCTACAATATCTCTACAGCTAGTGAACAGGCAAGGAACAAGTCTAACACATGCTAGACCTATTATGCCAACTTTAGGACCAAAACCAACACCTCCAACTCCTCAAGGATCAACCTCAATCTCTCTGAAACCTATAGAAACATATCTATCCTCTATAGCATCATCCTCAAGTCTTGTAGCATCAATAACATTCCACATAACTACCTCCAACACTAGTGGAGGAACCTCAAACACAAGCAGCCCCAAACCATCACATGAAGCAATAAACCAATGTCTCCAATGCTAGGGTTACTAGATGGTTATTGTTACTTGAAGAATTTTATACTATTATGGAAGATAAACTTAGGATAGATAATGTTATTGCTTACTTTATTTCAAGATTGACTAATGTTACTGATAAAAATCCTATTGAAGACTCTTTTTGTGATGAGCATACCTCTGTAGTATCCAATTATTCACCTTGGTATGTATACATTGTCAATTACCTAGCTATGGGAAATCTTTCCCATCAACATTTTGCGAGAGAGGAGAAAAATTGTTCTGAAAGGTGCATAGTATTCTTGGTTGGAGGGTTAGCTCTTGCATACTAGTTTTGGTTAGTAGTTTAGGAGCTGTGTGAATGAGGATAAGATCAATGATATTCTAAAGGATTGTCATGAATATCCTTTTGAAGGACATATTCCATACAAGAGAATATGTCATAAGGTGTTTCATATGGGCTATTTTTGGCCTAATGTTTTTTGAGATGCAAGGAAATATCTGAATGGGTGTGACAGCTACTGGCCTACTCAATTAGGTGAAATTTTATTACAACCTCGATTAGTGATGGAGCCATTTGAGAGATGGGCTCTATATTTTATGGGACTAGTTAATCCCCCATCTTAGAAGAAGACTTATATTTTGGTATGCATAGAATACATCACCAAGTGGGTTAAGGTAAGAGAACTCACAAGAGTGATTGAGTGTGTTGTTTAAAAATTTTTATTTGAAGAATTTTTTTCCTTATATGGAGTACCAAAGGAGATAGTTGCACATGGAGGAGCACAATTATTTCTTGGCTAATACATGACCTTGTTAGAATGTCTAGGATTCATCAATGAGTCACTTCACTGCACCACTACTACAGGTCATTTTGTAACAACCAATCAAATGGCTTGGATGTTGGAAATATATTCAATACTGAGAGGGGGCTGAGTTAGTAGTGAGGGAACTTATAAACTTTTTATCCAATTACTTAATATTTAGCGTGCATAAACTAAAACATATAATCAGATATTAGTGAAACACAAATAAAAATGCAACCACAAAATCAATCAACACAATTACACAAGTGTTTCTGGTGGAAAACCCATCCTGGGAAAAAAACCACCCTACTGTTGTTGCGCTGCTCAATTATATTATTAATATAAGAAGAAATTATACATGATTAAGCTCACTCCAATGAGACTTGAAGACTTTCTTCTTTCACAGTATTCTGGTCCTTTCAGATAACAACATGTTACTCTCTTGGATCTTCGGACTACAATTCACTGACAACCACTACGGTCAGTCGATCCTCACCCCACTCCGATGGGACTATCCAACTCCTACAGGATGGAGAAAAATATTCCTTCTACTGAATCCACCAAGTCACTATCTACTCAAATCCTCCATGCCTTCAATACCTCCATGTGAGCCTCCTTTCATCTATTTTCAAACTGGACTCTAAAACTTGCTGAACATGAGAATTGCAGCAACATATGATCAAATCTCAAATAAAATTGCAGCAACAACTACCATCAAAACTTTTTTCAAAATCAGATAGTAATGCAACACAAATAAAAATGCAACCACAAAATCAATAAACACAATTACACAAGTGTTTCTGGTGGAAAACCGATCCTAGGGAAAAGACCACCCTCCTGTTGTTGCACTGCTCAATTATATTATTAATATAAGAAGAAATTACATGATTAAGCTCACTCCAATGAGACTTGAAGACTTTCTTCTTTCACAGTATTCTGGTCCTTTTAGATAACAACCTGTTACTCTCTCAGATCTTCGGACTACCATTCAGTGATGACCGCCACGGTCAGTTGATCCTCACCCCACTCCGATGGGACTATCCAACTCCTACAGGATGGAGAAAAATATTCCTTCTACTGAATCCACCAAGTCACTGTCTACTCAAATCCTCCATGCCTTCAATACCTCCATGTGAGCCTCCTTTCATCTATTATCAAAATGGACTCTCAAAACTTTCTCAACATGAGAATTGCAGCAACATATGATCAAATCTCAAATAAAATTGCAACAACAACTACCATCAAAACTCCTTTCAAAATCACCAACACAAGGAGCAAAAAAATCTCCTCAAATCACTACATCAATCCAACATCAACACCACACACACTACATAAACATAAGGTTGAATTGTACATCAGCTCACTGTTGCTACTACTACAAAATGCTTTAGAAATTCTGCATAATAAAGCTCACACAGTTTCCAAGGTCTTCTTCAAAATCACGCTCACTCCACAAATCAAATAGATGATCAAAAACCAAATAGAGTCAATGTATTGATCCATTTATCAAATTGCTAAGATGATTAACTCGATAAATGCCATAGGTTATGGAAGACTCATCAACTCCTTTCACATGCTTTAGATTTTTTTTAGGAAGGCATCTTGACCAAATCAAGTAATAATTCCATTATCTCTTTGATATCTTCAAACTTGATCAGCCTTTAGAGGGCCCACAAACTTTTCTGACCATATGTCAAAAATTCCCAATCAAAAACATCTCCACAACACCAAAATAGGTTGAGAAGTGCAAGGAATGTGGAGAAAATATCTTGAAAACCCATAGTTACTCCCTTAACATTACCTTGCATGCGACTATGGCTTCTTGGAGATATAGTTTCTCTCATGAAACACTGTTCTAGTGTCCATAGTTGCTTCCAGAGGGCTCTATGCTTATGTCCACATGTAGAACCTTCATTTTCTCTCATTCTAGATTGAATTTTGAAAAAAATCTTCCAAGGAACCTAATTTTTTCCGTTCTGCACAAAACTAATGTCTAAGAATTTTTAGATTCATCTTCATTTTCCTAGAAAATCAAATTCAAAATTGTCACTTCTATCTAAGCACCATAATAAACAACTAGGCCATCAAAATTCTCTGCAAACTGGTCCATCATCTTCCTCTACTCTTGTACACTCCTCCAAGCCTCTACAATATCTCTACAGCTAGTGAACAGGCAAGGAACAAGTCTAACACATGCTAGACCTATTATGCCAACTTTAGGACCAAAACCAACACCTCCAACTCCTCAAGGATCAACCTCAATCTCTCTGAAACCTATAGAAACATATCTATCCTCTATAGCATCATCCTCAAGTCTTGTAGCATCAATAACATTCCACATAACTACCTCCAACACTAGTGGAGGAACCTCAAACACAAGCAGCCCCAAACCATCACATGAAGCAATAAACCAATGTCTCCAAGACAAGTAGAGACATATTCATCACCAAGACATCAACACTCCAACTACATGTAGCAGCAAAATATCACACCATTAGCAACTCACCATCCTCCTACAACAACAACGTCTCCAACCAACACATCATGTCTAGAAACCATCTCCTTAAGAGCCACAACATCACCTCTACTAGGTCTAGTCATAGGATGTTGACATCGATGCCAACCAACAAGACCATCACCAATCATGCATCCATTATTGATGCAAATGACCAACATCACCAAGAGCTTGTTGACATTAATTCCAACACCACAATGCCAACATTAGAAACTGGATCAATCAACATCATATCATACTTTTCACTCATCTCCTGCAAAAACTAGAACATCTTATCTTCAAAAAGTCCAAGAAATCTCAATTAATCACGTTAAAACATTATTTTTTAGACCCATCACACTTTCCCTTCGAGAAACCTGGACTATTGTAGGTTATACATTGAGAAACTGCACTAACCGACACATGTTGCATTTGTTGTAGGTCCAATAGCCCCTAGAATTCAGTAAAAAATAAAATAGTTTTGAATCTTCTCCTCTTAGAAGCTTCCTCAGTCGCTTTAACCATTTACTAATAAACTAGATTTTGAACTCCTATGCTTGAGACCTTATCTCTTATCCCTAGAGGTTATCATCCCTCGTATGTAGATCTAAGTCCTAGATTTGTAAATCCAAAAATACCCTATTTACCCCATAAATTCATTGGCTCCCATGGAGTCTGCGTTGGATTTTGAAGACTCTTGGTTATGCCCTCATGTTGTTGTTTTGTGCCTAAATATACATTATCCATCCATACACTTGAGTTTTGAGTGAAGTCTCGCTTTGTGACAAGGTAAGGACATGATTTCTGGGAGACATCTACAAAGTAAAAGATTTCAAAGTGGTTGTAACCTCTCCTGCATTCATTAATAAAAAAAATACATTGTTTTCCTATACTTATGTCTCATTAATGCATATGTATTACAAAACCTTATTGACTCATTGTTTAGATATGTTACCACATATTATACGTATGTTGTAGTGGTCTTTCTTGTTTTAGTTGTTTTGCAGGTCTTGTTTATAACACTTGCAATTGGAGCTAAAGGTTGGAAAGAAGAAGAAGAGGATAATTTGTGTTCGACTCCAGGTAATTATTTATTCCATATTGTAATATCTCTAGGCAAAGAACAACTATTTTTTTCTCCCTTGTTTCTAGATCAACCACCAGATCTACAGATTTCACTTATGTCTGCAAAAGCAAATTATCTATCAAACAACTTGGTGACTCCACTAGGGACTGAATGTTCCTTTAGTAGTTTCTTTTGTCTAATAGTTTTAGACCTTTGAAAGTGACTCATTTTGACATGTTCAGACAGTAATCATTCTTAGGAAAAAATAATTTTGATATTTCTAGGGTTATAGTATCACATTTTCAACAATAGTAGCCCCAATGCACTTTCAGGTCTAAGACAGAGTGACCCAGTGGACTAATATCTCTCTATAAGTATGATGACTCACATTAGTTGTTATGTATAGCCTACAATGGTCCTCATATAATGAGGAAAAAATATTTTTATTCCTTTCTTTTCTAATTTGATTTAATGTTTTTTTCCTAAGTCTCTAAACTAGTTGTTGTCTCTCTAAAGCAATCAATGTGTTTACATTTAAGAGTGATTTCCTTTTGATGAGAATTTGTTTGTTCTCATTTATTCATGTCAATTAGGGTTTGTGAAAACTTGACTTAATTATCAATTTCATAAAAGGAATTTTCATATTACAATCCTAATCTGTATGACTTCTTTTGATCCATAATCTAGATGCATTTTAATTTTCTTTGCATTTGAAAATTGAAAAGAAAAGAAAAGAAAATTTTCATTTTTTTCATTGAATTTAGGGATTTGAATTGAATTGGAATAGTGAAATTGCATATGTATTTGTTGTATCATTGTTTGTTTCTTCCTTCCCGTAGATATATCTTCATTGAAAGAAAAAGAGTTATTTTTATCATGCTAGTTGCATCATAGGAAGTTCAGGTGAATTCATTTTGAGAGCCCTGAAATCGAAACTGAATTGAAGATCAACTTTAAAATTTATTCAATTAACCTAAGGAGAATTTGGAAAATTAGCAACACACATAGTGGTCCACTCTAGAATATGTATTCTGAGGTCATTAAATGTAGTATCTATCATTACTTTTTTGCGTTACAATCTGTGGGTAGTCAATATTCCATGTATGTAAGCATATATGATCATTATCCACGTACCTTCAGGTATATCGCATAGTGCTCCATGTGCGAAATGTATATTGGAATACTTCCTATCATACATGATGCATTAGATAGCACTTCTACGAACTATGCTTCCACATACCTCTAGGTATATTTTGGAATTCTCCACTACATTTCTGTCTTGCCATAGGTAGTTGAGCTGTTCCCCTTGTTAACTGTGATATATTGAACATAACATTCCAGGAGATTTAATGTGCGTACTAGAAATGATATATTGTACTTCATAGTGGCTTGGTAAACCCTTTTACCTAGTTACCCCTATTTGTTTTATTTATGTTTTTAAGTTCTAAATATTATTAATCGGTTATGGAAGAAAATCGTGAAAAACTCCATCGTTTGCGTAGAATGCAAATATTGCGTCTCATACCTCTAGAGGAAACACCTAGTTTTCGTAAGAATACAAAAACAAAAACTATTGAACTTGGTTCTTCTAAACCTACCCCTCCTAAAACCACATTTGAAGTCAATCAACCAGAATCATCACTTCCCATAAGTACCGAACCTGTAATTACATCTTTACCAACTAGTGAGTCTGAAGTAGTTGAAACTTAAGACCTTGAAGCATTGGAACCTGAGGTCATTGAACCTGAATTTCTAGATTTAGATACTTTACAACTCGAGGTTATACAACTTGAGGAAGCACAAATAACTAAAGCAACTACTTCGGGAATTCCTCCTCTTCCTTTCCCTTTATCTCAACCACAACTTGTATAATTCGGTCCCAACAGAGAAAAAATTTGCCTGGTCTTCTAAGCATACAAGAAATTACTAAAGAGGATTCTTCTTGCCCCAGAAATATTGTTCACATACCATTACAATATGATTTTTCTCCTTTGTATCATGATTTTCCTATCTTCACCTCTAATACTCAAACACAAGCTCCCTTACCTCAAACTCCTCATTCTAATTTTCCTTTGAACTTTCCTCGGAAAAATCCTTTGAGAAGTCTAACCATGACTGTGTCAGTGACAATTTTTAAAATTTTTTCTTCTATCATGAGTGAATCAACCAAAGTCGCAGCAACTTCTATGTTTGTCACTTCACCAAAAACTCACTTGTATGGTTGTTCGTGAGTGTCTCCTAGTTACCAATCATTGTTTGGAAATTTTTCTAGTGTATTGACCAATCCTTAGACTTCTTCCTTTTCATCCTCATCTGAAATACCATATGTTCCCTCTTTAATGAGCACCTCATAACCTATTCAACCTATTGTGCCTCAGTTTCCTTTGGAGAAACAATATGGTGCTTTCGTTAGTGGAATAGGTGTTATGAAGAATTTGGTATCTACAGATAAATACTAATTCCCTAGATAAGTAGCCATATCTAGAAAAATAGTTTAAAGCACTTTAATCTTTTTCTATAAACAATAGATAAGACAAAGAGAATGAGAGGACCTACTTGTACTTTCTCTTTCCTCTTGTCTCCTTTGTATCAGTCTTGTTGCTCCTTCCCGTACAGAACACACTTGATAAGTACATGTAAACATCAATAGAAGACAAAGAACCAATCAAGGAAAAAGATCTATTGGTTACAATTAAATGGAATCAGATACATTCACACATATAAGAATTATATATCAAGATAAGGATATGTAAAACGGTGTAAATACTTTATTGAATAGAAAGAAGAATTACAACCATGAAGCCTTATTCGAAGTCACTCCTCCATCTTTGGTTCCATCCACATCACATCATTAGCATGAAATTCTGGCAACATAATGACACTTACAATAATCTCAATTCTCAAACTAACATTATCTCCTTACTATTCATCAATGTCCAACCCCTGATAAGCTATATGAGTGATCAATTTATAGTCAAATGGAGGAGGTTTGGTCATAAATGAGGATATTGAATGGGCTTGAAAACTTAGAGTTACTTTCCATGGATGAAGGGATGAGAGGATAGGAGGTTTCTTAACTCATTCCCTATCCAATTCCGAGCTCATAGGAGATGATAAGTGTGGGAATCCTCTAGATGGATCCAGAAGATAAGAATATTCCCAGAACCCTATGATGATTTCACTCAAACTCGCCCAACACAGGTCAAAGTTGGCCTAATTGCTCTGCAGAGAACCCTTGCATGGGCCTAAGTGCTCTGCAGAGCACTCTTGCATGGGCCTACCTACGTTGGTCCTGCTAAGATACATTTAAGGATTTGTTCAAGCCATGAAACTCTTAGGGAAGGAGGCATTCAAATTGTTGACTTGTCTAGGGCATGTAGCAACTAAATTAGGGTTTAATGAGCCCTAATAGTACTTATCTTGATGATGGGAGTGATGTTCCCAAATGGATCTGTAAAAGCTGCCCCCTAAAGCATGAAGTCGAAAATAATAATGTCGAGTGATATGGTTTAAGATGTGATGAGGAGGTTTCGAAGTTGTTGGTGACCTACATCGATTACAATAAATAATGTCATGATATCTCATGAATTTTTGAGGGAAGGCATACCCATGCTCAATGTATAAACTTTCATTACAGGTACAGAGACAGTTGTCTACAGATATAGACCCATGATCAGAATGACTATCAATGTAAAACCATTGTATGAATGATTTGGTACATTTCCTGAAATCACAGCCCGGATGGATGAAACTAGATTCGAGGTCTTCTATCTCATTCAATCTTTTGCTCAAGTACAAGTCTAACCATGTAAAATATGTGATCTGAAGTCGAACATGGGAAGACACCATCGGATTACCAGCCAATGATGTAAGTCATTAACAGGCATGAGAGAAATCACCGATAATGATAATGATCCTCAAGGTATTGCAGTACATTCTATATGGTGTGAATGTATGTTTTGATATCGAACACCATGCAAAGTCTTTCAGTCGAAGGATGATGTCAACCTATCACCAGAAGCGAGAAACCTGTCATTGATGTATGCAAGCCTCAAGGTACTGGAAAGGTGTTCGTAAGTCAACTTCTTAGATAATGAGTTGATGTCGACAAGAAGAAACTCATCGTAGGAGGGCCTTGTTGTATCCCACATCAACAACACAAAACAAGTGTAATGATTTTGGAGATAGAATTTGACTGACGACACAAGGTTCAGGAATGGCGGTCATGAAAATGAAGGTTTATGAGTATTGAAAAGGATGAATTTTAATTGAGTGACTTCTCTTGAACATGTCGACGACACTAAATGGATTGGCAGCATTGACCCAAAACAAAAATCAATGGATGGTATGATAGACCAAGGTATGATGACCATGACTAAGATAACCCAACCCAAATAGTCAGAATGATGAAGTTAAAGTGTCATGTTCAAGAACGACTTGCTGCAATAAAGTGGTTTACCCCTTTTCCCATTTTCCCCCATCATTGTTGATCAGTAGCTCTTTAATTTTATCAAGCTTGAGGAGGATAACATTTGCTTGTTATATAATTTCACCCTTTGGGTGAATCCATTGCTATGTGATGTTTTAACGAGTCTAGTGAAGGTGAAACTCGGTATTGTCATGATTGACAAGTTTGTCGCTATTTGATGCTTTAATGAGTTTAACAACAAAGATAACTTGGTCCTTTTCATGTTTAGAGAGTTTGAAACAGGACGAAAAGAAAAATCCACAAGTTATTTTTCATAGATTTGTCTCTCAAGCCTGAAATAACTTAAAACAATATAAAGGAGAACTTATTGACCATGTTTGGTCAACGTATTCCTTTTTTGTAAATAATCTATCTCAGTCTGAAAAGGGCTAAACTTATACTGAGTAGATGTCATTTCCAATCCCTTAACGAGCTGAAAAGGACAAGCGCTCTGTAATCTTTTCATATTTCGAGAGTCTGACAAGAGCTTAAAGAGGACTCCGCTTTGAAGAACGAGTGGTGTCTAGGATAGCAACTAGTTCTGGTGATGTTGGAACTTCTCAAAACATATTGATTTATGTGAAGAGGCTAGCTAATAAGACCACTCATTGCCCCTGTTCCTCAAAAAAGGTAAAACAACCAAGTGAAAGTGTATGATTGGCCAAGCAGATAGTGGTGATGGAAGGAGAAGAACCAAGGCTCATCTCATGGAAGAGGCTGATAGAATGGAAATCACGAGGGCTAAAATGGAGATGGGTTCATATTGGATTTATTTTCATGTTTACACAAGCTTGGAACGAAAAACTATGCTTGGATTTAGTTTCATGTTTAAACAAGCTTGAAATGAAAAACTATGCTTGGATTGATCTACATGCCCCCAGCATGATGACTCAATTCTAGGTGCATGCCCCCCAAGCTTCATTGCGTTCATCTAAGTAGACTACTCATGGCTATCAGGTGGAAGGAATGAAGGTTCATTTACAAGATCAAGTGAAACAATCAGCTGGGATTTTACAAGATCTAATCAAAGACTCGACTTGGAACTTTGCTCTGGTGGATCTTGTTTCATTTTTTAATGAGCTTGACGCAAGACAAGGAACTTTGCTCAAATTCCTTGTTTCATTTTTTAACGAGCTTGACATAAGACAAGGAACTATGCTCATACTCCTTGTTTCATTTTTTAACGAGCTTGACACAAGACAAGGAACTATCATTGTATTCCTTGTTTCATTTTTTAACGAGGTTGACACAAGACCAGGAACTGTCCTCGTACCCTTTGTTTCATTTTTTAACAAGGCTGACACAAGACCAGGAACTGTCCTTGTATTCCTTGTTTCATTTTTTAACGAGGTTGACACAAGACCAGGAACTCTCCTCGTACCCTTTGTTTCATTTTTTAACGAGGATGACACAATACCAAGAACTGTCCTCATATGGCTTGTTTCATTTTTTAACGATGTTGACACAAGACCAGGAACTGTGCTCAAACCGTTTGTTTTATTTTTTAACAAGGTTGACACAAGACTAGGAACTGTCCTCGTATTCCTTGAACACGACCCATACAAGGTCATGACTTCCAAGAGGTGCTTATCTGATGGGAGAACAATGCTCTGGAAGGGATCCGTATCAAGGAAACCAAGATCTAGTTCCAATGCCCTCAGTACATAGCGTACAACATCACAGAATTGATCATCAGTTGATGTAGGCATGGAACAAGTTGCCACATAATTGACCCATGGTGGGGAAGATACCATTGGTACAAAAGGACCATTTAGGGAAGATGGTTGACTGGAAGTCATATTTGTATAGGGAAATGAAAGCTGGTCAATGATGACAATTCTGCCTTCACACGAGAAGCACATCACTCAAAAGAGTGTTGAAACAATAGCTCCCATGTCATAAACATAGTCACGCCCAAGAAGTAAATTGTAATCTAAAGGGCCTTGGACTACCATCACATTGAGATAAATAATTTTTCCTCCCAAATTAATAGGAAACTAAGGGAGGATCACTAATGGTTGACTGGTTCCTCTGTTAGAAGCTAACATATTCTGGGTAATAGGCAAGAGTGATGGTGAACCAAGCGCTTGCTAAGAAGTAGAGGAAAGGATACTCACATATGCACCTTCATCTATAATAGTGCCAGATACAACCATATTACAAACCTGTACTATGATCTAGAAAGGCACATAAGAAGGAAGATGAAATCCTGCTAGTCGATTCCAATCAAAGGAAGTGACCAAACTACTTGGAGGCGGTACCGTAGAAATGAGAGAATTAACCCCTTGAGTTAGGACAGCGGGAGGATTTTCCTCCTATCTTTGTTGACACCTAATCTTCATGATTGGGAATTTTATGTAACTAAATAAATTGGGAGGGTGAACAGTCATCGAGAGATGAACTGGACAATCACTCCCTATTGTATATAAAAATGGGTTACCTATGGAATAATACACCAATCAGTTTTTCTGCCTTTGGAGAGTTACTGCCTGACCTGACATGGTATCAGAGCCAGCTCCCTGTTTACCCTTTATGTCTTTGTAACTCTTTCTATAATTCTATCTGCCTACCTACGTTCTGTCTCTGCGTTGTTCCTGACACTCAGAATCCTAAATCATTCTGTATCCCTGCGCCACTGGGCTCTGTCCATTAACGCATCTGTATCTTAACGCATCTGTATTAACGCATCTGTATTAACGCATCTGTAGTTTTCTCATCCGAATAGACAGGTGTTTAGATGCTTTCACCTATGTCGGCCACGTGCGTATATCAAAGCCTTATGTTCCAGGAGATTGACCGCAGTCTGGCCCAAAAAAAAATGGGGAAGTTTCTGTTTTAAAAAGGGTTCTTACATACTCTGTGGTTCCTTCACATGTCGTTTCTACTGTACAATTCCTTTGAGATAACTTCTTCCGTAGCAAAGCTTTCTTTCTTCAGTTACAGATTTAAACCATGCGAAGTTGCAAGTTTTTATGAAAACGCATAGATCATGCAGCAAATTTTCCCTATTATGTCCTCTGGCATGTTGCTGTTATTTGCAAATGCAATAGTTATGTACAAGGTACATCTGCCAGGTATGTTTACCAGTCCGTTGGCTATGGTCCAGTAGACCAGTTGGAGTTTACCACAACTGGCCAGGCTCAATTCCCGGTGTGTAAGCTCTTGCACCTGTTTCGCTTTGTAGACCATCTGGTGCGAGGTGCTTCAGTCGTTCATTGTGATATAGACCGAGGAAAGTCTCCGGGCCATATTTCGCAGAAATTGCAAGCTCGAAAGAGCAGATCTTCGCTTTGTAGACCATCTAGCGTCGTCTGTGGGAAGTCCTTGAGAGTGAACATTGCTGAGGATAGATCTAGACGAGGATTTTGAGATCTTGTACTCTTATTGGGCAGCAATGACATGGTATGGTAACAAAACTGCGTCCTGGTAGTCCACAATGTCCGTGGATACGTCTTGAGTTCGAATAGTATTGCGCAGTTTATATATCATTCAAAGCGTTTATATATCATTCAAAGTATTGCACAGTTTATATATCATTCAAAGCATTTATATATCATTCAAAGCATTTGTGGTATTGCGCAGTTTTATATATCATTCAAAACATAGTAGTATTGCACAGTTTTTTAATCATTTGAATGGTAATGCTGCGTTGAAAAGTTAAAGCATTAAAGTGATAAGTAATATTGAAGTGATATGTACATAATATTTCAATGAAATGTTGATGCTTCTATCAAACATTAGAGGGATTTGAAGAAAATATAGTGCATAAGGCTGTAACATAAGGAAGTTTTTTTCAGCAGAAGTATTTTTTACAGAAAGCATTCAATCATCTCTATGGTAGGATTAGTTCTCACTGGCAAGGAGAACTATCCTGAATGGTCCCAGATGATAAAACACACCCTCATCTTCAATGAGTTGTGGAAGGGAGTGTGTGTCGGAGAAGGAGACAATGACCCAGTACAGCCTACATCAGACAAAGAGCTCGTCATTTGGGAAAACAAGAACAACAAAGCATATGCATTAATCGCAGCATCTGTAAATGAAGAAGTAAGTCACCATATTTCATCATATTCAACTGCCTTTGAAGCTTTACAAAAGCTCAAAGAACTCTATGACTCACATTCTGCACTTGAAGTTGTTCAGCTCATGATTAAACTCTTCACTCTTGAACTGAAAAATAATGATCCTCTTGCTCTTGCATCTGAAGTAAAATCCATAATGCATGATATCAAATCCACTAAGGTTGAGCTGGATATCCCTCTTATTTCTTTTCTCAAGGCACTCTATCCTACTTACTCCAATTATCTTGAGTCTTTACAAGAAAATGGAAATCTTAAAGATATAACCTTTGACTCTCTTGTGAAAAATTTTGCTGAAAGAGAGAAAGCCTTTGGAAAGAAGACAGTCCCTGAATCTTCTGAAGAGACTGTTTGCCTTGCTCATAAAGAAACGCATCCTGCTCAAGATTCTACAAGAGGAAGAGGTGGACGAAGAGGAAGAGGAAGATACTTCAGAGGCAGGGGGGGCAAACATTCTGAAGGAGAAAAAGCAGATCTGCATTGCATTCACTGCAAACGAAATGGATCACATGATGCTTCTACATGCAAGCTACCATGGGACAAAATTGAGCAGAAAAGAAACCAGCAAAAAGGTAAAACTGATGATACAAACAAAGGTAAAGCACCTGAATCCGCTCACTATATTGAGGCACAATGTAACATTGGAGTAAATGAAGATTTGTTTAATGCTTCACTTGCCTCTTCGAAAAATGATTGGTTGCTTGATTCAGGAGCAACCTGTCATATGACTCATAGGAAAGATTTTTTTTAAGATTTCACTGACAATGTTGATGGAGCAGTATACTTTGCAGATCAGTCAAAAATCAAGCCATCAGGGCTTGGCACAATCAGGCTTAAACTGCCTGGTCTTCCAGACTTTCTTCTGGATCATGTTCTATATCTCCCATAGCTCAAGAGAAACTTGTTATCCTTGGTCCACATCTACCAGCAAGGTCACTCCATTCATATGTTTGATGGCAAGCTTGAGGTAAGAAAAGCATCTGACCACTCACTTGTCATGAGGGGAATAGAAGAAGAAAGGCTTCTCAAACTACAAGGAACCTCTGCTCATGCACAACATTTCTCATATATATCTCATCATGAAGAAGGTACACTTCCATCAAGTTTATTATGGCATGCTAGATTTGGACATTTAAACTATGACAGTCTCCGCTTATTGAAGAAAAATGGTGTTGCTGGTTTGCCTACAATTCCTAGGAAACATAAGCAATGTGATGCTTGCATTCTAGGAAAGCATAGCAAACAGTCTTTTCATGATTCACATTCAAGAGCACATAGGAAGCCTGAACTCATTCGTTCAGATTTATGTGGTCCAATGCCTGTTCCTTCTGCAAATGGAAATAAATATATCATGACATTTATTGATGATTACACCAGAATGTGTTGGGTTTATTTATTGAAGAACAAATCTGATGCTTTTCAAACATTCAAGAATTTTCATAAATGGATTGAAAATGATGCACAATCTCATATTGGGTCTATTCACACTGATAATGGAAAAGAATATACATCAAATGAATTTGAAAACTATCTTCGCTAACATGGGATCAAACATCAAACAACTGTGCCTTATAATCCCCAACAGAATGGTGTAGCTGAAAGAATGAATAGAACAACCTTGAATATGGTACGATCCATGCTTTTCTTCAAAAATGTAAAGATAATGTTTTGGTCTGATGATGTTCTATGTGCTGCATATATAAAGCATAGATGTCCATCTAATGCTATAAGAAACAAGACTCCTTATGAATTGTGGTATGGACATGTTCCTTCGGTAAAACATCTCAGGATCTTTGGTTCCACCTATTATGATTTGATACCAAAGGTACATAGAAACAAACTCGGTGCTAGAAGTCGTCAGTGTATCTTCCTGGGGCATTCAAACACCTCTAAAGCATGCTGCCTCTATGATGAAGTAAATAAAAAGTTTTTTGTATCTAGAGATGTCATTTTTCTTGAATCATCCAAATCTGACAATGTTGTTGAGCGGCAACTTCATCGCTTGGATAGATTCGCAAAAACGAAATCATTTCACGAATTTGACAATCAGATTCCACATCTTGAAGGGGGAATTCCTATACTAGATCAACATGTGGAATATTCTTCTGAAGAACAATCTCCCCTGCATGAAACTCCAACAACGAATGATGCTTTAAGTGATGTAATTGATAGAATTGGGAGACTCAATCTTGATTCAGTCCCAACTTAATCAACAGAGCAGCCTGGACCATCTCAGAAAGGTCCCCCAAAGTGGCTAGCAAAGACACTTGGAAGTGTTCATCCTGATGAAATTGGAAAAACAGGAACCAGAAATTCAAACCAACAAAATGGAGGTGATGTAGATGACTCTAATTCACCTGTTGATATGGATGTTACTTATGATTGTGAATTGAACTTGTCTACAGATTTTGAACCAACTTCCTTCAAAGAGCTGCTTCTCATGATGAATGGAAAAAAGCGATGCAAAAGGAGTATGATGCTCTCATAAAGAATGGCACTTGGAAGTTGGTTGATCCTCCATTTGGAACGAAACCAATTGGCTGCAAGTGGGTCTACAAGAACAAGAACAAAGCTAGGCTTGTGGTAAAAGGTTTTGCACAGAAGGAAGGGGTCGATTATGAGGAAACTTTTGCCCCCACAGTAAAATGGGCCACCATCTGGACACTCTTTGCACTAGCAGCTCAGAACGGTTGGAAAGTCCATCAAATGGATGTAAAAACTGCCTTCTTGAATGGAGATCTAAAAGAGAATGTTTTTATGTCCCAGCCTAAAGGATTTGCTGTGAAAGGACATGAAAATAAAGCATGCAAACTTGTGAAATCCTTGTATGGCCTCAAACAAGCACCGCGAGCCCGGTATGAAAAACTAACTAAGCATCTTCTGAAACTCAACTTCAATCATTTTGATCTTGATGATGCAACTTTATTTGTCAAGAAAGTTGGCAAAACAGTTGTGTATCTTGTGGTATATGTAGATGATCTTTTAATGATAGGGAACAATGAAAGCTACCTTGCATCCATAAAGAAGGAATTGGGGAAAAGTTTTGAAATGACTGATTTGGGCTATGTTCATTACTATCTTGGCATTGAAGTAACCCAACATCCAAAATCCATATTTCTTTATGAAAAGAAATACATTGGAGATTTGTTCAATAGATTTGGCATGACACAGTGCAATCCTCTTTCTACTCCAATGGAACAAAACATAAAGCTCACATCTATTGAAGGAAAGGAATTTGAGGATGCAACAAAGTATAGACAACTTGTATGAAGTCTCATCTACGTCACTACTACCAGACCAGACATTTCATTTACTGTTGGAATCCTCTCCAGGTTCATGTAAAACCCTTGTGAGGGACATTGGTCTGCTGCAAAAAGAGTTCTAAGGTACTTGAAGGGAACTCAAGACCTTGGAATCAAGTATACACAGGTGGACGACTTCAGCTTGATTGGATACTCTGATTCAGACTTTGATGGAGACAAAGAAACTGGGGTATCTACCTCAGGATATGCTATGAGTCTTGGATCAGGAGCTGTCTCCTGGAGATCACGCAAACAACCAGTTCCAGCAGATTCCACAACAGAAGCAGAATACGTGGTAGCAGCTGAAGCAACAAAAGAAATTGTGTGGCTCAGGAAAATTCTTGAAGATTTGCAGGTAAAACAAGTACAATCAACTCCACTCATGATTGATAACACCTCTGCGATAAAACTGGCCAAGAACCCAAAGTTCCATGATCGAACAAAGCATATCAATACTAAATATCATCTGATTCAACATCATGTTGAGGCCAAAACAATCCATCTCCATCATTGTTCCACAAATGAGCAAATTGCAAACATCTTCACCAAAGCACTTGGAAAGGAAAAGCTTGAATGATTCAGAATGATGCTTGGACTCACCAACATCCCTTCAGATTAAGGGGGGGAATGTTGACACCTAATCTTCATGATTGGGAATTTTATGTAACTAAATAAATTGGGAAGGTGAACAGTCATCGGGAGATGAATTGAACAATCACTCCCTATTGTATATAAAAATGGGTTACCTATGGAATAATACACCAATTAGTTTTTCTACCTTTGGAGAGTTACTGCCTGGCCTGACAATCTTGATGGAACAGGAGGATTGCCCCCAAGCTCATTAGAATCTGAAGAAATGAAAATAACCTGAGTGGTATCATATTCAATCTCTTCGGGAAAAGTACAATTAACTGAAGGTGAAATTGGGTCAAGTGTTTCCTTGACCTATGATAGGCTAGGTATACACTCATGGGAGTCACATTCAGAGAGAGTGGGTTTGACCGACGGTTGATTTAGGTCAGTCATTTTATCAACTAGTGAGGGATTAAGGGATAGTCTCTTGTAACAAGATAAAAGTCATTGCTGTGAAGTAGGATGGTTATCCAACACTTTTTTGGCTTCATCCAGATAGGGACAAAGGTGAATGGGTTGATTCCCTTCACATAACCTACAGGGAGACTTAACTTTACCCCTTTTTCCATGAACTTTATTACCACTAGTTGATGGTGTGTCACCAGCATGATCTCTAGAAGTTGAGGACATAGGATGATGTGAACGGGAAGACCATTCTTCTAAGATCTGAGGAATACTAGAACAATTTCGAAGAACATGGTCTCCCACACAAATTTTGCATGGTTATCGAACTTTGTGCAGCTTGACAAACAATTTCTCATCAGATGTTGCATTCAATGCAATGGTTGCTTGGTTGCCCCTCTGCTAAATCTTCTTCTTCTTCTTCTTCTTCTTCTTCCCTTTCTTCTTCTTCTTAGCCACCTGGTTACTAGTATTAATACTTTCACTAGGCAAAGAGGAAGAAGGGGAGGAAGAAAGAACTGACGAAGAAGGAAAAGGGTCAATTTTGAGATCAACTGGAGGTTGATTTTGTCCAGTTGGAGGAGTACTCGATTGTGGAGAAATCATGAAATTTTGAACCAAGGAGGTTGAAAAAAGCCACATTGACCTGCCAATGGTAAATCTCGGAAGGGACAATGTAGCCATATAAAGAGCACCAATATTTCTGAAAGGAGGAAAAGGACTAGGATTCCTATCAAAAGGAATTCCTTGATCGGTGGTCTCCGAAGTTGTTTCCATATGTCTCAACATAATATCAAGTAATGAATTATGAGCATGGAGGATGTTATCGAAGGTCAATTAATTTTATTTTAATCAAAATAACATAACAAAACAAAAGAGGGATAATCTAGGAAAAAGGATTACCAAGTAACTATGAATTGCAGAATACCTCCTAGTGAACCGAGAAGTACGGGCAAGAAATCTCCCAGAACGCTGTGTTCGTTGTATCACAGTGTACAAGGTGGCCGACTCGGTTACTTAAGGATGGATAGCAACCTAGTGTTTTCCTCCCATGCATACCCGAAAGTACGTGGAGGCCAAATTCGTATTAGTGCTATCTTAAGAAAAACCGCATAGTGAGAGCATTCCCATATACTTTATGTACTGTAACACTGCCCTATATACCTAAAGGTACGTGGATGAGCTACGATATACTCATGTATGTGGAATGAGGTATCGCACTCAGGATGTATCATAGACAAGTTAGCGACAACTGCTATGTTTTACAATGTCGGAACACGTCTCTAGCCTAGAACCTCTAAATGTTCTGCGTTAGATGACAATGCTCCATTAGGTTAATTGATGTTAATTTTAAGATGATCTTAATTAATAATTTGCCTTTCAAGGTTCACCACGTGATGTATTTTCAATTCATAGAATGCAAATAATATGATAAGCATTTTTTCCATTAAATTAATCAATGTGAATCTTAGCTAATAGGGATAGAGCAATCAGATTTCTTTCAATCAAAGAGAAAAGAGCACAATCTAATGCAATTTCCCTAAACTATTCCTATGAGCACACACAAATTTTTTCAATGCATGATGTAATTTTTTATTTTCAATTCCCTTAATGTTATTATGAACAAAAGGAAACTAATGCACATACAATCAATCAATCCTTTTACAAGAATGAAGACTTTATGACAGTTTTGTTTCGAAGGAAAAGAATAATTTTATGACACTTTCTTTTGAACAAACATTAATAAAATATAAGCTAACTTTGGCAATGAAATGATAATGATAAATAAATCATTTAAGAAACATTAATCAATTAAGCCAAAGTAGGGCTGGAAAGAGGAAATACAAGTTGATTTCAAAGATACTACAATCATTAATCTTTCAGCAAACATAAAGAGAAGGAAATTTGGAGAAAAAACCCAATCCAAAGGTTAAAAATTTCCCCAAGGTGGATCAACGCAGGTCAAAGAGGGCCTAACTGCACTGTAGAGCACTGTCCCCTAACCAAGCCTGCGTTGATTCCTGAGAGGCCACTCAAGAGTCATTTAACCTCAATTGTTTGACCAAATAATACTTCAACAAGGCTGAAATAGAATCAATGAAAGGAAGTGTCTTAGGATGTGGATAAGCTACTTGGAACAATGATCGTTCCCCAATGGGGTCACCAATTTGTTATGAAGAATTTTGTATCTACAGATAAATACTAATTCCCTAGATAAGTAGCCATATCTAGAAGAATAGTTTAAAGCACTTTAACCTTTTTCTATAAAAAATAGAAAATACAAAGAGAATGATAGGACCTACTTGTACTTTTTCTTTCCTCTTATCTCCTTTGTATCGGTCCTATCACTCCTTCTTGTACTTAACACACTTGAGAAGTACCTGTAAACATCAACAGAAGAAAAAGAACCAATCAATGCAAAAGATCTGTTGATTATAAGTAAATGGAATCATATACATTCACACATATAAGCGTCATACATCAAGATAAGCATATGGAAAAAGGTGTAAATACTTCATTGAATAGCAGGAAGAATTACAACCATGAAGCCTGATTAGAAGTCACTCCTCCAACTTTGGTTCCATCGACATCACATCATAAGCATGACATTCTGGTAGCATAACGACACTTACAATAGTACCAATTATCAAACTAACATTATCTCCTTACAATTCATCAAAGTTCAGCACCTCATCACTTAAATGAGTGCTCAATTTATAGGAAAATGGAGGAGGTTTGGTCATAAATGAGGGTATTGAATGGCCTTCCAATCTTAGAGTTAGTTTCCACGGAGGAAAGGATGAGAGGATAGGAGGTTACATAACTCATTCCCTATCCAATTCCAAGCTCATAGGAGATGATAAGTGTGGGAATATTTTAGATGTCTCTAGAAGATAAGAATATTATGAGAACTCTATGATGATTTCACTCAAACTCGCCTAGCACAGGTCAAAGTGGGCCTAAGTGCTCTGAAAATCACCCTTGCATGGGCCTAAGTTCTCTACAGAGCACCCTTACATGGGCCTACCTGCGCTGGTCCCTCTAGGAGTCTTTTCAGGATGTCTTCAAGCCATGAAACTCTCAATCAAGGAGGCATTCACAGTGTTGACTTGTCCAAGGCATGTAGCAACTGAATTAGGGTTTGATGAGCCCGAATAGTACTGATCTAGATGATGGGAGTGATGTGCCCAAATGGATCTGTAACACTAGGGAATCTAAAACAACCTACTTTGTACCCTCTTCTTGGGGGTAGTTTCCTCCATATACTCCTAATCCTTCAGCAAGGGAAAAACCTATTTCTTGTGTGTTCCCATCTACGAATCTAATGCTACATTTTTTATACTTGATACTATTCAAGTCCTCTTCATATAGGTCCTCCATTTCGAGTAACGGTTTCTCCTACTTAAAATCTTATGTTTCCTGTTCATCTTAGTTTGGTATTAACTCAAATCCCAGCCTCTCAACCTCTTCTCGCTACACCTAAGCTTCCTATTTATTAATATTTTCCATCCATACCTCCAATTTCCCAAGTTACACCTCAAATTACTCAACTTATTTAGGCTATATCCCAAATACAAACTAGTCAAACGATACCCAAAAATTCTCAAATTTCATCTACCTGGCCTATTTAAGGTGAATTATGTTGTGTGTGGAGCATGATTGTTCAGAGGTCTTTGTTTCAGCCGGATGTATACCCCAGGAAGTTTGTACACCCCTCCACGTGGGGGGGACTTGTCCCCCCCGCGGGGGTCCGGGGGGGCCGATCCCCCCCGCTGAGGGGTCCGGGGGCAGTGCCCCCGAAGCTAAAAACAAATGTAAAATTGCCTTGTAAAAGTATAGTAATTTCTAGTCAATCTGGGCCGTTCATTAGGCAGATGATCTGACGGTAGAACTTATGTTTAGTTTAGGGTTTTTTGCCCTAGAACGCAACCCCTCTCTTTGTATGAGGGTATTGTATTGAAGGCTGAGATATAGATGTGTATTCAGTGAGCGAGAAATGGAGAGGTGAGACTGTGAGAGAAAATAGAGGATATTACAACGGATTTGTTGTAGGTTGTGTCTCTTCATTTTGCTAGATAATAGAAACGAAGGACTGGCTGTTCGGGGTGGACGTAGCCCAAACTGGGTGAACCACATATATCTGTGTCTCTCTTGGTTTGTGCGTTTTCTGTGTTTATATTTCTGCAATATTTTATGTGTTCCATTGCTCCGTAATATATAATTTTCTAAGAACTGGTATCAAAGCCGAAGGTCTATTTGGCTGATAAACTCGCAAGAAAGAAGGGTTCCTGGTTCGAGTGGGAGCAATGGCGCAAGATGGTAAGTTTAGGGTCGAGAAATTTAATGGCCAAAACTTCTCGCTGTGGAAGATGCAGATGGAAGATTATCTGTATCAGAAAGATCTATACCTACCATTGGGCGGAAAAACAAAGATGCTGACGGGTATGAAATATGAAGAATGGAACCTTCTCGATAGAAAGGCACTCGGAACAATACGGTTGTGCCTTGCTGCGTCAGTCGCCTTCAACATTTCGAAGGAAACCACGACAGAGGGTTTGATGCAGATGTTGTGTTATGAAACCAGCTCAAGAGAAGATAGAAAAGATAGATCAACGCCTTAGAATTTAGCTCTTTGAGGGGGCAACCTCCTTTACATTACATAAATGAGCAATTCTTTGATGATACAAATGACAAAACCTCCTTTCTATATATAGGAGTCCAAGGAGTCACAATATAATCCAGCCGACCTAACAATAATAATATAAAGCCAGAAAAATAACAATAGAGGGATTCTATGGGGGACAAAAATAACAACATGGGGGTAATAGGGGCACAACAATATAAATAAGGGGTATAACTACAATAGTAATGGGGTAATCACTAGTATTATAGGGACCCAACATGCCCCTCTCCTTCAAAAAAGTGTTGTCATCAACGCTTGAGTAGTTCTGGATACTTATGCATAAAATTCTCATCCTCCCATGTGGAATCTTCAGCGGATAAGTTCTTCCACTTGATAAGATACTCTGAAATTGCTCGATTTCGTAGCTTTCGAGTTCTTGTTTCTGTGACTGCTTCCGATTCCAATATAATTTTTCCTTCCTCATCAAGTTCTGGCAATATTGTTTGCACTGGGAGCTTGTCGCCTATAACCTTCTTTAAACATGAAACATGGAAAACTGGGTGCAATCGAGAAGCTGCAGGAAGCTCCAATTTGTATGCCATAGTACCAATCTTTTGCAACACCTTGTACGGACCATAATACTTTGGTGATAATTTATTATCCTTCTTAGCTTGCTTTAGGGACATTTGCTTATATGGTTGTAGCCGTAGGAATACCCAATCACCTACATCAAAACTTCTTTCACTGCGATGTTGATCTACCTGTTGTTTCATTCTATTTTGTGCCAACACGAGGTTATCCTTTAAGAGTTGGAGGACTTGTTGTTGATGTTCGATGTGATGTTCCATTGCCTAAACCTTAGAATTTTCTCTTAAATATGATGTGATGGATGGTGGTTGATACCCATAAAGTGCCATAAATGGGGTCATTTTTGTTGCTGTATGGAAGGAAGTGTTATACCACCATTCAGCCAGAGGCAACCATTTGACCCATTGTGTCTGTTTATCAGATACAAAGCAACGAAGATATCCTTCCAAACATTTGTTTACTATCTCAGTTTGCCCATCAGATTGAGGATGATTAGATGAGCTATGAGCTAACTGAGTACCAAGACAAGAAAATAATTCTGTCCAAAAATTTCCAGTGAAAATGGGATCTCTGTCACTTACAATAATCTTTGGGTTTCCATGTAGCTTTTGAATTGTTTCCATAAATGCAGTAGAAACTGTACTGGCTTTAAATGGATGTGATAATGCACAAAAGTGTGCATACTTGGTAAGTCTGTCAACTACCACCATGATGACACTCTTTCCCTCAGAACTTGGGTAAACCTGTGATAAAATCCATTGAAACCTCCTCCCAATGTTGGCTTGGAATGGATAAAGGTTGTAATAGACCCGGTGTCTTAATTGTTTCAACTTTATTTTGTTGGCAAACCAAACATTATGCCACAAACTTTTGAATATCTGATTTAAGGCCATCCCAAAAAAATTCCTTCTTAACCCTGTGGTAAGTTTTTAAAAATCCTGAGTGCCCTCCTAAGGGAGAAGTGTGCAATTCCATAAGAATCTTTTGTTTTAGCTGGGAATTCTTACAGAGGTATAAGCGATCTTTGTACCATAATGAATCATTTTTCCAGCTAAATGTATCAGACGTACTGGAATCTTGTTGTAGCTTTCGAATAAGTGCCCACACTTCTTCATCATTCTTCCATTCCTCCCTTGCTTCGTTTATCCAATCTGGTTGGATAATAGAAATGGCGCACAACAATGCTTCCACATCCTCATCCTTTCTTGAGAGTGCATCTGCCACCACATTTTGCTTCCCTTTTTTGTAGATGATTTCAAAGTCATAACCCAACATCTTTTGACCCACTTTTGTTGCTCTTCAGAGGATAATCTTTGTTCTAAAAAGTATTTAAGGCTATCATGATCCGTTTTTACCTTGAAGTGTCTTCCCATTAGGTAGGGTCGCCATTTCTTAAGTGCATGGAGTATTGCCAACATTTCCTTCTCATAAATAGCTTTGCTTAAAAACTTTCCCTTGATTGGACGACTTTCAAAAGCAATGGGTCTTTCATCTTGCATTAGAACAGCACCAATTCCATTTCCTGAAGCATCACATTCCACAATAAAGGTTTTTGTGAAGTCCGGTGTAGCTAAGACCGGTGCTTGGCACATTGCCTCTTTAAGATGTTCAAAGGCCTTTGTTGCTTCCGGAGTCCATGAAAATGCATCTTTCTTCAATAATGTTGTTAGAGGTGCTGCTATTCTCCCATAATTCTTAACAAACTTGCGATAATACCCTGTCAACCCAAGAAATCCTCGCAGATGCTTTATGGATGTGGGGATTTTCCATTCCTTAATGGCTTTAATTTTGCTAGGGTCTACCTTAACTCCTTCATGAGATACAATATGACCCAAATATTCCACCTCCTGGACTCCAAAGAAACATTTGGATCTTTTTGCATATAATTGTTTCTCCTCCAATAGTTGTAGCACCCTGTCAACATGTTCAACATGATCCTTCCAAGACTTGTTGTAGATTAGTATATCATCAAAAAATACTAACACAAATTTTCTAAGGAATGGTTTGAAAATTGAATTCATCAAACCTTGAAATGTTGAAGGTGCATTGGTAAGGCCAAAAGGCATGACCAAAAATTCATAATGACCCTCATGAGTTCTAAATGCCGTTTTCGGAATGTCTTCAATCTTCATTCTGATTTGATGATATCCCGAACGAAGATCCAACTTGGTGAAGTAAATTGATCCATGCAATTCATCCAGTAATTCATCAATGACAGGAATGGGGAACTTATCTTTAATAGTGAGCTTGTTGAGCTCCCTATAATCCGGACACATGCGCCATGATCCATCCTTCTTGTGCACCAATACTACTGGAGCAGAGAAAGAACTTTGACTTGGTTGAATTATACCAGCCTCTAGCATTTCTGCAACCATACGTTCAATTTCACTTTTTGGACATAGGGATATCTGTACAGCCTGATGTTTGGAGGAACACTTCCTGGAATCAGATGAATAGCATGATCATGATCACGCATAGGTGGGAGACCTTTGGGAGTCTCAAATACCTTGGAATGATTGTCCAGGACTTTTTGGAGATCTAGAGAAATAGATGATTCCGATGTGGAAACATCTAGCGAACATAATTGTGCAATTACACCTCTTTGCTCCTTTTTTAGAAGCTTTGTCATACCATTAGAGCTGATTATCTTTCCTGGTTTCCCTGCAATACCCCTTAATTCAACTTCCTTTCCTTCCGTAGAAAATTTGATGAAAAATTCTTGAAAATTAAAAGCTATTGTACCCAAGGATTGTAGCCATTGGACTCCTAGTACAACATCAGCACCTCCCATTGGAATGGAAAGCATTGGGCTAGTCAATACATATTCTCCCATGGATAGCTTGATATTATGGCACTTTCCAGAGCAATTTATTGTTCCTCCATTTGCAATCATCACTTGACACTCTGGTGCTGGATATAGGAAGCAATTCAATTCTTTTGCTACCCTACAATGAATAAAATTGTGGGTGCTTCCTGAATCAATCAACACTATTACCTTTTTCTTCTTGATTTGTCCTTCTATCTTGATGGTTTGAGGAGTGGTAATTCCCGCCAATGCATTACAAGATATGGTCAGATTTATTTGTTCTTCATCTAGGCTTTGTTCCTGGAGTATATCTTCTTCTTTTGACCTTTCTTGCTCCTTTTCTTCTTCCTCTTCACAATCTATGTAGAATAATTTCTTCTCAGCACACTTATGACCTTTAGTGTATTTGCTATCACAACTGTAACAAAGCCCTTTTGCTCTTTTTTCTTCCAATTGTTGTGGTGTCAACCTTATAGGTTGTGGAAGACTAGGGGCAACAACACTTCCGTCTTTATAGTTGTGAGTGGTATGCTTCCTGGTTGCCATAATTTTGCTTTCCATTTTTCTTGCTAACCTGAATGCCTTCTCTAATGAATCAGGTTCCCAAAGGCGAACATCATGTTGGATATTATCCTTTAAAGACCCTATGAACACATCAATCCTATGCTCCTCTGGAATATCTTTTACCCTTATGTTCAATTTTTGGAACTCCTCAATGTGCTCCATTACTGAACCCTTTTGTTTGAGACTTATCAATTGGCTAAAAAAAGTGTTGCTTTTTGTATCTTCATAATGTGCTATCAATTCTTCCGTAAAAATTGCCCAAGTGATAATTTTTTTACGAGAGCAAAGCCATTGATACCATACAAACTGATTTGGTTCCAAATATACAGTTTCCATACGTACCTTTTGTGTGTTTTGCACATTATTGAGATCGAAGAATTGCTCCATCTGTAATATCCATGTGGCGGGATCCTTGCCATCAAACTTCCTCATATCGATTTTTGGAATATGGTGGGTCTTCGATCCAACATTAGATCTATGGAATCATGGTTAACATTAATTTTGTTCACATCATGAGTTTCCTTTACAACCTTTTCACCATTAGTAAGTATTTCTTGTAGAAAAATTGTCAAATCTGTCTTCAAATCTGCCTTGTCTGTCTTCAAATCTGTCCTCAAATCTATCTTCAAATCATCCATCTTAGCTTCCATGCCATTTATCTTAGATTCCACACCATTTATCTTAGATTCCACTCCATTTATCTTAGATTCCACGCCACTTATCTTAGCTTCTGTTAGCTTTTGTGAGCGTGACATTTGTTGCACTTGTTCTTGTAATTTTGATATATCATGTAGCATTTCTTCCTCTTCTTCATGAGTCATGCTAGAGCTTTCAGGTTTCTTACTAGGTGTTTGCATTTTCTTTCCTCGGGGCATCAGTTACCGATAATAATGCTTTACTATGCCCTTTGAATTCCGTTAAACCAAGCTTACAAAAAAATTAAAAAAAAACTACACACCTTTTTTCACTTTATAGAAGCCTGATATTGAATTTGATGTATCCATATAATTTTAGATCATCCAGTTTTGAAATTGCGATCTGTAGTAGCCTTCTGTGTCCTCTTTCCAATGCCACAAGTCTAACCCGAATTGGATTCTCCAAGGAAGAGTTATGTGAAATCTCCCACAGTGACTTGCTTTTATACTAGTTCAGTAGAGCGAACTTGTATGATGTGCCAAGAGTCACTATTTCAACCTTGAATCTAAACCACACGTATAAGAAACTACAGTCTGTCCTCTTTCTGTACCTTTTTACGAAATTTCAATCCGATCCCCAGAGAGAAAGTTATGACGATTTTCCCCAAGTCACCCGTTTTGAATGTAATTCAGGAGTCTGCAAAAAGACTAACTTCCTGAGATCATATCTCCTAAAATATCGCGCGAAAAGTTCTGAAATTTGGACCCAAGGTTCAGTGCAATTTCTTCTCAAATGGGTTTTTTTTGTGACTTTTGAAACATCACAGAAAAAAAAGTTATAGCGAAAATTCCACGATGACCTGTTTGGAGCAGCGAAACCCTAGAATCCAAAGCTCTGATACCAAATGTTATGAAACCAGCTCAAGAAAGATAGAAAAGATAGATCAACGCCTTAGAATTCAGCCTCTTCGAGGGGGCAACCTCCTTTACATTACATAAATGAACAATTCTTTGATGATACAAATGACAAAACCTCCTTTCTATATATAGGAGTCTAAGGAGTCACAATATAATCCAGCCGACCTAACAATAATAATATAAAGCCACAAAAATAACAATAGAGGGATTCTATGGGGCACATAAATAACAACATGAGGGTAATAGGGGTACAACAATATAAATAAGGGGTATAACTACAATAGTAATGGGGTAATCACTAGTATTATAGGGACCCAACACGTTGTCGAAACTATATGAAAAACCCTCAGCCTCAAACAAGGTATTTCTTATGAAACGGTTATTTAATATGAATATGTCGGAAGGTGGATATGTTGCAAACCATTTAAATGATTTTAATACAGTTACAAGTCAGTTAAGTTCTGTAGGGGTAAACTTTGATGATGAAGTTATAGCTCTGTTATTCTTGTGCTCATTACCAGAAAGTTGGAATGGTTTGGTAATGGCCATTAGTAACTCTGTTTCTGGATCTAGTACTTTAAAGTTTGATGATGTTTTCAGTGCTATCCTTAGCGAGGAAATGCGATGGAAAAGCTCCAGTGAGACATCGGGAAATGCTTTGAGTGCAGAGTCTAGAGGAAGAAAAATGGAAAGAGGAAAGAGCTCAGGATATCGCAGTAAATCAAGGAAAGGCAGATCCAAGTCCAGATCGGGGATAGTGTGCTGGAAATGTGGAAAGAAAGGACACCTAAAGAAAGACTGTAGATCTCGAAAGGGAAAAGAAGGAGATGCACAGCAAGAAAACAATCATGAAGCAAATGTGACAGGTGAGGTGTTACAAGATGCTTTGATTCTGTCTTTCGAAAATATTACTGATTCCTGGGTGGTAGATTCAGGGGCTTCATTCCATGCCACCTGATAAGAAATACTTTCATGACTATGTTCAAGGAGATTTTGGACAAGTTCGTCTGGGTGATGATAAACCCTGTAAAATCGTTGGAATGGGTAAGGTTCTTGTAAAACAGCAGAATGGAAACCAATGGCTATTAAAGGAGGTAAGGCATGTTCCAGATCTAAAGAAAAATCTGATTTCAACAGGGCAGTTAGGCGGTGAAGGTTGTGTGACAACTTTCACAGATAAAGCTTGGAAGGTCACCAAAGGAGCCTTGGTAATAGCAAAAGGTGAAAAGGTTGGTACATTGTATTTATGCAATGGTATTTCTAACTCTGTTAATGCTTTAACTTCCAAAGGAGCAGATGCAGCATTATGGCATCATAGGCTCGGACACATGAGTGAAAAGGGGATGAAGATTCTTCACTCAAGGAATTTTTTGTCGGGTTTGAAGAATGTTGATTTGGATTTCTGTGAGAATTGCATTTATGGAAAACAGAAGAGAGTCAGATTTCTCAGAGTTGGGAAAGAAAAGAAGAGCGAAAAATTAGAGCTTGTGCATACAGATGTATGGGGACCTGCTCAGGTATCATCTCTCGGTGGCTCTCGCTATTATGTTACTTTTATTGATGATGAAACTAGAAAAACTTGGATTTATTGTATTAAGAATAAATCTGATGTATTTGATACTTTCAAGAAATGGAAAACTTTGGTTGAGATTGAGACAGGAAAGAAATTGAAGTGTCTTAGATCAGACAATGGAGGTGAATATTGCAGCAAAGGGTTTGATAGGTACTGTTCAGAACATGGAATTCGCAGAGAGAAGACAGTTCCAAGAACAGCACAAGAAAATGGTGTGTTAGAAAGGATGAACAAAACAATCATGGAGCGTGCAAGGTACATGAGATTGCATGCAGGATTGCCTTTACAGTTTTGGGTAGATGCTGTAGATACTTCTGTTTATCTAATAAAAAGAGGGCCTTCAAGTTCCTTGGATAGTGGTGTTCCAGAGGAAGCATGGACAGGTAAAAAGGTAAACTACTCTTTTTTAAAGCCTTTTGGTTGTGAGGCCTTTGTCCATATTGATAAAGAAAATAGAACAAAGATTGAGGAAAAGTCAAAGAAATGTACCTTTATTGGATATGGTGTTAATGATTTTGGTTATCGCTTATATGATTACGAAAATCAAAAAATCATTAGGAGCAGAGATGTAATATTCAATGAAAAGGTATTGTATAAGAATTAGTTGTAGGAAAAGAAATAGGAAAAAGAAAACAAGGAATATGCAGTTCTTGATGAAATCACTGAAAAGGTAAAGGTGCCTGAAAATAATAATAATCAGCAACAGCAACCACCACAACAGCAACAGGCACCCCAAACACCTGAAAGTGATGTTAGAAGATCTACCAGGATAAGTAGACCCCTTGAATGATACTCTCCTTCATTATATTATTTATTTTTGACTGATTCTGGTGAACCTGAATGTTATGATGAAGCAATGCAGGTTGAAAGCAGGAAGAAGTGGGAGGTAGCCATGGAAGAAGAGATGGACTCCTCAATGCATAACCAGACTTGGGACTTAGTCAGGTTGCCTGCAGGAAAAACTACATTGAAGAATAAATGGGTTTACCGGCTGGAGGAAGAAGATGGAGGAAAACAGAGGTACAAAGCTAGACTTGTGGTGAAGGGGTTTGCACAGAAGAAAGGTATTGATTTTGATGAAATATTTTCTCCTGTTGTTAGAATGACTTCAATCAAAACTATTTTAAGTCTTGTAGCAGCTGAAGATTTGCATCTTGAGCAGTTAGATGTAAAGACAACCTTTCTCCATGGGGATTTGCAGGAAGAGATATATATGCAGCAACCACAAGGATATGAGGTGAAAGGGAAGGAGAAACTAGTGTGCAGGTTGAAGAAGAGCTTGTATGGCTTAAAACAGGCTCCAAGGCAGTGGTATCTAAAATTTGACAAGTTTATGTCTGAACAAGGTTATACTAGATGTCACTCTGATCATTGGGTTTATTTGAAAAATCAAAATGATGGCAGCTATATTATATTGTTATTGTATGTAGATGACATGCTTGTTGCAGGATCTAACATGCAGGAAATTAATGTGCTCAAAAGAAAATTGGAAAATTCATTTGTAATGAAGGATTTGGGAGCTGTAAAACAAATCCTTGGTATGAGAATAACTAGAGATAGGAAAAATCGTAAATTAACATTGTCTCAGAATGAGTACATACAAAAGGTGTTGAAAAGATTTAACATGCACAATGCAAAACCAGTTAGTACACCTTTTGCTAGCCATTTCAAACTTAGCAAGGAAATGTGCCCAAAGACCCAAGAAGACATGGATTATATGTCTAAAGTTCCATATGCATCAGTAGTTGGAAGCTTAATGTATGCAATGGTCTGCACAAGGCCTGATATTGCACATGTAGTGGGAGTTGTAAGCAGGTACATGAACAATCCAGGAAAGGAACATTGGATGGCAGGGAAATGGATTCTCAGATATTTGAAAGGTACCATCAATCAAGCATTATGCTTTGGTGGTGCAAACATTTCTCTACAGGGATACGTTGATGCAGATATGGCAGGTGACAGAGATAACAGGAGGAGCACTACAGGATATGTATTTACTGTTGGAGGAACAACTGTCAGTTGGGTTTCAAAAATCCAAAGTGTTGTTGCACTTTCAACAACAGAAGCAGAGTATGTTGCTGCTACAGAGGCTAGTAAAGAAATGATTTGGTTACAAAGGTTCATGGGTGAATTGGGTAAGGAGCATGATAAGGGCACATTATACAATGATAGCCAAAGTGCCATTCATCTTGCAGAGAACTTAGCATTTCATTCTAGGACTAAACACATACAGCTCAAGTACCATTTCATATGATCAGTGTTGGAAGATGGAGAGTTGAAGCTCGAAAAGATACACACGAGCCAGAATCCTGCAGATATGCTAACAAAAGTTGTAACCAGGGAGAAACTGAGAATATGCTCAGTTTCAATTGGTGTTCAAGGATGACGATGAAGATGAGAAACAACCAGGTCCAAAGAGGAGTCATTGTCCAGCAAATGAAGCAGCGGTGGAGTTCTACAATCATTCTCTAAGTGGGAGATTGTTGTGTGTGGAGCATGATTGTTCAGAGGTCTTTGTTTCAGCCAGATGTATACCCCAGGAAGTTTGTACACCCGTCCAAGCGGGGGGGACTTGTCCCACCTGCGGGGGTCCGGGGGGGCCGATCCCCCCGGCTGGGGGGTCCGGGGGCCAGCGGTCCCCCTGCGGGGGCTCAAGGGCAACGCCCCAGAAGCTAAAAACAAATGTAAAATTGCCTTGTAAAAGTATAGTAATTTCTAGTCAATCTGGGCCATTCATTAGGCAGATGATCTGACAGTAGAACTTATGTTTAGTTTAGGGTTTTTTGCCCTAGAAGGAAACCCCTCTCTTTGTATGAGGGTATTGTATTGAAGGCTGACATATAGATGTGTATTCTGTGAGTGAGAAACGGAGAGGTGAGACTGTGAGAGAAAACAGAGGATATTACAGCAGATTTGCTGTAGGTTGTGTCTCTTCATTTTGCTGGATAATAGAAAGGAAGGACTGGTTGTTCAGGGTGGACGTAGCCCAAACTGGGTGAACCACGTATATCTGTGTCTCTCTTGTTTTGTGCGTTTTCTGTTTTTATATTTCTACAATAATTTATGTGTTCCATTGCTCCGTAATATATAATTTTCTAACAAATTAAAAACTCCATATAAACCTCTTCGTCAACCCATTCCATAAATGGAAGTTAATCAACCAATTCAAATCATGCCACAAGTGTCAAACATTCAGCCTAATTTGAATGAATCAAATTCCATTTGGACAACCATTCTAAGGCATTCCAAAAATTCTTGTTGGCCAACCAACTCTTCCACAAAGACCTTATCAAGGCCAATAGATTAAAGTTAGCCTTTCCAACCTTACCAAGGATTTCATGGGATTTGTCAACTTGGTTACGATTATTTTGTTTATCAAAATCCTTCTTATCTTGGTGGAATGCAAATGCCTATAGTTCAACGCATTCCATCATACCCAAGATATCCTCTACCACTAATTTAAATTTATCCCCAAGGCCAATCTCCTCAAACATACTTTAACAGTCAATTTCCATTCATTGCAACACTTCAGTTACCATATTTATCCCCTCTAATGAATGATCAGATATATCATTCTATTTAGTGGTCAGCTATTACTAAAAATTTGCTGAGTCACATTTTGAAATTTAATGGAAACCCTGGAGAAGATCCATCAAATCACACCATGACTTACCATTAATGGTGTTTTTCAAAATCCTTAAATAATGATTCCATGTGTTTACTACTTTTCTAGAGAAATATTACCAGTTCGATAATGAAGTGGTGCGTTGAATTAACCAGAGCTTCATTTAACCACTTTGTTGGATTAGTAACCATGTTTCTAACCAATTTCCAATTACCCATCCATTATGAGACTGGAATTAATATTTTTACCTCTTTTAAATAGTATGAATATACTCATATATCTCACCATATAATGATTGGAGGCATCAACATCGTCTTGTGAAGGCTTATATTCCCGATCAATTATTGGCATAATGGTTCATCAAATCCCTATTGTTACCTATAACTGAAGCCTTTTTCAAAGGGGGGTTGTTATTAAAGATCAAGTTATTTCTCATGCTCTATATCTGGATTTGATTTATACCCAATCAAGCATGCTCTATGAAAATATACCCAATGCTCCATGACCTCAACATATTATTTCTCTTACTCCCTCGAAGGAATAACATGTTGATGATGGTTTGATTGGTTCTGTCGGCCAATAATAAATGTGCAAATATTCTAATCAAAACAATCCAAAATCTTCTCCAATTATGACCAATCAAAGCCCCACTAATCCGGCTCATGTGAGTACTTTCGAGGTTAACATCGTTCAATCTACTAAAGGAAAATATCAACAATCATGATGTAAGAAAAAGGGTAAAGGTAAGGAAAAAATGGAAAACCCTCCATAGGATAAGTAGAAGGATTTGTCTCTTGATGAGAAGCATAAGCCTTGTTACCCTTATCTTATCTGTAATGAAAATAATTTTACTAAGGATTGTCTACACAAGGAATAAATAAATTGATTTTTTAAAATTGCATCTACTGCACCCACTGTGTGGAAAGATCCTTTCTAAAATCGGTAGGAAAAAATGTCTACACATGATCTATCATCCTCCTCTTCAAAAAATTATTCTAATTATTACATATTCATGTCTCAAAAAGATGTCTCAGTGGACATTAGGAACAAATATTATGGTAATATGAATCCTTCAACTAGGAAGGCTACATATCAACCTTTTAGTTCTACTCCACTTGCATCTGGCTCTCTGCAAATTGACAAACATGCTCCTAATATGATGATTAAAAATCCTAAAGGGGTCATTCCTAAATCATCATTTAAACCCCATGTGGGAGCTGCACAAAATCATAATACATTTGAATATTTAGCTCAATCTTCTTCAACTATGTCTACTCTCGAAGTTTTGTAAAACTATCCCACTCAGAAAAGTTGCTATTAGAATCCATTGGAGGAGTGCACCCCTTGGATTTAGGTCTCATTGTGTTCAATCATGATAATTATACATCTAAAATTCTACCCCAACTTGAAATTATGATTCATGTCATGGTTTGAGGAAAAACTGTTTTCTGCAGCATTACGCATGAAGGTGCTTCTACTTACATCATGTCTATGTTATGATGGAAATATTTAGGTTCTCTTTCCATTAATCAATTACCAACGACACTCAAATCCTTTGATGAAATATGATTTAACCCATACAAAATTATCAATTCCTTGCCAATAGAATTGGATAATAAAACAATCTTGGTAGAATTCAAAGTCACTGATGGATAGTTAGATTACAACCTTCTACTGGGATGTACTTGGGTTTATGCTATGGCAACTATAGTCTCATCTTATTTTAGGATGATTTCTTTCCCTGACCAAGGGGGTATTATCGCCATTGACCAACGTTACTTTTCTGATGCTTATTCCTAAAGTACTAGAAACATACCTTGTATGGGAAAGACCCCAATCCCTCTTAAAAATGTTTTAGTAGGATTATTAAAAAACTCATCCTTGATGGGAAATTCCACCCTTCCCCCTCCTTACATTCCCTCTACGGTTGCTCTGATCAACATGATTTCATCTATTACTATTCCATATGATCCTTGGATAGTACCTACTAGTTCTAACATTGAATCTTTCGGTGACCGTATGTCACTTAAACCCATTGAGTTAGATTATGAGGCTACTTACTTGGCCTATTCATCAAATTTTAAAAAAGATAACTTAGTAAATTTGGTTGGCGATTCCTCTAAAGATTCAGTCACCTTTCCCACTGATGAAAGAATCATGGAAATTATGGTGCCAGATGAGAAAACCTAGTACAATAGTCATCTATTCATATTTCTTGACTCAACGCAACACTCTTGAGAGTAATTTTGAAAAAAAAAAATCTTCCCTAGGTTTACTGAACAACCTAAAAACTACGTTTCTATTCATGAGGTAAATTAGGAAAAAAACGTGGTAAATATTGAGGACACTATTCCCCTCAACATTTCATCTAAGTACAAGATTGTTGTGAATGTACATATTAGTGCATCTTGCTATCCAGACAAGTTTAAATTTATAAGGACCTTTTTTAAGAATTATATGATGTGTTTCTTAGAAATACGAAGAGATGTTAGGCATTGATCAGAATATCATGGTGTGCAAAATTAAAAAGTATCTAGATGCCAGGCTAGTTAGACAACACTTGCTTCTGATTCACCCTAAGAAGGTGTTGTGATGAAGGAAAAAATTTGAAAATCTTTTGCATGATGATTTTATTTAACTTGTTCCTTTGAGAGATTGGGTTTCAAACATTGTTACTGAAATGAAGAAACATGGTATGATTTGTGTTTGTTTCGATTATCAAGATATTAGTAGATCTTGTCCTAATGACAATTACCTAACCCCTTTCATTGACCAAATCATTGATGATTATACCGAGAATGAAATTTTCTCATTTATGGATGGCTTCTTTGGTTATAATCAAATCAACATATTTCCATATAATACTAAATTCATTTGTCCATGGGGTATGTTTTCTTATAAAAAAATTCTTTCAGCCTTAAGAATGAAGGAGCAACTTTCCAATGGGAAATGAATTATGCTTTTCATGATATTAAGCATATTGTGGAGCCATACCTTGATGATTTTATTCTCGACTCTAAGAGTTATGAAGCCGATCCAATACATCTTAGAGAAATCTTCCTACGATGTCGACACTATAGTATTTGATTAAACTTGCATTAATATGTTTTCTATGTTCAATCTGGTTGACTTCTAGGATTCATGGTATCCAAATAGTGAATATTCATTGATCCCCTAAAATTTCATGTTATCCTCAATTTTCCAGCCCTATCTTCTCTTGTTTAGTTACAATGCCATCAAGGGAAGGCTAACATTCTACAAATATTTGTTTCTAACAATGGACAACTTACCAAGGGATTTACTCATTTATTAAAGAAAGGAGTTTATCTTCATTGCAATGACACCACTCAAAATGCCTTTGATTCCTTGAAAAGTGTATTAGCCCAAGTATTCTTGCTATATCCCCCATATTATCATCAAGACTAATTCATATATCTTGTTGTAGATGTTATGAATATTTCTATGGTTTTGGTACAAGAATATAATTTAGGATATGAACACACTATTTATTACTTGAGCTTTAATTTGACTGATACTGAAGCAAGTACTCCCATGTTGAAATGTTAGCTTTGGAGGTTGTCCAAATTGTTTAGAGAATTTTCCACTATATTCTTCCTCACAAGAATCTTGTGGTTTTTGATTGTGACTTGATGACCTATATTCTATCTCATTAATTAATGAGGGGGAAATACTGAAAGTGGATTGTTATTTTCCAAGAGTTTGATTTGGAATTCGTGAAATCCTAGTCTAAGAAATATTTGGTCTTTGTCAAGCTAATATGCGACCTTTCTTCTGCTATGTCAGAATCAACAATTGGCGATTTCATTCCTGATGAAACATTGTTTTTGATTGACTCTTATGATCCTTGGTATGCCATTATCATAATTTATCTCCAAGCCCGAACTTTCCGACATGATTCTACTCATTTTTATTAGCATCAAATTCGATACGAGGCTTGCCAATACATCATCATTGGTGACTATTTTTACTATCATGGTGTTGATATGATTTTTTGACAATATATTACCCATGAGGAGGATGAGAAATCTTTGAATTATTGTCATGTTAGAGGGTGAAGTGGGCATATATATGGCTATGCTACCGCCCAAAACAAAAATTATGTGTCGGTTATTTTTGGCTGACTATGTTCACAAATTGCATCTTAGTAGTCCAAAGGTTCCATGTATGTCAGATCCATAACCGAAAATCGTGTGCTCCACCTGCTCCTATGGATCTGGCTTTTATTGTTGGATCCTTTACCAAACGGGTATTGACTTCATAACCTATAAACATTGCTCGGACGGGGGGCATGGCTACATAATTGTTGTTATAAATTATCTTACTAAATGGGTCAAAGCAAGGCCCACATACGACAACAATGGAAAAATTGCTGCACTATTTCTTTTCGATCACGTTATTGCTATATTTGGTGTGTTGCAAGCTATAGTTACAGGCCATGGTAAACACTTTTACAATTAAATGATGTATGAAATAACTACCAAGTTGGGCTTATAGAATGATATCTTAACTCCCTACTTCCCACATGCCACTGGTCTATTAGAAGCCGTTAATTAGATTTTGAAAACAATGCTTCAATGCATGGTAGGGATTCATAAAATGAATTGGCCTACTATTCTTTTTCTGCTTTTTTTTGCATACCAGAAATATTTCTAAACTGCAACTAGATCCATACCTTTTCAATTGGTGTATGGTCAGGAAGTCGTTCTTCTAATTGAGTGTGAAATTTTGTCCTTAAAGCTAGCTGTTGAGCTTCTTCCCGCAACCTCCACCAAAGAACAACGGTTTTTCACTTAGCTCAATTAGATGAGACTCAACACGATGCCACAATTGCTAATGAGGCCCACAAAAAGCATATTAAATAACAATATGTCCAAAATGTTAAACCTCGTGCCTTCTCAGAGGGCTATCTAGTCCTTTTGTATGACCAAGAAATAAATAAATTAGGAGATAGGAAACTCCAACTAATGTGGTTAGGTACATATATTGTTAAATGCATACTAGGAAAACGGGCTTATGCGCTTGTTGTCTTTGATGGAACTACTTTGGTACGACCCTGAAATTTGTTGTATCTCAAAAAATACTATGAGTATATTCTTTCTACATAGTGACCGTGTACATATTATATAGGTTTTCTAGTGTGTTTGCAGTTTTTTTTATGTATATTTTTCTATCATCATTTCTTATCATGGATTACATTTGATTTGCAGATGTCAACATTTCATCAACCATATGTTAGTTATGATGTTGGTGCCAACTCGTAGTACCCAGAACCTTCCCTCCACACTGTGGGCGATCTATGCTCCTAATGACGAGTTATTAAGTTTGCAAGTAATTTTCATTGATCACCCAGCTAATAATATTTTTGAATATAACACAATGATTGAAATTTTATGTGATTCCATTTCATGTGGTATTCGTCATCTAGTCATAAGACTTGAGTCACAGCTCGTGGTGCTACATCTAAATAATGTTTATTTAGTAAGAAGTCCAACTATGTCACACATGTTTCTTAAGGGTTCACCTCTTGGAAGGAAATTTGATTACATTCAGTATCAACATGTTCGTAATATTCTAAATACATTAATAGATTCATTAGCCAATAACGTATTAGACATAAATTTGTGACACATGTAAATATACAATCATCATCATACATTGTGCAAGAGAGTATAATAAGTAGAAAACATCCATTTATAAATAACTATATATAATGTTTGGTTTTACAAAATCGTGTCTAAGACACTTATGTTTCTTGGAATATAAATATATGTAGACAAAAAATTGGCTCAAAATCATCCTAGGAGACTAATCCCAATGATGTTCATGATAATGTATGATTGTGTAGACATCCTTACGTAGAAATCGACTAATATGAGATGGCACTCCTATAGTGCCCCACGGTAAATGCACAGGAACCTTCTCTATCCATGTCTATGGTACAATGTGGGTAAAACCCTCAACATGATGCTTGAACTCAACAAGTATCTTCATTGTGACATGATAGGGCATTTGTTCCTTTACCTTTGCAACTCCATCTTGTATAAGATGTGGTTATGCCCAATGGTGAATAAGTAACATGCCTACTAGTTTCACAGGTCTAATTTGTGCATGTAAGACCGTGTTGTGGCAACAACCCCACCATATTTTTTTGACAAAATAATGGGGACCCTTCATTTTTCAACCCGTCCCTTACTGACATTTTGACAAATTTCGACTTTTTTGATCTTTATCGCTTGGCTCAATGGTTTTCGATCCTGTTGGTTTTGATCATATTTTTACACACCTACGTTTTGGCCATATGATTGACACTATTGGGTTTTTTCACCTCTTCTATATCTTTTGGTTTCATGAAATAATTTTGATATTTGTCATGAAAAGGCGACATGGCACCTCTGGTTGCCACATCACCTTACACTTGGCTTTTGGTTTTTCTTGACTGGTCTCTCCTCCACATCACTCACCACATCACCCGATTTTTTGACTTAAAGCCTTGCGTGGGGATTTGCTACTTGGTGTATACCTGCATTAAGGAAGTTGATTGCTAATTATTAATACCCATCAAACATTTAATATGAATTGTAAATATATTTAACATATATATTTTAATGTAATATATTGTAACATATATGTAAATATATTAAAATCAGAATTATATATATTTTCCATTCATTAAAAAAAAAAAATTAAACTTTTTCAAAACCTTAACTTTTTCTTTAAGGTGTTAGGAAATCAAATAAAAAACAAATTTAAAAAAAAAAGTATATTGTAAATAATATATTAATATATATTACAGATGATATTGTACATAATTAATGTTGTATATAATATTATTAAATGTCATTGTACACATTCAAAAAGAATGTTCATATATATATATATATATATATATATATATATATATATATATATATATATATATATATATATATATATAACAACATTCATGTGCAAAACACTGGGCAAAAAAAATATCAACGTAATCCTTTCATTTCATATAACAAGGAATCTATCAACATATATAAACATTATCCTGGTTTAAATATGCTTCTGTGCCTTCCCAGGTCAACAATCAATTAATTCACCTAATACACATTAATTGAAAACATATCATAATCACCATACGTCGATATATAGTTAACCATGGTAAAATTTTAATGAACTGAAGTCAATGCTCAAAAATGTGAGATTAAAGACTCAAATTCCTATGTTGTTGTATCACTCAACTCATACACAAAATGTAGATTGAGCAAGTATTCTTTATTTTGTAGGACGATACATCCAAAACAAATCCAACGTAATTCCTTATTGCATCAGTCAAGGAGATCATGACAAGTTGAAAATGATAAAAACAAAGTTGACATGATCAATTAGAAACCAACTATTATTCACTAGCATTGTTGTTGTGATTAACTTGAAACAAAGAAGACAATGAATGATAGTCTATCAATTTTGGATCCACATTGACTTGAAAAATAATGAAAAAAATTATGTTATCTCATCATTCGATATTCCATTCATACATGATGACACGTAAAGTTATTATAAAAACTAACATACTATGAATGTCAGCTAATACATTCTCAGTGGGTGTTAGGATATTCCAACACATAGGAAAAATTTAAGTATAACTTGGTCTAGTGTATAGTTCGGTAACTTGTGTTTCTTTACTATGTACATTTTGTAACTTACAATCCAACAGTCATGAAATGTTCTAGAGATGATGTGATTTGACGGTTCATTCTCTCCTCGGTATTACTGATAACTGATTTGTGGCTTAACACCTGATTGGTCCATGATCTGTATTTAAAGAGCATGGAGGGTTATTTGTGTGGGACTTTTTTATGAGAGAAGCTTATGTAAACTTTTGTTCTTTTTATTAATAATATTGCCTGAAGTGGCTGTGTTGGCTCAGGCCGTGGACCATTTCCTTCTTTAAGGGTTTTAACCACGTCAAGAACACTGGTGTACTAATCTACGATCTATTTATGAGCGGTGTCCTTTCGTGTTCAATATAAGGAACTTATCTTGTAAATTCCTACATGTTATCATATCCATTCGAGGGTCGCAACCATTGGTGATCCAAATCTAAAGCCAATACAACTACCTCTGAGTTGTTTCCTAGATCTACTATTTCTGACCGCTTTCGGGCTAATTTGACTACTCCATTATGCTAGGAACATCTGTTCCAGTGAGGAACCCATTTCATTTCATGCAAAAAGGTTTTCGGTGGCCCTAGCTACGTCATTTTCATATTTGGAGGTATATAGTCTTTATTTGTAGTTATAGTTATTTATCTCTATGTTTATTTCGATTTATAGCCATCTATAATGTTTTTATTACTGGATCTATACCTTTCATTTTTGCATATTCTCTTTGTCCCATGACTCTGTGCAATATGGGCAAACTAGATATAGAAAGAAAAAAAAATCTCATGCGTATGATCTTTTCCACCATGTCTTAGTGTGATCTCGAAAAATCAAAAACATTGAGGAAAATATATATTTTCCAGGGAACTAACCCCAAACCTAACTTTAAGCCATAAGGCTTGGATACTTTTGCTTGTTTGTTTGGTTTGTGTTGATGTTTTTTTGTTTTGAAGGAAAAAATGGATTTTTCAAGCAAGCACGCACCACAAAGCTTCGTTGAGCCAAAAAAATAAAAAAAAACTTCCTTCCTTTCCAACAATTACTAACTCTTTTAACTAGATGAATTGGTGTAAGATTACTTTATGAGAATACAAGCCTTCGGTTTGAGTCTTTCCTTTCGTTGAATTATTTTTCCAAAAAACACATGTAAATTATGTTTTAAAGTTACTTTATGTAAAAGTGTTCTCACCCATTATAAAAAGTAAGTCACTTAAAATTCTAAAGACACTTTACCTTTTATTTAAGTTACAATTTAGGGGATAGTTCATAAAGTGCCACTGTATAAGTGACTCTCACTTACTTATAAAAGTGGGTCACATAAAGTAATCTTTTTTAAAGGTGAACTAATTAGATTAAGTTTGGAAAGGGGGGAGGATTTGTTTTTAAATATAACATTATCATCATCTTCCAAACATTCACATGGTTTCTTGGCATGTTCAACAATGTTTCTTCAAGAAGGCATAACTTCTTCATCCAGAAGTTGTTTTCAGAGTGGTTTTTTTAATCGGCCTAAGTTTTCAAGATATTTCCATTGGAACAATTAGTTTTAGCATCTACAACTTAAGTTTATTTTAAAATGGAGATTCCGTGCTTAGTAATTCTTAACAACACCAACTACTTCCAATGGTTATCTTACATGGTGGATTTACTTAGAAGTAAAGGTATTTATAGAATAGTCTCAGGCCAAGATTTTAAACCTAAAGATGAAGATAAGCTAGCCAAATGGGAAAATAAGAAAGATCAAGGATGTGGATTGATAGGGATGTCCATTTCTCTAGACCTTAGATTCCATATCACATAAATTGATACTCTTGATGAAGCAATGAAAAATCTCAGTACTATTTTCATAATTACAAATGAAATTAGAACTCATCAACTTGAAACAAAGTTGCTTACTCTGGACCCCAATAATTTTCTTCCATTGAATATTTTTTGTCCAAGTTTAAGACCCTTATACTCATCTTGGAAGATGGTAGCCTTATCTATTTCATTCTTACTAAGTTACGACCAACCTACTCTATGTTTGTTTCCACCTTCCATTCCACTAGAGAAGCCTTTATTTCTCAAGGAAAAGACTACAAGTCCTTGTCTTCTGATGACCTTTGTGATTATTTAATAAGAAAACAAGAAAAACTCTTACATATTGGTCTTCTTAATATTGGAAACTCTTCTGAGAAAGCCTTTGCAGCCCAACAACAACAAAGTTCAAAGAATTCTAAGAAGCATCATCCTAAAAAGAATGGCCCTAAACCAAATAAGGGTACTAAGCAATTTCAGTCTAAAAATGAAAAATCAACTCAACAAAATGATAAGGAAAATAAAAACAAAGGGAAGAATACTTATAGACATTGCAACTTTTGTAATCGTGGTGGCCACTTAGAATCCAAATTATTTAAGAATATGGAAGATTTGGAACCAGTAATAAAGAAGCATAACATCCATTTGGAGCACTCTTCAACTTCAACTTCATATTCAGGAATATGACTTTCTGCATGTGGTTTTCAAGCATCTTAGTCTGCTTATGCACAAAAAGTATCTTCTTCTTCTCATTCTCATGAGTGGCTCATTAATTCTGGAGCTTCTTATCACAGGGCCAAAAATAAAGCCATGTTTTCATATTTAAATGATTGTAACACCAAAAATATATATGTTGGTGATGATAGATCTCTTAGTGTTGTAGGCTCTAGAAATTTTCATCTAGACAATGGTCAATTTAATGATGTATTATGTGTTCCCACCTTATCCTACAACCTTATATCTATATATCAAATAACCCATTCAGGTAAAGGTAAAACCATCGAATTTTAACCTCATGATGTTGTAATTAAGGACCTAAGAGATCTTAAATAGATTTTAGTTACTGAAATTGTTAATGATTCTACAAGTTTGTATAAGTTTGACAATTTTGGGTCATCAAATATTCCCTTAGTATTTGTTGCTCATAATGATGAAGTGAGCAAACTTTAGCATGAGCGATTTGGTCACTTAAACTATCGCTCCCTTCAAAATCTGTGTAAAGAAAATATGGTGACATGTATTCCTATCGTATCTTGGAGAGGTGGTGTTTGTTTTGGATGTGTACTCGGAAAACATCATTGGGATAGTTTTGAGAAACGTGGCTCTTAGACTGCCTCAGCCCCTTTACATCTTGTGCATAGTGATTTATGTGGTTCACTTTCAGTGGTTTCATTCTCTGGCTACAAGTATTTCTTAACTTTAATTGACAATTTCTCCAGACTTACTTGGGTATACTTCTTAAAACTTAAGAGTGAAGTCTTTATCATGTTCTTGGCCTTTAAGGAATTTGTTGAGAAACAATTTGGACATCAAATTCTTAATCTAAGTTATGATAAGGGCAGAGAATATGTTAACAACAAATTCATAAAAAATTTAACTAAGCATTGACTTCAACTTCAACATATTGTTCCATATACTCCATAGCAAAATGGTGTAGCTACAAGGAAGAATCGCACCTTAAAGGAAATGGCTAATTGTATTCTTCAATCTAAAGGACCTAGTCTTAATTTTTGGGAAGAAGCAATTAACTTTGCAAATTACATGTTAAATTGCACTCCTACTAAGGTTTTAAAAAATGTCACTCTAGAAGAAGCATGGACTCAATTAAACCAGATGTAAATCACTTTCGTGTTTTTGGAAGTGAAGCATGGTCCTATATTCCATATGAGAAACATAAAGCCTTAGAACCTAAGAGTGAGAAATGTAATTTTGTGCAAATATTCTGAAGATGTCAAAGGATATAGACTTCTTCAAACTAACTCCAAAAATGTTATCATTAGAATAGATGTAAAGTTCGATGAAAATATATCGGCCTACGAGCCTAGCTCAGCAAATGTGCCACCTCTCTCTATATCTTCTACTTCTGAAAATATTCATTCTTTAGACGGTGACTGTGAGGATGACAATCCTTCCCTATTTTCTTAGGATCTTCCTTCAACTCCTCAGCTTCCAAAATGGATCCGCGCTACTCGATATTCAGCAGGTGCTCTTGTACGTGATCCTATAGATCAACATCATACACGTTATCAGTTTGATAGAGTCTCTTCTTTACTAGCTCAAGTTTCAACGAATTACAATCCTGACACCTTTGCAGAAGCTTTAGGCCATCCATATTGGGATGCAACTATGAATGAAGAATATCTTTCATTATTGGAAAATGATACATGGGACCTTGTTGCTCTACCAAAGGGATGAACACTTTTTAGATGCAAATGGGTTTATATAACCAAGTTTGGACCAAATGGAAAAGTTGATAAACACAAATCTCTTCTTATTGTTAAGGTTTTTTCACAAGTTGAAGGCATTTACTATACTAAAAGCTTATCCCCTGTTTTGAAAATGAACTCTATCCGCCTTGTTCTTTCCCTTGCTTCCTCTTTCAAATGGGAAGTCCTTTAGACATATGTTAAATCTACCTTCTTTCATGGGGACTGGCATGAAGAAATGTATATGGAACGAACTCCTGGATTTATACAAAAAGACATTAGCCTTGTATGTCAACTTAATAAATCCCTTTATGGTCTCAAGAAAGCCCCTTGAGATTGGTATGCCAAAATGGATAACTTTTTTTTAGATATTGGCCTTTCTAGGTGTCGTTCTGACAATACTGTCTACACCAAGAAAGTGGGTAAGTCCTTAATCATTCCTTCCCTTTACATTCATGATATTATTCTTACTAGTACTGATCACAACCTTATAAACCATGTGAAGTCTAGCCTTAAAAAGAAGTTTGAAATGACAGACTTAGGAAACTTGCATTATTTTCTTGGTCTTCAAATCTTGCAATCCGAAGAAGTTATTTCCCTTTCTCAGTCCAAGTATGCCTCTAATCTTCTACACAAGTTTCACATGGAATACTATAAGCCAACCCCTTTTCCCTCTCAGTCTAGAGTCAAAATTTCAGTCACTTGTACTTCCCCTGAAGTTGATGATACCTTATACTGTCAGCTTTCTGGAAAACTTTTGTATCTAACCCATACCTGTCCTGACCTTTCCTTTGTTGTTGGCCTTGTTGCTCAGTTTATGCACAAACCACATGAAATTCATTGGAAATTAGTTAAAAGAATATTTCGTTATGTTTGAGGTATAGTTCAATTTGGGACTCATTACAATTCAGGAGCATCTCTTCTATTGGTTGGTTTCACTGATTATGTTTGGGCTGGTGACCCTAATGATCATATGTCTACCACAGGTTATGTCTTCACTCTTGGTTATGAACCTATTGCATGGACTTGCAAGAAACAATGTTTCATTTCTCTTTCTTCAATGGAATCAGAGTATCATTGCATCATTGAAGCTAGTAAGGAAGCCATATCACTTCATCAGATCCTGTCAGAGTTTGGTTTTCAGTAGCAACATCTGAATACACTTTGGTGTGATAATCAAAGTTCCATTGAACTATACAAAAATCCAGTCCAACATCAACGCAACAAACACATTGAAATACACATGCGCTTCATCAGAAAGCTTGTTTATGACCATGTTCTTGAAGTGAAATATTCTTCAACCAATGATCACGTTACAAACATATTTACAAAGGCTCTCACGGGAGCGAAGTTTACTAAAATTTGATTTATGGTTGGAGTTCAGGAAATTGTCATTATAAGGGGATAGGCTCTAATGCCTCCATCCTTCTTCTATTGTGTCATCTTTGTACATCCTTCAATTCTATCCCAAGTTGTTCTTAAGGGAGGGTGTTAGGATATTCCAACACATAGGAAATAATTAAGTATAACTTAGCCTAGTGTATAGTTAGGTAAAATGTGTTTCTTTAGTATGTACTTTTTGTAACTTATAATCTGACGGTCATGATATGTTCCAGACATGAAGTGATCTGATGTTTCATTCTCTCCTCGATATTACTGATACTTGATCTGTGGCTTAACACCTGATTTGTCCATGATATCTATTTAAAGAGCATGGAGGGTCGCTTGTCTCGGAATTTTTATGAGAGAAGATTATGTCAATTTTCTTTCTTTTTATTAATAATATTTCTTGAAGTGGTCGTGTTGGCTTAGGTCATGGATTGTTTACCTCTTTGAGGGTTTTAACCATGTCAAGAATACTAGTGTACTGATATGTGATTTGTTTGTGATCGGTGTCCTTTGTTGTTGAATCTAGGGAACTTACCCTGTAAATTCCTATAGTGGGCTGATGCCAAAGAATGAAATCAACATTAATTTAGTTGATTTGGGATATAAGGCTACATTAAACACTAATAATTTCACATAAATTCATCAGTTAGGAATCGATACTATTTGTTTTCAAATTTTTTAATTTTGTTTTATTTAACACCTGGTTGTCATGTGTTATAGGTCGTCAAAATCATGTCAAAACTAGATTTTCATCATCATGGTACCACCTACCTAATATATGTGGGATTATGTTGCACCTATATCAAGCGGTGCTCTTTGATGAATTACATATAATTTGTAGTGTATTTGTGAAGAAGGGCCCCATGGAGGAGGGAGAATCCCACAAATGTTTTCATAAATATGAAATCTTCTACGCAATAATTGAGAGCTCCAATGGCAAAAATTAGAAAGAAGTTGCAGATTCTTCCAGAAAATCGAGAATTACATAACAATGTGCCTCTTTTAGACTGCCAGAATATGTCCTACAAATTTTAAATAGAATATAGGCTCTTAAAAAAAAAAAAAAGGGAGGATTCGGATCAATAGCACGAGGAAGGAGAAAATACAAAAAATTCTAAAGAACAACCTACTTGTCAAGGGAGTTGGGAATTTCTTTTGTACTTTTGTAATGAGGGTTTCAACCTTCCATCTAGTCAAAAAATTGATTCTTGTTGTAGTAGAATATTGTACTATTTCAATCATGTGCTCTTCAAGAATTTGATTTAATTTCCTTGATTTTTATTGGAACACTTTTTATTTTTTGTAGCCAGCTATGAAGCACTATTTCTTACTATGTTTATCTCTAACAAAACTTTCAGTCTCAGTTTCATTTCTGTGTATGGGTATGATTTTTATTTTATAGCACTATTATTGAATTTCAATAGCTTATGATCATTTGCTATCTCTTGTCAAGCTACCTTGCAAGGTTAACTAGTAATGAAATTGAAGCTAAAGTTTTTATATGAACAAATACTTGTTGCAGCCCAAGGTAACAAATATCTTGCATTCTATATGTAAGATTATCTGAACTATTTAAGTGATATGACATAATAGTATTTTTTTTCTAATGCGAATGGTTCCATCTAAATTTAGAGATGTTTACAAGTTGATGTTCGTTAACTATTTACCATATATTCTCTCGTACACATTTTCTTGAACAAGGAATAGGTATTGGAACTATTTCCTTTGCCTATTTCCTTTATCTCATTCTAAATTTTATACTATTATGTTCCTTCCCCTTTTTTCACATTTCACTCTTAATTAGGACTAGAATCTATATTCTGTCCCAATTAAGATAGATTAGCTTGCATTTTCTTTTCCATTGCATCAAGTCCTCTCTTAAAGAGGCAAAAGACCATTAAATTCTATTTTGGTCAGCCTTCAATTTGAGAAAAAAATTATGTTGATCTTACGTCATTAAGATCAATATAAGGGAATGTAATTTATTGTATATTTCATATATTAATTTAATCTTTTTAATTCAATGTAACCTAGATCCTTTGTAAAGTTTCATTTTCTTCGTAATATTTAAACTAACTTGAATGTTTAATTAATTTATTTTAATTTTGTGAAGCTAACTTAATGGAATTAGAGATTAACTTTGTTATTAATCTATAATCATGATTTTATTAAATAGTGAATAGTAGTTAATTTAATATTTAACTAGATTTAATTTTAATTAGAATATTAATGTTCCTTAGGATAAATTTTTTTAATATAGTTATATTATATACTAAAATAACATAGGAATATTATAATATTACTATAGATTAGATTTCATATCAATATATGTTTTGTATAGTTATTTAGTATAATTAATACTTCATTAATAACATTTAGGAATATAATACACATTAGATTTAGAAATATATATATAGTTTAATTATTTTCTACTAGGATTATGTTAGGTAATATTATTTAGGACATTTTAGGATATAGCTAAATATTAATATATGTTAATAATTAATAATAGTGTTAATATAATAACATAAAGTATTAGTTATCATAATTTGATATTAATATAACATGAGAATAGTTAGAATCATATAGAAGAAATATAATAATATAGATTAGTAACTAAGATAGCCTTAGTATTTAGGTAACATTAACATTTACCTAAAATAATTAACAAATAGTGTTACCTTGACATAGTTTTATGTTTGGATTAACAACTAACTTTAACCTGACTTAGTATCATATAGGCTAGTATTTAGGCTAGGATAACCTTTAGGTTAGTCTTAGGTGACATGGTAACTAAACCCATAAATAGTCGAAACCACCAATTTCAACGGAAAAGTTTCTAATTGGGGCCCTGACCAGGAGGTCTCCCCTGGTGTTGATGGAGGACACTTTTTCCCATCATCATATTTTTCGCTAGAAGGAGAGCTTGCACCTCCGCTGGGGAGTCTTGTTATAACATCTTTAACTATCCATGGATCCTATATGCATTCCTACCTTGGGTCACGCTTTTAGCCCATGCAAGCCTACCAGAGGCATATCCAAGAGACAACTTCAATCGATATCTGAATTGCAATATGGTGGTGAGACTTACACTTCTAATTTGGAACATGTAGATATCAATTTATACATAAATGTTAATGTCTTAACATCACTACAAACAATGATATTTGCAGGTTATTTACTGTCATGCTTCAAGGAAGGATTCGAGAATGATACAAGATGATACTAGTTAAGTGCACTCACTCTTGGAATAACTTCATGTAGGCATTATTTTTCACTCATTAAAATTATAGCTATGAGAAATTTTGCTTAGAATTTGATAATTTATAATTTATGAAGATGAAACTATTAGTGATTTTTTTTATAGATTCATGATATTTTGTTACAGATTTGATCATAATGACTTACCCCCTAACCAAGTTTTAATTGAGAAATTTACTTCTATTTTTCAAGAACATAATGTAAGAGCTTATAATAATCATAAATAGGAATCGACATCAGTAAATCTTGATTCTACAATTAATCTTATTGAATCTTCGCATGAAAATAATGATATTCTTCAACCATCAACGTCAAGAGAAAATCTTACATGTGAAAATGTTTCTACTATATCTACCAATGTTTTTGATAATGGGTCATGTTAAATGGAATTAAATTATACACAACATCAAGGTTTAACGAATAATCATGATGATAATTCTTCTTCTGAAAATGAGCTAGGATCTATTTTGACAATAAATAACACATTATTAAACCAGAAATCATTTAATGATTTAACAAAAGAAACTCAAAATTATGATTTGTTTTCTAGTTATCATTATAATCATTATATCAGTCAACCTTTTGAATATTTGCTAGTTCACGTCTTAAAAATGAATTATATCATAGAGCTCAAGGGGTATCTTTAAATGATCAATTATTTATTGATATCAGTTTAGAAATTTCTATCCATCCTTTTCATGACTATCATAATTCTTATAAACTATGGGAAAAGGATTTCATCTTTAACAAATATCCTAATACTTATGAACTTAGATCATTTGATTCATTTTTTGAGCATAAACCTGCTTCTTTCTATTCTTATTTAGATCATCAACTCTCATTACAATTTTTTGATATCAATCATGATAATCTTAAATATGATACTTGTTATGTTAAAGGCTTGATACAATCATCTAGTGACCCTCTTACATTTGTAGATAATCATGGGTTTACCAGTTGCCTTAATTCTTATGTACATATAATAGATGTCTTTAAGGATCTTCCTTATTTTTCTCTTCATTATTACAATCAATATCTCACAAGGGAAAAAGATGGATTTTGTAAATTTCTAGGAACAATTGATGTTAATACTTCCCATATTTTACAGTTTTCAAAGGAAAGTCTTTGGTGGATCCTTAAAGGTGATATCTTTGACCCTTTAGGTTGTACATATGATGATAGATTTTATCTAGAATTTGAAGATTCTTATAGTATAATTTTTTCTAATTATAGATTCCTTTTATCTTTATTTTTAGGAATTAACATGCATAACAATTTTAGGATTCTTTTACATAGTTTAGTATTTGATCTAGTATTTTTACTAATGTATGTTGTAGATATTTGTGCAGGGAATAAAGGTCTTGCTTTGTTGGATTGGAAATATGACTATACGTAGTCATAAGTTCTTCATAAATTTAGAGTAGAAATAAATTTAGCTTAATTTAGTTTGATTTTATTCTTCTAAAATAAAGCAATTATGGTGTTTTTATGAATATGAATGAGTCCTTCACAATTGCTTCATTTACCATATTGCTTATAATGGGTTATTATTTGTCAAACAGTTTACTTGATCACTATCGTTAAATGGAAAAACTGATATGATAAGAGGTTAACTCAAATATAGTTCTAATTTCTAATTTTTACCCACATAATTTCCATAAGATTAGAATTTATTTCAAACAAAAAAAATGCTAATTAATAAAATGATCTCATGCTATGTCTTGTTGGTAATCCTTGTAGAATGTTTTAGCATTTAGACCCAATAATTTGATCATATTCAACTATATGCAACCTTAGAAGTAAATATAACTTGCGTTGCCTATTTTTATATGAGGATGTTAAGATTCATAGGGTAATTTGGCATGCATTTCTCTCAGACATGTGTATATGTTGATATTCATTTCTTCTTAGTTCCTTGATGTTGTTTTCTCTTTTAGTTATATTTTCTGATATTTTTCTTTTCTCTTTTGAATAATTTTTGGTTTGATTTGAGGATTTCATTTTACTATCAAAAGAAATTGTCAAGGAACAGTCAATATTCAGGGATTTTCCTTTCCCTATTCCAAATTTTTCTTCTTACTTTATTTTGTATTATTTTGAAACTCATTGATGGTCTTATTCTTAAAATTTTTTCTTTAAAAGACTTCCAAAATAGTTTTTAAGCATAATTTGCAAAAGAAAGAAATTCCTACTAAAGCATGTAAACACAATCCTTAAATCAATAACTAATATTTAAAATAAGGAGCTTTATTAACAAATCATTTTACAAGGTAAAATCTATAATTTTAATGTAATCATCATTTCATTGTCTTTTTATGTTAATATTTTATTTTATCTTATAATGTTTATCTCATGGCTTAAGCTATTAATGGCTTTCTTTGTGCTTTGCTAGCATTTCTCTTAAACTTTTAATTTGGTGATTGTCTTTTCATTTGAATTTTCTAATAAAATGGGGGAATGTTTTTAATTCTTTCAATATTTAGGAAAGTGGTTTTATGCTCTAATTTCTATTAACAAATCCTTATCCTTAAGGGATATTTCAATTAAAATTATGTCACTATGCCCATTTGCAACTTTCCTAACAAGTGATGTCCCTAGTTTTGATTCTTTGTGTTTTTTCTGTCATTTTCTAATGAACTATTTTTTATCCCCATTTTCATTAAAAAAAAATGTGTTTAACAACAGTTACTTAAGGTATTTAGTTCTTGGGAAAATTTTTTAATCAAGTAAATATTAGTTATCTTAAAAATTCTTGTGCCATCCCTCGTTCTTAAGGGACTATATGCCACTCCATCTATTAAGTAATCTCTATGAGCTTAACAATAACCATAGTTATACCTAAAAAAAAAGTAGCCAATTGAAGGATAGGAGGTATCTTCTTGAGCCAACATACCATGGTCATAGGTTTTAACATTGTGACTTTACTGTTATTGGTCACCAAGCCAAGGTAATGGCTTTCGATCACAAGCTTGAAGGATAAAAGTTTTCATCATGAGTTGACTTGTTCACTGTGTTAGATCTCGTGAATGGAATTGTCATTAGTTGGTTACCAATCCAGTACAATAATATTTTTTTTGAAATCAAAATAAGTTCAAGATGATCTTTCACAACTATGCATTTATTCCTAATAGATGGGACACTGGCATTTAAAAGCATTAAAAGGCATCTCTATCGAGGCTATATACATTTGCTAGAAGTAGTGGCCATGCCTAGGGTATGTAAGTTAATTTGACACTACGACTTATTATATATACAATTTGACCACGTAGATTTTTGCATATACAATTTGCTGGAATAAACTAAATTCATGGGCCGAATTTTTATAAGTTAATGAGGAATGACGGATATGATTTCTATCTGTTAATGGTGCATGTCAATGACGAAACTACAAGGATATGTAAATTTGACATTTTGAATCATTTAACTATAATTCCTTCATTTTTACAATTTTTGTATCATTTTTTTCTGACAAAATAATGGGGACCACTAATTTTTTAACCACATTCCTTATTGGCATTTTAATGAATTTTGACTTTTTTGAACTTTATCGTTTGGATTAGGGATTTTTGATCATGTTGGTTTTGATCATATTTTTTCACACCTATGTTTTGGCCATTATTATTGACGCTTTGAGGTTTTTGTCACCTCTTCGCTATCTTTTGAGTTCATGAAAGCATTTTCATATTGGTCACGAAAAGGCGACATGGCACCTCTAGTTTCCACATCACCTTACACTTGCCTTTTGGTTTTTCTTAAGTGGCGTCTCCTCCACATCAGTTTCCACATCACCCCATTTTCTGACTTAAGGCCTTGTGTGGATATTTTCTACTTTGTGTATACTTGCATTAAGGAATTTGGTCGCTAGTTATTAATACACATTAAACATCATAATATGAATTCTAAATATATTGAACATACACATTTTCATATAATATATTGTAACATAATTGTAAATAAGGAAATATATTAAAATCAACATTATACATATTTTCCATTTATTTTTATGAACAAAACCTTAACATTTTCTATGAGGTGTTGAAAATCAAATCAAAACGCATTTTTAAAAAGTGTATATTGTAAGTAATTGTTGTAGCAGCTACAACCACCCTCCATAATTTTTCCTTAGCTTTGTTTTGGAGCCTCCCTACCAACCATCTTGAGAATCATGTCTTGCACTGTCCAAGTACATAGGCTTCAACTGAGTTTTGGTGGCTTCCCAGCCTGTGCTGATCAACATGTTTGTCTCCCACCCACAACCTGGCATTCCATACTTAGTCATTTTTCTAGCTGAGATGCTCATCCTAAAAATTGTGCAATTCTAGAGGGGAACCAACCTTCCCTCCAGAAATTTCTCAATCATGTTGCGCTCCAGAAATGTTCAATCCATCCAGGCAACCTTCCTTCTGGAAAATGCACAATCTAGCCCGACACTGGGCTTCAGCTCAGAAATTGCACAATTATGACTGAGAGACATGGCTTCAATCGAGAAATTACAGAATGCGTGAGAGACATCTAGTATTTCCTAGCCCAAAAATTGTACAAATTTCATCCCTAGGCTTGCAAACTGCTACATGTGTTGTCAGGTTGACCAGTTCCCTCTAGGACTAAGCAATCCTAATTTGCATTTATGGCATGTTTTTCAAGTAAAAGAAAAAAAGAAGAAATCCAAAAATCACGCCTAGATTTTAGGGATCCATTTTTAGCATTCGGAGGTTACATGAGAAAGCCATTTTAGAAACCTCACACCAAGTGTCATTTTTTCCTAGATTTGTGGCATGTGCATCATAAGCCTCAATATTATCAAAATTTATGTCCCCGACATTGCAGATCTCATTCATCACATTGGTCATGGAGCTTTGACATCCCACACTACATCTATGAGTCCCTAGCACATTCAGCTCAACTTTTCTGGGGTAACTCTGATTTTCATGTCCTTTGCTTCATTTCTGTCTCTTTTTGTATATCGCTTTCTGTAAGCATTCTCTGCTTGGTTTCATTGAACACTTGCTATCGTTTTGATGTATGTTAGCTTGAAGTAGCATTATTTCAATTTTTCATTGCATCTCACTACTGTCGCATGCATGACATTATTTCTACACTCACAGTTGTCATTGCGGCAGCTCGCTTCACACACATGCTTGCTTTTCTGTTTTATGAATCGTACACTCAATGTTTGCATGCATGATCATTCACTCTTGTTTGCACTCAGCTTCGCCATGCATTCAAACTTCTCTTGTTTTTAGTCGCCCATCAGCGGGTCTAGGCTACCTTGTCTGAGACCTTGCTGATGAGTGCCAGTATTGCAGCAAGGTTGCTTCAACTCCTAGGCTACCATCTTTACTTCTCAACCTAGGGTTTGATAAACTTGGAGGTGACAGTGTTGTATGCACAAGTAAAAGTGATGGTCCTGCATGTTGTCACTGTTTAGCCAGTGAGAGACCACTGGGGTTCAAAGCCAGATTTCTATAGAGTCAGAAGAAGTTTATTTTTTATTGAAGAAGGGCAAGTCTACTTTAAGAGAGATACTCTACTGCAGTAATGAAAAATCAACATGTAATGGTAAATCACACCATACCCTAATTAACCATTTAAGCAGCTATGCTAAACAAAATTGCTAAATCAACAGTAAACAAATTCTACTATCTAAGTTGCAGAAGTAAAAAGCATCAAACCATACTAATGTAAATGAAAAAAACTAAATTAAATCTATTTTCAATTTTTTTTTTATAGGCGATATCAAGTATGCAAACTAATCGTTCTTGTGGATGTGACAGGTGGATGGAAGGTGTTTGAGGATGGCTAGAATGTTTATGAAGTGGTTGGATGGTGTGGAAGGATCCTAGGAGGGTTTTTGTAACTTCGTAAAGGTTTCCCATCAATTCGACCTCAAAATAGAGCGTTTCAGGAAAAACTATAGCATGTACTAGAAACCTACGTGATGATCCTATAGGAATTACAGGAAACCTACAGGATATAGCTGAGAGCTAATTGTGAGGTGTTGTAGTTGTTGGGAAGCTTGGGAAAGGTGTGTGATGAGTGGAATGGGGTGTTAGAAGGTCTAGGAGCACTTAGGAATCAATATCCAAGATAAGAGATGGCTAGATTCGATCAATGTATCTAGGGGAATTTCAATGAAAGATGATGAAAAACTGGTGAGGGTGATGGTGAAACAAGAGATGGGTAAGGTGGATGAAGTGGAAGGTGGATGTTGGTGATGAAGTTTGGGTCTCCTCTTGAAGTACTTGCTCTACTTAAAGCATTTGGGTCTTCCAAGAACTATGCAACAAGATATTTTCATAAACTAGAAAAGCATGAATCAAATGCCTATATTATGCATGAAGAAAGTTGTTGAAGGGAATGAAATAATGAGTGAGATATTATTGTAGAAATGGAGATGGAAAAAGATGAATATCAAATCTATCTTGCAACATGAACTGAATACTGAATGAAAGACAACAAACTCCAATGCTCATACAAGAACTAGAAATCTGTGTTCTTGGGGCTGCTGAAGGGTCCCTTCCTCAAGTCATGGTCCCAGAGGGAGGAAGTGAGGCTGAGACACCTGCTGACAACCTTTTGGTGATACTTTTTCTTCTTGCTAACTTGCTACCTGAAATAAGGAAAAAATGGAAACAAGCTATGACACAACCAATCTAATCTACACTGTTGTAATGGAAATGCATCTACTAAGCAAATGAACAATTAAGCTATGAATATATACTAGCATAAATGTACAATAAAGAGGAGCCTTGGCTACTAGGGTTGGGCCCTAACCCAAGAGCTTCAGCCCTCTAAGTTAACTCAGTGTTGGCTCAAAAAAAAAACTCATTGTTATTACCAAAACAATGGATTACATAAAAAACTATCACAAGTCTCGCAGCTTGAAAATAGAGTAGAGTTTTACAATAAAAAATCTAAATCCTACTGAGGTCCGAGGCCTCCCTACTTATACTTCTGAAGTCTCCAATGACTTCCTTAAAATTAGGGAGGGTCGGCTCCCAAACTCGAGATAAACTGGTGCTTTGTCTTTCACTTTCCCGGCTGCCTTCTAGTCCTCCTGATTTGGTTGTTTGCACTCCGAGCTGATGGAGGAATATTTGAATCAAGGGGTAGTCAATGAGGAAGATTTACCTCCTATAATCCCTCTCCCTTGTCCCATTCAAGTTTTCACCTTGGTATTTGCCAAAATTCCTTGCTTTTATCCTTTAATCCTGCATTAAATGCACATTAGACCACAAAGAAAAATATCCAACTCTAACTCATCTCATAAACAAAATATAATCAAAAGTGTGCAATAAGTTATGAGAATAGTTGGTTTGACTAAGCTAGGAGGTGAATTAAGGCCCATATAATTACCCAATGATGAGGCTCATCATCTCCCCCCTACTGAAAGTGTTTCTCATCCTCTGAGCAGCTTAGTCAATATCCATATCCTTCATGGCTCTAGTAGCCTCTTTGACATCCCTTACCTCTGTTGTGGTCTCCTCTTGTTGTTCATAGAAGCCTTATTTATTTTCTACTTCTTGGCACTGCCTCTTTTCTTCTTCTTCTTTTCTCCCTTCTAGCATCCCTAAGAGTAGTGGTACACTAAGTTTTAGGCCTATCCAATTGACCTTCAACCTTTGCATAGATTTCTTATACATAGGTGTCCTATTGAGTGCCTCTCTCAACCTTTGAGGGGAGTGATATTCTCTTATATTTAAGTTTTGTGGCAGCATGTTCCATATCCTTAGGCAAGCATGTATACTATCATATCCTAGCAGCCTAAACATGTCCTCAAAATGTGAAATTGCTTGTTGTTGGGCAGCAAGATATCTAGGTGCCAATTAAGGATCATTTCCAGTCAAATTATGGGTACTGATGAGGGCCATGGGATTTGATTGTTCAACTCCGATCAAAAGAGGTTCATCTTGCTCTCTGGCCAATATCCTTTTCATCTCTACAGCTCTTGACTCCTCATGGTTCATCCATGATGCCAAAGCCATTAATTGTAGATCTCCTAGCTTGGCATTAGGGTCCCAAACATTCATCTCTGTGAGGGCCATGTTGTGCAAATAAAACTTAGCCATTTTGGCTTGATCCTCTAGTGTACTTTGATCACAAAGATCAATAAACTGTCTGTAGTCCTAAACTGGCATGGTTCCCCTCTGTACTAGTGTCTTAAGCTGAAACTCCAGCCATTGTTCTTTGAGGTAAAGAGAATAGGATTTAGCTAGCATCCTACACTTGATTGTCTCCAAGGAGAGGTTGGTCATACATGCTCGTTGGTTCTCTCTTTCCTGCAATTGTCCCCTCGGCCATGAATTTTCTATCTCAAGTTTATTTCTCATTATAGCTTCTCTGTCCCTTAAGCCACTTTGGTGATCTACATCCATCAGTGGGTTTTGGCCCTCTCCTTCTCAAGCTCGAAGAACAGTGGGATGGCAAATTTTTGAGGTATTACCCTGCCTCCTTTAATAAACTAGTAATAGGAGTCCAGGTTAGGTTGGGGGCTGGGTTCCTTTGTCTCTAGGTCTTCCTCTTTAGCTTCTTGCTGCTTCCCTACCTTTCTTTCCAATTTTTGTGCCTCTTGTCGATTCAGTAGAGTATCCTGTAGGATTGTTTTTACTTCTTGTAGATTTTGTTGTGGATCATATAGGATTGCCTTACCCTTTGAGGAAGTTGATATAGTAGTAGGCCTCCTTACATAGGTGATGTTAGGTTCCCAAACCAATAGGTTTCATTTTTCATGATTGACTGTAGAAGAGCCAAATATGTTCATCCTTTCATGCTGCAAAGGTTCCATATTTTGTAAGCAAATGAAGAAAATTAAAAAATGAAAAGAGGGTATGCCCTAAAAGAAAAATCAAAGGGCAAAAAGAATGAATTGGTCAGAAAAAATGATAAAAATGAACCCCAAACCAAAAGACCAGGAAAGTGTGCTAGTTTAAATGCCACTACTGTTCCATTTTTGAAGAATTTCATTGTGTACAGGTGGTTGATTCTTGACACAGTTGATGAATAGCCAGACAGTTCAATCCTGGTTAGATCATGTTTGAATTTACTTGTCTTTAGAATAGAGAATAAAGATCTGTCCAAACAGTTCAAGCTTGGCAGATGAGTAAATAGGTAGAGAAACAAAGGAGCCCAACTGCTTAATCTGGGCCCTTGGAAGAGATAAGGGTAGACTTAGATAGGAGGGCATTCAAAAGAAAAAGAGGAAAATCAGGGTTTGCTAGTCCAAATGCACCCAATCAAAAGGAAGAAAAAATGCTAGGTGTATTAGGCTGAGTAGGTAGTTTGAGGTTGCAGAAGCAAGTTTGTGATTGTTGGGCAATTTATTGGGCTTAAATTGCTTCATTAAATTATCGACCAGGGAAACTCGTAAGCTTGTGATGATGCCAACAAAATATATGCAGGAGTAGGCAACTAACTCTATGTATAACTAAATGATTTATGATTCAATATAATCTGCAAGGGAAGAGGCTCCTAACTAAGGAGGTCCTGGTTGTCCTTCCCTATAGTATCATAGAGAAATCATTGATTACATAAACCTAGAAACTTGAAATGAAGACAAGAGAATGAACTTTAATTGTTGTTCAGATTCAAAGAGAGAGAAATACTAACTTAGTCTCTTGATTGTCCTCTCATGTACTAATCCAAACTAAACTAAGATTCATTCATAAGCATAAGAAATGAAATAACTTGAAACATAAAAGAAAAAGAATGAATTTCAATTATCATGCAAATCAAATAGAGAGAGAGCCTAACTTAGACCCTTGGTTATCCTCTCATATGCTGATAAGATTCTAATTTAAAACTCATTCATCAATCACAAACAAATCCTCAAACATCTAAGCAATTAAATGAAATAAGATCTAATATGAAATAACATGTTCCTTTGATCCTTCTAGAGTGAGCTCAATTCTCCTAAGAACAAAGTGACAAGCTATTCCATATACTACATTAAGGCAACTTATATCTAAAACTACATAATGGAAATATATGTACAACTTATATCTAAAACTACATAATGAAAATATATGTAAAATGAAGCTTTATTCTATTCCATCATAAGTTGGATACAATGCTCCAAGATTCCTCCCTTTGGAATGGAGGAGGTACTCCTATTTATACAATGAGATGAGATAACAAACTCATAATGATGATCCACTAATCTCTCTTTAGTTCCATACATTTCTCAATCATCTAGACACAACCCTATCCTCCATGATTTCCTCCATGAGGTCCATGATCTTCTCCATGAGATCATGATCTTTTCCATGAGATCATGATCTTTTCCATGAGGCTTATCTTATCAAATTCGAATTTGATCATTCAAGGCCACATAAAGATGCCCTAGAAGCTTCCTTTGTACCTACACATGTCAACAAACTCATTCTAATTGTTAGGTATAAGTATAAGCATATTATTTTCTAAAGTTTAGCCATAAATCCACTTAAAAATGTTAAGAATTAATAAACTTTGGAAAAGCATAGTTATGACCCAATAATGAGGTAAATGTAATGATGTGGAGGTGGAATGGAGGTGACATGAAGGTAAAATGTGAAGATATTGGTGAATAATGGAGTGAAAATAGGGACTATTTTGAGGCCCAACAATGATCATGTTTTATCTTGTCAAGAAAGACTTATCTCATGGATGTCACAAGTACCATGATAGTTGTTTGGTTGTAAAACAGTAGAGCATGACTAATTTCCCCTCTCATTCCCCCAAGTACCCTTACTAACATCTCCTCAAGGACATTGGGATCTGCCTACTAGTCCTAGTTCACTTCATTTTATGATAAATACTAAGTGGAACTTTACATTTACTTAGTCAAAACAAGCCATATTTCTTGTGTAAAAGATCTTACCATTTTACTTCATTTCCCCAAAAAACCTAAGTTATTACCTTATAAACTTAGCGTTATCTTTCCATAAAATCATATTAACATTGACTCTATTATATAGCTCCTTTATCATTTTCCCACCCCTATTCTATAAAAACTATATAAAAAACCCAAAAAATAAATAATATCCCTACCCTGGCAATTATAGCCATATAGCACAATTTCGGGAATTATTGGTCCATTTGGGACCTTAATAAATCCCCTTTTGCATTCATAATCCATCGGGGTTTATTTAACATCAGGTTAAATAAACAACTGCGCCCAGAAATACCATAACCAAAGTGTAAAACCCCAAAAAAACATTAAAAAACATTGAAAAATTAGCACGGGTCCCGTATCATAAACCTCCACCGCTTACCTCGTCCGTCGACCGTCCGATCCAGTGCCATAGATCCAACGGCTGGCGACGATATCGGAACCCTTTATCTACTGAACGTTAGCATCCGTGGGATTGGCAGTATTCCTGCCGTACCCCTGCCACACGTCAGCTTCCCGGCGTGATCGGAGCCCCCTCCTCTAAAACCACCATGACCCTAAGGCGGTGCAGGGAATACCGCTTACCGCCCTACTGCCTACCCCTTGACGTCATACCCACATCACCTGATGACGTCGCATCAATGTCACCCACCTCGACTCCATATCAGCGCCATGTCATCCGCTGACATCACCACCTCGCCTCTATGTCATCCGACACGTCATCCTCTGTACTCTCTACACAACAAAATTACATCATGATGATGTCATCATAAAAAGCGCCAAAATCCCGAAAAATCCCAAATTGTGTTAAAACCCGTGAAAGTGATGTTTTTGTTTATTTCTATTTGTTCGTTTGTGGAAACCTCTACATTAGATTTACGACCAATTCGCCACCAAAGCTACACAGTCTGTCACCAACTGAAAGCAACTCCACAGTGCGTCCCTCAGGTCGGCCTGCAGTCCATATTGTGCAGCTAGCGCCTATTTGAAGCAGCTATTTACTCAATTGCTCCCAAACCCTCTGCATTTCTAGTTTTTCTCTGTGTCTGAACCCGTGAAACCAAAATTGCACAAATCAAGTTGCTAGCTCTTGAGAGATATACCCCCACCATACCTGTTTTAAACATTTTTTCCACAAAGCGACCAGTTTTATCCATTTTCATAGTAAACCAGGCTTTTTAAACAAAAACGCAGTGCCGTAGCCAAACCTACGCACGATAGCCTTTGTTTTTGTCCTGTTTATCAAAGGAATTCCTCAAAATCGATTTCCCTCTGCAAGTTTCACTCATTTGGCTAAAATTCAAGCTCAGTTTCTCTGCATTTCGCTCGAAGAGCCAACAAATTCAGTCAAAAACCCTGACTAAACTCTGCAAAATTTGTTTTTAACCATAAATTTTACACAATGAGGCCATTTCTATGCAAGACTCAGTCTGCAATTCCCTGGGAAAACCTCAAAGCTAGTACTCAGTGTTATGTTGTTGCTTAGACCCACATTCAAATCAAAAACACAGAGAGTTTAAAGATGGAGACTCCAGCAGCCTTGAATGTCACTCCTCTCAATGCACCCCACAAGGATTTGGAATCATTACCTTTGGCTGATAAGGATTATCTAATCCAAGACTTGGTTGGTGACAGAAACCACCTGCAGCCCTTTTGTGAGCTGAGGAACAATTATCTGAATAAAAATGATTTTTATGGGATATGGGAATCAAATCTCCCCATATACTTCCTCCCCTCTATCAATATCTTCCCTGAGATAATTCACCTCTGCTGTGAAAACTATGAACCAACTCAAAGGGCAGTCAAATCTCCATCTGGGAGCATCCTCTTTCATATAACTCCTGACTCCATCAATCAAATGCTAAACTTCAAACCAACTCAGCTTTTGTTCCCTCTTTCTATGAAATTCTTGCTTGATGAAGGTCCTAAACTCTCCAGCTCAGAGATAACCCGAATTGCCCAAATATTTATGAGAGCAGATCGCCAGCCTACAGAGCCACCTCCTTTTCACTATGTATGGTTTAATGAAGTGGGTAAATTACTTGTTGATATGATATCCTATGTTCTGGGTTTCAAGACAAGTGAACATGTTGATGAAACTTTATTGGTCTTACTATCTGCATTTACCCCAGGGCAGCCCCCTGCTATCAAATACAATTATGCCAAATTCATTGCTAGCAAGATACATGACCAACTATTGAAACTAGATATGGAGGGAGTCTTCAAGTATTCATCCTACATCTATCATCTGTTCCTGTATTATCAGCCATACTATTTCCAATTCCCCATCAAAAGATTGGACTCTAAAGGAGAAAATAGGTCTGTGATTTTTTGGACCTCAGCCTTTCATGAAGTCCAGAGCTCTCCCTACTCTTACTGTGAGTTCATTGACATGTTTGTCTATCCAGTCTCTTCTCTCCTAAAGAGAACTCCTCCTCCTAGACTGTCTTATGATATGCAGAAAATATTGCAGCTCTAAAAAAACTACAAAATAGGTGACTGATACTTCTACCAGAATCACACTGTCATCAGGATATATGGCTGTGAGTTGTGCCCCTACAGGCTGCCAAGATATGTGCCAATGAGACTGTTTGCCTTGGAATATTACAAGAAATTTATCAATTTAGATTTGACTCATTTCCATAGCACCAAGAAAAAGGCTCAGTTGAAATTCAGAGACCAACTAGGCCCCTATGTCATGAACAAAAAAGAGGGATGGCAAGAGGCTGATTAGATATTGGGTGAAAAACTCAGATTAAAAAGGAGCTTTTGGTGGGTACCCTATGACCCAAATGGCTTTATCAATGCAAGAAAAATAAAATATAGGTTGTCAGCTTATGAACATTGCAAAATCCCAGAGATAGAACAATTTGCCAACCAAGATGAATTGGTAGAAGGCACACTAGTTGAACAGCTCACTGAGGAAGAGATAATGGAGAAAAATATGAAAGATTTCGAAAAGACTCTTGACTTGGATTCTTTTGGGCAGGTGCCATTCAAACTGCCACAGCAAGTCGGAGAAGGCACATCAACTACTACAGCTTCAAAATCTGCCCAAGAAAGGACTACACCAGCAGCAGGTACAACAAAAGGCAAGGAGGTAGTAGATACAGAGCCAGAAACAATGACAGACCAGCCAACTACCTCAAAGGAACAGAGTCAAGGGCAAGCCCCTCCACTACAGACAGAGGCACCACACGTGCTAGCATTACAGACTCCTCTTGATGAGGAAAGAAGTAAGAAATAGGACAGAGAAGAAACCACACCTCCAAGTGGGTCAATAAGGCAGCCAGAGGCCAAAAGGAAAACAATAGACCCTCTACTTGAAGAGGAAATTAGTGAAGAAATTACAGGGAGTCCAAGGAGAGAGAGGGAAACCAGCCAGCAAACATCCACCAGCTCTTACAGGCAAGAAAGGGAGAAGCAATATGGTAAGGAGGTGTCCTCCTCAAAGCAGAAAAGTAAGCAACCATATGGTATTAAAGGAACATTCAAGGAAATTAAAGCCCAAAATGAATTAATGAGAATATAGCTTTATGATCAACTTCTCAATACAACACCCTCCAAACAGCAAAGACTGATGGCAGCTTATGACATTAAGGAGGAAAAAATGATCTTAATTCATTTCAAGCCTAAAGTTCAGCAACCACAGATAGCTGCGGACTACATAAAAACAAATCTAGAAGTCCTCGCCAAAGACATACACCCAATGGACCAAATTGAGCTGCACAAGCAAACAAGCGAAATGGTCTATGCTACATTGGCAGACAAGGCAATGCTGGCCCACCAATTGAAGGAGTCATTAAGCAATACATCTGCCCAATTGGATTTGGAAAGAATATCTTCCTTGGCTAAAGACAACAGAATAAAGACCCTAGAGGAAATTATTGTTGAGCTAGGGCATGATCCTAAGGATGCCAAGGGCATCAAGGCCCTCATAAGGAAAAAGGAAGAAGATATTACTGCACTTAGAAAACAATTGAGGCCACCTGCAACCATGCACCCACAAACTACAGAACTTGCACAAGAAAAGGCAGAAGGAGATACGATGGATTTGTTGATGAATATGAATCAAAGGATAATTCAAATGGAGCAAGAATTGGAGAAGGCATTGCAAGCCAAGCAGGGAGAGTTGACCTCCCAGCCACCTGAAACAGCTCCAACAGTTGCCACTGTCCCTCCCACACTTGTAGCAGCAATCCATCCTATCATCCCAGCATCAACAACAGGTACATCAACCACGGATGCTTCAGCAGCAGCAACAATAACAACACCAGAATCTAGCATGAGTATGGAAGAAATGATGAGAGCAGTAAAAGAGCTAGAAGTCCAAATGTCAGAGCTGAAAGAGGCCAAAGAAAAGTTGGCCAAGCTAGAGGTAAGCTATGACAAATCCAAGATAACAGTGGCTGAAAAAACAAGAGAAATAAAGGCCTTGGATAACAAAATAAAATCCTTAGAAAAAGAGCTTACTCTACATAAAACTCTGTCTGAAATCAAGACAATTCTGTGGACCAAAATTGGCCAGTCTATCACTGACCAATGGCAATCAATTCAGACAATACATGAGCAAATAGAATTGATATAAATAGCCTGAGTAGAGATTCAAAGGGCCAAGGCATCATTGGGAAACATGCCTGAGCAGGCCAATAGACTCATTCAATTTTTGAATACTCATACCAAAGAACAACTAGCAGCTCTAAAATTAGGAACATAATAGACACCATTTTGATAGTGAAAAAGGTGCTGACCCTGAGGAATTTTGTTCAAAATCTAGAAAGAAAGTGCCAAGAAATGCAGAAAGAAATAAATGCCTTAAAAGAAAAGTTTGCAATGCTGCAGAGTAAAGGGTTACCCAGCTTATTGACTAGCAATGGAAGACTGTTAACACATGAACAGTATGCTAACAGGGTAAATACCTATGTTTCCAATCAAATTACAACATCATCAAGCATTTCAAAAGACACAGTGCCTCCCTCTGGACAGAGTCTATATCACAAATTAGAAAATTTGTTCTATATTGAGCATGAGATAAATGATCTTTTTGAAGTCCAGCCCAACTTCTACAGGTATACTGAAGCTGATAAGACGCTAATAAAAATACAAAGACATCACTTGCCAACATACCAATGGTGGCAGGGGATGCTGGAGGTTTTACTGAGGTAATTTTGGTTCTTTTTCTTTTTGATCAGCTACATGTCAGCAAATTCAAAATGCACGGGCCACCTGTCAAAGAATGAAAACAGCAGAAAGAGGAAATTAGGTTGGGATCGCAGCTCATTAAAGCAAGACCAAGCACCGATGACAAGGCCAGGACAACAACACAGCAACACAGCAAGACAGCAAATGCAGGAACGCAGAGTAAAGACGCAACTACCAGCCGACTCACTCAGTCCAAAAAGTCAAATATATCTGACAAACTAAATAGCCAGCACACCAACATTTACTGCTGCATTCATTTCTCTCATTTAATTCTTCTGTAGAGTAGGTGAAGGAAGTTATTACTTGATAGCTTATCGACACGATATTTTGTATCTCCTTTTTGTATAAATACCTCCCCATGAGATGTATTTGGGGTTGGTGATTTTCTCTCTGGACTGCGCTGTAACTCTGAGACTGTTTAATACAAAGGCTATTGAAGTTCACTACTACCGGACCGTCTGAATGTGGATTTGATGTTCTGGGACCTGCTACAGAATTCCTGTGTCTTTCTATGGATCAATAAGTTGTTCTAAACTGCGTTTTATGTCTTTTGTGTTTGCAAAATTCATATATGTTTCATAATCTTAGCAATAGAGAAAAAGAATACCCCAGGATTTGATTAAATACACTATGTGTTCAATCTCTATTGTTAATTATGTTTTCTTCAGAGTTAGCATAAACAGGAATTCTTAGTTGCTCCTGTTTCCACTGATTCTTTCACTTTGAATATTGCCTAGGAATTCTTCACTGCTCCTTCATAATATTCATGCACTTTCCCTCTACCAACATGATGAAGGATTCTCGACTACCCTTCATCCACTAGCTTACATTCCACCAATTTCCAGATTTTAAAATTGTTCCAAGATCAATTATCTTGCTCTGTAGTATTGCCCTTTATCAAAGAAAACATTCTCAACAGTTCATCCACATTGACCCCATTTGCCCAATGGTATAAACTATTTTAGACTTGCATCCCAGCTCTGTTTAAAATCACCATCCAAAAAACTCAAAACCAAACCCTGTGCATCATAGCTAGCCTAAAATACTTCAAAACAAAGCTAAATTACAAAGAGAGAGCCCTCTCTTGTTGCAGATTGGCTAGAATCTGCAGCTAAAAGATTGATTAGTGGTTACCCCGACCGTATTCCCCCCTTTGAGCTTTCCTGGGGAACAACCTGAGTGATAACAGGTGATAGGGGACTTAAGGGAAGGAAGTTGGTCTTTTTTTGTAAGGGAATCTTCAATCTCAATACAAATTTTTGTTGATGCTTCTGGCTTCCCCTGTTTTATTCTTGTGATCTTTCTTGTTCTGAAATATAGTGGGGTTTGCCTCTACCTTTTTCCTTTTTGTTTGATTGGGGTGCTGAGAGCAGTGAGGGAAGTTGTTTCTTCTCTCTCAGTGGCCTCTGGAGACACCCTAGGTTACTCCTCCTTGTGTTCTTTCCCCTCTATTTTATTGCCTTCTTCCTCTCTATTTTTATTTTCTTCTTCCTCTTGTAGATCTTCACCATCTCTATTAGTTTCCTCTTTAACTACCTCCTTTGTTTCTTCATCATCCTCCTTCTCTTCTCCCTCTTCTTCTTTAGATTCATCATGTTCCTCTGTGTCAGCTCCTTCTTCATCCATGTCATCCTTATCTTGCTATGTATCTTCCTCTTCCTGTTTTACCTCCTCTTCACTGATAGTATGACTAACATCATAAGTGAGGGATTTGATGTCATCCTCTGCTGGCAAGCCTCTAAAGACTAACCATGTTATAGGGGTTCTAAGGTTTTGGAGGGCATCTTCAATGAGGATCCTAATCAACCCATGGTGAGCCAATTTTTGGGAATTCCCCTCCTTCACTTTGATGCTTGAGTCTATGAGTGATTGCAACAAGAAATATGGTGTGTTGAGTCTTTGGCGAGGTGGTGTTTCTACCCCAAATCTTAATTCCTTAAGGATCCTGAAATGATAGCCATAGACAACACTATATCTACATTCACATCAGATGTATTTTATGATTTGGTAGCCTAACTCACTCCATGGGTATGGCAGACTTTCCCCCACTCCATTTTTGTCTTGAGTGGGTTCTTCACCTTCTAGAAAGAATTTTCTTTTTTCCATCTAGCTATCTCCTTTGTCTTCGTTTCTCCATGGGATTCCTAGGGGAAGTGTGGTGACCCTGCTGATGCGCTCTGGGGTGAGATCTATAGTGAGGCTCCTTACTACAATAGTGGCATGGATTTTACTGTGTGGAGTGAGGGAGAGAGAAAATTCTTGAGCCACCTCATCATCATAACCTCTGAATTTTTTGAAAAACCCCATCCAGTTATGTCTTGTAAAGATTTCAAGCACCTAGGGATGTTGTTGGACTCTCACAGTGTTTGTGGGATCTCTCCTATTAAACCCTCCTGTCATCTTGCTGGTTAAGCTTGAGGAGAAAATGAGAGGGTTGACAGAATTTTTCAAATGCAGGAGAAAAACAGAGTTTACTGTGTGTTTTATTCACTTCACATGGTTGCTAAATTCACTCAATTTTAGAGTATCTCTGGATCATTCACTTGCAATGGGGGATGATATTGTAGAGCCTACCTCTTTAGACTAGTTGCAGTGGAAAATTCCCGTGATATCCCTTTTGAACTCTTCTCTTCCAATCTTGTAGACAGTCTCTATGTATCCTGTCGACTGTATCTTGTAGGAATTCTTGTGCATGCTCCTGTAGGAATTCTTGTACAAAACGATGGATCTTTACTTCTGGTGGGTGGCCTAGGTTATGAGAGCCACATGATTGAGGGAGTTTCGATGAGGTGAAATGCATGAATGCATGGGAATGATGTTTTATTTCCTCTTATTGCAATTCGGGGTGAGGTGGTGTGTTAGCAACAAAGGTACATTGCTAATTTTGGACCATTGGTACCCACTACCACCTCATCTTCCCACTCCTCGTAATCAACTCCTACCTCATAAATCCATAGTTTAACCGCTTTTCTTCCTACTCCTTCTCTGTCTTTGAGTTGACTGTAGCCACGTGTGAGAGGACACCTAGTTATGCATGTGTTGACTGAATGAAGGTGGCCAAGTTAACTGGCCACCTTTTAACTTATAAACCAACTATCTCGTAACCCTTACAATTTTTGACTACATGATACCTATGAGTGAGCGAGCGGGATACTTACCTGCTGTTGCAATGCTATGTTGCAGTTGTCGAAGACTAGAGGTGTTGCATTGTATATTTGTTTCATGCCATTCTTCTTCCTCCTCTTTCTGTCTGCTAGTGGTTTCTTTGCTTTTGTAGGTATCTGTGGCTGAAGATCTGATACTGCTATTGTGGAGCTCTTGGATCATCCTAATGAAGACCTCTTGCTGGTGTGATTGGCATTCTGCGGGATAGGTTACTACAGGATTTCCTATAGGATGTCTTGTAACTGCTTCTCCCTCATAATTCTTTAATCATTTTGCTTGTTGGGGCTATGAGAGTGGTGACATGGATGGAAAGAAGGAGTAGAAGTGTGGAGAGCAAAGGATACTCAGGTAGTGTTGTTAGTCCTCTCTATTTCCCTTTTTTTCTAAGATTGGCAGAAACTATTGAAATTGATTTTTTTTTGTTTTGAATGGTGAGTGCAGGGATGATGATGGTGGATGAGGTGAGATGCCAGATCATGGATATGGTAAATTTTAGGGACCTAGCAAATCCATCATGTGCCTTCGGGTTGCTTCCTGTAGGATTTCTGGGTCACTGTAATTCTAATAATAGTTTGCTTGTAAAACTTTGAATGTTGTCCTCTTTGCTACAAAGTGACCTCCATAAGGACCATCATGACAGGTCAGAAGGATGTCAAAGACCTCCTCTTCCCTGACACACTTTCTCAAGATTTGATCTAGGCCATGTTTGAAAAGATTATCCCTAATCCAAGTGAAGGGGGCACTCTTCCTCACTATCTTGCTCTTTTCTTTGGAGGGCAAGTTTTGTGGGAATTGTGCTGATACCAAATAGTTTACTATATTAGCAAACCATGGAGAGAGAAGTGAAATAGCAAACAAGTGCTCTTCTGGTAACTGGTCATCCAGCATTCCTTCTTTTCCTATAGGCACATTTACCCTAGATAAAATGTCTGCAACAACATTTTCCTTACCAGGCTTATCAAGAATGGTTAGATAAAATTTCTGTAATAAAAGCAACCATCTTATAATTCAAGCATTCACATCTCATTTTTTCATTAAATATTTGATTGCAGCATGGTCAGTATGCACAAATGTTTGATAGCTTGTAATGTAATGCCTAAATTTTTTTAATGAAAGCACAATAGCCAGGAGTTCCTTTTTGGTCATTGTATGATTTAGCTCAGCCTTTGACAAGTTCTTACTAATAAAATAGATAACATAATGTAGTTTTTCCGCTACCTGACCTAGGGTTGCTCCTATGGATTTGTGTGAGGCATAAGCATTAATATGAATTAGGAGGGCCCAATTTGGGCCTTGGAGAATTGGTGCACTAGTTAACTTACCCTTTAGAATGTCTAAGGCCTCTTGACATCTTTTTGACCATATAAACTTAGAATCTTTGGCCAACAAATCAAATAAAGGAGAGGCCAACTTACTGAAGTCCTTTATGAACCTTCGATAGTATCCATCTAACCCTAAGAAAATTCTGACATCTCTCTACTTTTGAGCAGGTGGGACCCTTTGGATGATGGCTATTTTTTTTAGGTCCACCTGCAGTCCTTACTGAGATATTGAATGACCTATCACGGTCCATGTAGTCATTAATAATTGACATTTTTCAGGACTGAGAGATAGGTTCATTTCAATGCATTTGTGTAGTACTTTGCCTAGGTTAATCAGGGCTACTTGAAAATCACATCCATAAGGTGTAAAATCATCCATATAAATTTCCACCGCATCGTGGACTAATTCGGTGAAAATACTCAAGTCTGCTCTCTATAAAGTGGCAGGAGCATTGCAGAGGCCAAAAGGAAGGACCTTATAGGCAAAAGTACCCCAAGGATAGGTGAATGTGATCTTATCTTGGTCTTCTAGGTAGATCCGGATTTGGTTGTACCCATCCATCTAGGAAAGAGAAAAACCTTTTCCCTGTCAGGCCATCTAGCACTTGGTCAATGAAGGGTAGAGGAAAATGATCCTTCTTTGTGTCTTTGTTCAAATCCCTGTAATCGAGACAAATCCTCCAATTACCAATTTTCTTGGGAACTAACCCCAAAGGGGAGACCCACTCACTGTCGGAGATAGGGTAAATGAATCCT